>CAWUFW010009268.1:600000-800919 GCA_963921515.1 Calotriton arnoldi
ATATACGAGCGCCGGCAATCATACAGGTATAATTTTTATACATTTGATTTACTTGCTTCATAAAAGCAACAAGAGCCGCAAAGGGCGTTATTATATGTACGCGCTGGCAGGCGGGGAGCGCCGCGATGACGTGAAAAGAAAGGACAATTCGAAATAAAGCATCCTTTGTGCTCCTGAGAATCACTCTGCACCCAGACTTACCAGATGCGTTCCTGGAGTAGAGGATGGAAGCGTTCCCCTGGAAACGATCTTGGGAGACGTTTCTCGGGGAACCCCATGATTTTGTGGTTCAGGAGACGTGGGTGAGCGCCTGGGGTGTGGGGTAAAGTTGGTAGGGTAGCCTGGCTGTTTGCAACCCCTGCTTTTGTAATGTTATTTAAAAAGCAGGTAGTTAACCCAAAAAAAGTTACCCCGAAGTAAGTGATCTGCGGCCCGGTCGGCGTGGCGCTACATGCCCAGCCCCGGCGCAGCCAGCAGGCCAGATGAGTTGCGTTAATGAGGCCACACACTCTAAAAACTCACAGACTAACATCCAGGGCGGCAGAGAGCACCAGGCATTTATTGGGGGGCAAGAGGCTGAGAGACACGCACACACATAGTGCAGCAGCTCAGTGAGCCAGAAAGCTGTGATATTTCAAGTACTTTGCAGCAAGCGCTAAAACATAAGGCACATTTTATTATTAACACTCTCCAGAGGCGCACTGAGACTGTTGACATTTAACTTACTTAAATTGTGAAATGAAGCATCCTTTGTGCTCCCGAGAACCGCTCTGCACTCCGAGGTCAAGACAAACTCATTCAAGTTCAAAGTTGACGTTAGCACATTTATTGCACGCACAAAGTTCACTTTGACAAATAATCTCTCAAAGTTCTCTTGAAGTTCCAAGTCGTGTGCTTAAAGTTCGTTTCAGCTCTTTAGGCAGTGCATCCCTCAGCCCATCATTTGCTCAAAGTTGGCGTCTGCACATCACTTGCTGGGCTCGCTTTTTCTCGTTGTTCAGACAAGCTTGGCTTTAGTGCCTCATTGCGCAAAGTTTGGTTTGGCTCATCACTTGCTGTTAATCGGGTGCTTCGCCTACCGCCCTTGCTTGTACTGCATTTTCTGTTGCTGCACAGTCGAGATCACGAGCCTATTAACTTTACTAGCCCCTGGTTGGCAGAAGTCGATAGTATTTCGCACACGGGGTTTGGGACCCCCGAATCTGCAGCCTTTGTGAGCTTGGCCACGATGTTGGCTCTCCTAGAGTCGTCTGGGTTGCTCTGGCCAAGAAGTAATGCACAGATTATGCCTTAAATCGGTGGCAGGGTCTGCCAGAAGGGGAGCACTGTGTTCACTCTGAAAGAACTAGGCCTTAGAACTAACAATGGCTCGTGCTCTCGCAGTGCATGCTCAAATGGCACGCCCCCAAGCTTGCCACTCAGTGATATGGTGCCCGAAATCGCTATTGTGTGTCTTGGACAGCACAGCTATGCATTCATGAGGCTGGCCAGGAACGTTACAGCCCTGCCACCTCTCAACTTTACATAATGAATTACTCTATTTTTAATAAGGCAGAGGTGTACTCTTTTCTTGCTGTTCCTCACTATCTGCTTCTCTTCCTACCCTTCACCTTACTGCTTCCCTTCTTTCCATTCTTCTTTCACTTTCTGCCCTACGTCCAGTTTCCTCTTAATCACCACCTCCCCTCATTAACTGCTTATCATTTTTCACCTTCTCATCTTTCCCTTGCACTCTCTTTTCATGCAACTCACTTCTGTCTGCTCTTCTTCCCTTTCTCCTCTTTCCTTTTTTCTTTCTCATCATGGTCCACTTCAGTCTTCCACTCCCTATCTCTGCTTTCCTCACTTCTCTTCACATTCTTTGTCTACCGTATCTATCTTTGCCTTCAGACCTCTCCTCCTTCCTCACTCTCCCTTTTATATTTTTCCTTCTTGCACATTTCTTTATATCCACTCCAGGAATCAGTGTTTGTTCTCAGGATCATAAATTTTAATCTTGGTGTGCAACTCAGTCTTTCATCTTTCTGAGGTCGATAAAATGTGTGCCTATAAGCTGGATAACAACATTTTAAATTCTGTGTCAAGGCCCCCTTTGGTGAATATGTGCTTTACAAACATACATGGTATGATAAGCACACAAATGTATTTTAATCTTTTGTTTTTCAATTTCTTTGCAATATTACACTGTCATTATTCTCTGTCCCTCCTTGACCCAGTACCTTTCATACTCGTATCCATTCCCCTGACCTCCTTTCTTTCCTTCGTCTCATCTTTTTCTTTTCCCTTTTTCTCTTCCTCAGCACCTCCAGCCATGCCTCCTTTCCCCTCTTGCTTCCTTACACCCTCATTCCATTCTTGCTTCCTTCCTTACACCCTCATTCATTCCCCATCCTTCCTCCCTTGGTGCATTTATTCCTCTTCCTCCATTCTTTCCTTACTTTCTTTTTTCCTGCTCCTTCCTTCACCTCTTCTTTAATTTCCTCCTTTCTTATCATCAACCCTTCCTTATGCTGCTCTTGCTCCTTTCCTTTCTTCTTTCTATTCATCCATCACACATCATTCACTTCCTTTCTCCCTCTATTCCTTCATTTCTTCCTTTCACATTATTTTCTTATTTCCTCCTCCTTTCATCCATTACTCATATATGTCCTCACTCCAGTACTCCCCTTCCTGCCTGCATTTGTTGCTGCCTTCTTTAATGTATTCCTTCCTTCACCCTTTCCTATCTTTTAAACAGCACAGTACAAGCACATTCTTTTTAGTTTGCAAAGCTGCCTCAAGTCCTCCAATGACCTTTCCTAAAGCTGCATTTTGAGAATTACACACATTCTCTAATTTGAGCTCACTTTTAAGTTGTTCTCATAGGCTTCCCATATGTTATATTATGTTATGATATATTGATTTGTACATCACACTAATCACCCGAGAGGATATCCAGGCACTTGGGCAGGTGTATAGGTCTGAGGTCCCCGAGGTGCTTATGTGAAGAGCCAGGTCTTCAGCTTCTTGCGGAACTCAAGATGTGAGGAGGTGGCTATGATGTGTTGAGGCTTGTGGATGTGGGTGGAACCAATAAAGGAAGTGGGTGCAGCCTCTTGGAGAAGTGGGCGGACCCGGGAAAGTGGGTGTGGCCTCCCCCAAAAAATTTGAGCACCTGCACTTAATATTTTACAAATTAAGCACTGCTGTTTCCTCTAAAACCACTTCAAGTATAATCCGTAGAGAACGCAATACAATTTAGAAACACCTAATTTAAACCAATAGTAATTTGCATTCGGCTGAAAAACTCCACCCGGCCTCTGTTAAAAAAGGGGTTTCTGGTTGGCTAGAGTATGCACCTAAGACAGGCAGAACCCACCACTCTAGTCAGGGCAAGTAAGTTATACACCAAAGATAACCTTTGCTCACCCTCTGGTAGCTTGGCGCAGAGAAGTAGGGCTTATCATCAGAGGCAATGTGTAAAGCGTTTGCACAACACACTCACACAGCAACTCAATGAATACACCTCAAAAGAGACTCCTCACAGGACTACATAAAAATATATATGGAATATTGTGCACAAATATGACCATAACAGCATAATTTATATACTTAGTGCAAAGAAATTCAGGGTCTTTTAGAGGCACTCATATATGTTGCGTTAATCTCGCAAAATTATATGAATCAATAAACACCTTGTGAATTGTACAATGGTCAAGAATCACAGTTAATGTAGTTTGACATATATCACTCATGGTGAGTTCACAGCGATAGCAATCACATAAATAAAAAGTATCCCATTAAATGCACCTAGTACATGTCGTGTCCAGAAGCACCTGCGCATCTCTTATATCCTTTACGGTAACTGTTTAGTGCCCTTTGGGATGATCCTGGTCAGGGATCGACGAAGAAGCTCTTTGGAGCAGGGGAGCGGGTCAACACAGGGCCCCCACGTCTCAACAGTACCCAGTAGGTGACCGGTCCCTCAAGACCAGTCTACAACAAATACTCAGGAGCCCGCTGTATTACATGGGTTGCCAGCAGGGGCTTGGGGGCTGTCACCGTACCTCAATGTTGAAGGCTCATTGAGCCGAAAGGTCCCACAGCATCTCGATAACAAACCGGGCTGGGCTGCAGGAGTGTGTCGGCGGACCTGGGGAGCGGGGATCATGTTGTCATAGGCGTTCAATTTGACCAGCAGTGGTTGAAGTTTAGCACACCGCATGGCTCAGGTGGGCAGAGTCGGCTTCCGAGCCGTGTCTTCAGAAACACTCCTGATCATCCTGGTAACACGTCGTGGCTGGCTCGCGCTTAGAGGCGCTGCAGACACGGCGGCAATGCCGAATGGCACCAGCCGGGCTGTCATGATTTCTGCAGGCAGCGCCGATCAAGCCCCAACAGAGTGATAAGTCCCCCATCAACAAGGGGAAGCATGGATCCTCCTCATGAAATGAAATGGACGTTCAGGCTCTAAAGGCTGATCCTGGTCAGTTTCCCTTGTGGGACTCCTCTAGCGGCAAATTCCAACAGCAGGGGGAAAGTGTGAGGTCTTTGATGATCCTGAGACCTCTTGAACAGGGGCACGCCAGCATGCCTTTAGAGAACACTAGGGCACAAAGTGAGGAGCAGGCAAGCAGGCCAGCACAATAGTTTACTTTAGCAGAGTGGCAGTGCCCCCAGCAGCAGCAGGTCAGCACAACAAAGCAAGTAGTCCCAATGGCTGTTCCTCCTGGCAGCACAGCACAGCAGTCCTCTGGCAATGTGCATTTTAGAAAGCCAGCAGCGTCTGGTTACAAGTCCACGCAGTGTCTAAAAACATGGGTCCAGAGCCCCTGTACTTGTACTCAAAATTGTCTTTGATGAAGAGGTGACTTCAAAGGAACCCTTAGAAGTGCGCATTAATCTCTTTCAATTAAGCCCTGGCTCCAGACGATCAGTAGGGGGTAAATCAGATCTTTGTGTGAGGGCAGGACACAACCTATACAAATGTAAAGTGTGAACGACCTCTCCCTTTCCCAGCCTAGGAAAACCATCAGTATGCAGATGAATGCAGATGTAACCCCTGTCACCCCCAGCTCTTCCTGTGATGTGGCTGTCTGGAAAGTATGCACCAAGTGTAGCGGTTACCCAGCCCTAGACGTGTTTTGGAGTCAGGCTACACAGCACAAAGAGTCATAAGCACAGAAAAATGCCCACTTTCTAAAAGTGGCATTTTTAAAATAGTAATGTAAAAAACTACACCAGTAAGCAGGATTTATCACTATTCTAAACATATCAAACATGGTAGCATCACTCCTTTCTGATCAGGAATTACAACTCAAAAGAATATAAGGGAATATCCAATGCTAGCCTATGAGAGGAGTAGGCCTCACAGCAGTGAGAAACGAAATAAGCTGTTTGTCACTACCAGGACATGCCATACATAAAAGCACATGTCCTACCTTTTTACTTATATATCACCCTGCCCATAGGGCTACCTAGGGTCTACCTTAGGGGTGGCCTATGTGCAATAAAAGGGGGGTTTAAGGCTTGGCAAATAGTTTTAAATGCCAAGCCAATGTGGCAGTAAACTGTGCACACAGGCCCTGTGGTGGTAGGCCTGAGACATGTTTGAAGGGCTACTTCAGTGGGTGGCACAAGCAGTGCTGCAGGCCCACTAGTAGAATTTAATTTACAGGCCTTGGGTATATGGGACACCACATTACAAGGGTCTTACAAGTAAAAGCCAAACAGGTGTAAACCAATCATACCATGTTTAGAGGAGAGAGCACATGCACTTTAGCTCTGATTAGCAGTGGTAAAGTGCCCAGAGTCCTAAAGCCAACAAAAAAAAAAAAAGAAAAATAGGTGGGGAGAAGGCAAATGTAGGGGGATAACCCTGCAGAAAGGGCCAGGTCCAACAGCCTAAATGTTTAAAAATGAATACGGAAATCTTGTGCGATTATTCATAACTAAATTCACAACAAAATACCTGTTGAGAAAGCACCTAGGGAAGCTATCCCAATAAAACACTGAACCCATGTACAGCTCTAGGAATTATGCTTCAAGTTTTTACAAAGCTTCTAAAAGGCTAATGTGCGACTTCCAGATGTAAAAAGGCAGCAGTACTTAGAAGACTGCGTAAAGCCAGAAATGTTTAGGTCATGCATGCAAAACCGTCTTCATACATAAGCTCTCGAAGCTTCGGAGGGATTGGCAGGCTGAGTGGGGGCTCATAGACACCTCGCGCGCGCAACATTTAGGGGAACGGGACTACTCTTATTATTCTGCCTTACACAACTTGCACGTGCGATTGGACGCAGTATTGTGCTCACCGGATGTACATGCGATGGTTCGGCATAGTGAATATCTGACAAGGACAATATCGGACCATAATCCATTGCTATTGGCTCTGAGATGGTCCCGAGTAAGGCCGGCAATTCCCACCTGGCGATTGCGTCCAGAGACTTTAGAGGACCCGGTGTTTCGTGCGGAGGTGCGAGAGGGTATTGAACATTATTTTCTAGAGAATACGGGAACGGCCTCGGACCTGGCGCTGGAGTGGGACGCATTTAAGGTGGTAGTGCGGGGTTTATGTATTGTCAAGGCGACGGGAGTGCGAAAGACACTGTTGCAAGACATAGAGAGGGTGGAACTGCTGCTGCAACAGGCGGAGAGAGTGCTCCCTGAGAACCCGGAAGCGCAGGCTGACGTGTTGGCTGCGAGGGAGGAAGTGGCTAAACAGGTGGAGCGGTTGCGCTGCTTTGATCATAAGGAATATTTGGTGAGGGCACATGCGGAGCGGGATAAAGCGGGCGCCCTCCTGGCGTGGTTGGCTAACCCGATACTGAGAGGTACGCCCATATTAGCTTTGACCTCCCCAGCGGGCACGCCGGAGTACACGCAGCAGGGGATTAATCAGATGCTCTTGGCCTACTACGCGGATCTCTATGAGAGCAAACTGCAAAGTACGGGTGATGAGTTGACTGAATTCTTAGCTGAGATACATCTGCCACAGCTTGAGGCTGACCAAAGGGCCACGTTGGGACAGATGGTTACTGAAGGAGAGATACGCAGCGAGGTAAAACACATGGCGCGCAAGAAGACCCCAGGTGCCGACGGTCTACCGATCGAATTTTATTCGGCATATATTGATCTCCTGGCCCCTAAACTGCTGGCGGTTTATCGAGAGGCCTGGGAATTAGGACGGTTGCCAATCTCCACTCGCGAGGCTATCATTATTCCGCTGCTGAAACCGGGTGGGGATTCACTGGCTAGGTCGGCCTATCGTCCTTTATCAATGTTAACTGCCGATTATAAGATATTGAGTAGAATCTTGGCGACCCGGCTCCTCCCCTATATGACGCAATTGGTCCATACTGACCAGGCGGGCTTTATCCCGAAGCGTGATACCGCAACTAATGTGCGACGCCTTTTGCGGATTTTGGGAGAGGACCATAGCGATACACCTACCGCAGTGGTTCTATCGGTAGATATAGAAAAGGCATTTGATAGCCTAGAGTGGTCGTATTTGTACCGGGTCCTTCGTGAGTTTGGATTAGGTGACAACTTTGTGGGGTGGACGGAGCTCCTTTACAGATCGGCGTCGGCGCGTGTGAGGACAGGGGTGACGGTCTCCCCGGCCTGCCGGGTGGGCCGCGGTACGAGACAGGGATGTCCGCTCTCGCCGCTATTATTTGCCCTGGCCATTGAACCTTTAGCTGCCCATGCCCGGTTGGGGGTGTATTATTCTGGCTTACTCCATCGTGGGGATATGCACTATGTCTCCCTGTACGCGGATGATTTATTGCTCTTTCTCGCGAACACAGATGCGGCATTGGAGGGAGCACGAAACTTGCTTTCAGCGTTTGGGCAATATTCGGGACTGCGGGTGAACTGGGCAAAGACCTGTTTATTTCCGGTTGCCCCGACTGAGGCGACCCCTCCGCAGGTGGCGGGTGTACGCTGGGAACCATGTTGTCTGCCATACTTAGGCACTCACATCTACCATTCCGTTGGAGATTTGTTGGAGGGCAATTTAGGCCGGGTTATCGGCGGGCTTAAAGGCAATTTTGCATTTTGGAGTACACTGCCGTTATCTGTCGCCGGCCGAGTAGCACTCCTGAAGATGGTGGTGCTCCCACGTTTATTGTATTATTTTCGGACGTTGCCGATTTGGGTGGCGGGCTCCATCTTTCGACAACTCCGCTCTATGGCTGGGGTTTTCTTTGGGGACGGGCAGGCGGCGAGTTGCAATGGCCACGATGATACGTCCTAGGGCCGACGGGGGCATAGCAGTGCCGGATTTCGAAGGGTACTATCTGGCGGCGCAGCTGCAGTGGCTGACCCAGGCCGTAGCTCGGGAGTTCAGAGGCCCTGATGGCCCTGGAGGACGGTGGGTCCCAAGATATATATTGTCTTTCATAGTTTTGAACCAGAAGTTGTGCCTTGAACCGCTTACTGTGGAAGAGAGGACGCTACGATTGTGCTGGAACCGGAGTCAGAAACGGGCTGGCTTCGCCCGCCCGTACACCCCGGAGATACCGCTGGGCATGTGCACTGCCTTCCCGCATGGCGGGGACTGGTCGGCGTTGGCCCACTGGGAAGACCTAGGGATACAAGTATTAGGAGACCTATATGAAAATGAAACCTTGTTGTCCTTTCGGGCCTTGCAGGCTAGATATGATCTCCCGCGCGGGGATTATTTGCTGCATGCGGCACTCATCTCGGCACTGCAGCGCCATTGGGGGCTGGTTGTCGGAGCCACGGACCTCCATGGCGTGTCAATACGTGGTGATGGCAGCGGGGACTTTTAAGGCCGTTGCGTGTCTGTATCGGCGCATGCTGACTGAAGATCTAGGTCCGCTGAGCACGCTGCGGGAGAAATGGGAGGGGGACCTTGGCAAGGAAATCCCTGAAAAAACATGGGCCCAATTGGTTAGACGAGCCTGGAAGAGCACGAGAAATGCCAGATTCCAATTGGTACAATTCTATGTTCTGCACAGAGCGTATTTGACGCCAGCTAAGCTTAAGCAATACTTCCATGCGGCGACCGCTCTATGCCCGAGATGTAGTTTGGAGGGGGCCGACTTCCGTCATATGTTCTGGGGGTGTGTGAATTTGGGGAATTATTGGGAAGAAGTGCTGGACTTGTTGTGTAGTGTGACTGACCGTGTAATAGATCTAGACATGGGTGTTTGTATTCTGCATTGGTTCCCGCACACCAATAAAACGAAAACCACAAGTAAATTTCTAGACCTCGGCCTGGTCTTAGCCAAGAGGGAAATAACGATGCATTGGAAGTCAGCGGGGGGACCAAGCACGGGGAGATGGCGAGCGGAATTATTGAAGTGGGCGCGAAGCGAAGGCACTCTTAGGCTGCAGCAGGCTTGGCGTAGTGATAATGAAAAAGCACTAGAGGCGGCGAGGGCTTGGGAGGCCTTGGTTACGATACTGCAGACCCCGGAGACGGGATCAGAGCAAGGGTCGGTCAGAGGGGACCAGGGAACTCCAGTTACCAACTAAGTATACGAAGAATGAGCCAAGGAGAGTCCAATAGACTGTATGGTGACCCCTAATGCCAATTTCTACACTGTATTGCTTTAATGATTGATCATAACTGTTTCTATGATAAACTGTGGAGAACTGTATTGTTAGTAATAAGTGGTTGAAGGCACATCGGTGGCGAGGGGGGGTGGGAGGGAGGGGACATAGAAAGAAGCATTCTTCAATTATGCGTTATATGTATCTATTTGATGGTACGATGCCTTATTTTGTCACACGTTGGGATAAAATCAATAAAAAGAGATTAAAAAAAAAAAATGCATGCAAAACCGTCTTCTAAGCAGGAAGAACTGGGGCAAACATAAGCGTAAAATTGACAGAGTAACCGCTCTGGGCATTGCCAGAGAAGTAGTCAGGTAAATTAAATGCAATAGAGGTCAGCAAGCATAGAGTCAAAACTCCGAATGCACTCGAACATTTCTAATGCATTTTCCAGAGTTAGCTGCTGCACTTCCACCTAAATGATCTAGGTGTTAGTGGTGCAGAAAGTGTGGAAAATGCATCAATATTCTCCATTTCCACAAAGTACGGGTACGCAGAGAAGATATTTGATGAAAAAGTATTTTCTATAAAAAGAACAAAGGGTTGTAAGTAATTATGAAACGTTACTATTTCCCTAACCCTACGTATAGAGAATCTCCACAATGTGGGATCTATGCACACATCTGGTTAGGCAGAACAGTCAAACATCAGGAAGGTATGTGAACATCAAAATTCCCGTGCGTGCTTTTCGTATCTCAGAAAATGAAACTTTCGTAACTCTATGCACTGTGATTATGCGAGGTCATATGCCTACCCATCTGGGATTTCGAATACTTTTGTGAACTATGCCCAAAGTCTTAACAGTGAATGACCAAAGACTGATGCATTTGTGGAGTACAAAAAAAAGATTCGAGTGGGTAGATTTCTCTGCAAAAGCACACATTCAAGCCTGGGACAGCATAAAGTGGCTTGATCTTAAATATGATAAACACCCCTTCAGCCGAACACCACATTGATAGCTAGAAGGCAGCTAGGAGGTGAAAAAATGGTCCTCGATTAACCAGAATGCCAAGGCTAATGAAAGTGACATCAGGCACCCTTTGACCTCCCGAAGATATGGCAGGTTTGAGTCTTTGACTCACAATTCGTTTCTCAACAGATTCGTACTGCTGACGGTGGGGGGACAGTAAAGAAAGAAAATCCTTCAGCTGGAGGCTTCATGACACTTAGATAAAAGTTGTAACAGTGGCAGACAGGGCCAGTTTTTGGCACCAGCGAGCTGGACCCAACTCGGTTCTCTCTTTACATTCTGGAACTTGCACTTTTATTTCCACTCATTATAAGCACATAATAGGTAAGTCTCAGGATGAGAATGAAATTATGCATTTACTAAGTTAATGAAAGCGAGTCGAATGTTTTTTTTCTCAAAACGTGGAGGTACGCAAAATGTAGTTTCGCCGAGGGGGGCAAAAGCCAGCCCCGGGAGCGTGTCTCTGCTGCTGAGCGGACATCACAAAGTTCGAAGGAGGCCCTGGTAACAGATGGTCTGTAAGACTGACTGACTTTACTTCGGTCGTAAGCTCAGTTTTGGTTAAAGAGAATTTGTGACCGATTCCATCTTTGTGGGTGGATTTGCCCCAAGAATTTAGTCCAGGCAGCTTTTGACCTAATTATAGATGGTTTAAGTAGTGGTTGTGAATAGACGATTACATGGAAATTCTTCCTTGCCGAGGATGGAAAGTACAATGTAATGGTTCCACTTCTGGTTAACAGGTAAATTGTCAGTACTCCGTTTAATTTTTAGTACTTTTTTTATTCATAAAGTAGAACTATTTGCTCCTCAGTGTCTAGTCTTCTAGCGACAAACGCGCGCTGTCTCGATCATAATTCTGTGTGAAGGCGTGGCTAAGAGTCACTCAGAAAAAAAATG
The DNA here is from genome assembly GCA_963921515.1 of Calotriton arnoldi. Lineage (NCBI taxonomy): Eukaryota > Metazoa > Chordata > Amphibia > Caudata > Salamandridae > Calotriton > Calotriton arnoldi. The sequence continues at coordinate 611,435 of CAWUFW010009268.1, forward strand.
GACAATTCTAGGACTTAGAAAAAGTGGACACATCTGCGCGGGACTGGACTGATCCATATGGAACACTGGTAAAACCTTTGGTAGGCGGAGCGCCAGAGGGCAATTTTTATGGCGGATGGACAGAAGATCATCAGTTGTCCAGCCTGGCAAAGAGCCCTGAGGGAGTAAACTCAGTTTTCTTGTGGTAGGACTAGGAATATAATTTGCTCCCCAAAATCCTCTTGGAGACGGGGATTCCCTCGCCGCGCTCCTTCGGCACAACATGGCGGTGGCGCGAGCAGGTTTTTAGACGCTCCTTTAAGCACCCACCGCGCATCGGTATCGGTCTCAGTACATTGATTACGTCATTTTGTGCAAGCTACCGAAACTAGCTTCGAGTTTCTAAACGGCACATCGAGATGCAGGTTGGCACAATGTATTTGTCTGCGCCGAACCCTTTGTTAGTCATCCAGAGCGTGCCTCTCTTGTTAAATGCCCTTGTGCTTTTCAGATTGTCTTTCTGTGCACCCAAGGCTTGACGCGGTATTTACAGAGGCAGAAATACTTGCCAACTTCCGTGGAAAACAAAATACAAATAGACTGGGTGAAAGCGGAGCATGTATGCAATGGTGATAATATTCACACGGGTTTTCTAAAACATATGGACTGCAGAAAGGTGGTGATAAGAAATCCACTCTACTTCACAGCGCAGGCTGACCTCCGTAGTGCTGAAACGTGAGCAGGATAGCAGAGTATTTATGATGTGAAATGTCCGGAAGTGGAGGGCAGGCCCGGGGAAAGCTCAGCTGATCAAGTTATCGAAGGTGTATAGAAGGGCAAAGGTTTGGTATGACCCAGTGCTTAATTTGTTAAAAAAAAAAAAAAAGCATTGGCATAGCCAATAGGTCTCGCCTTTGGGTAACATAAGGGCCGATTTTCGCCCTGTGCGAGGCGTTTCATTAAGCGGACGGGTTCATGACGAGCTCAGCTCGTCATGCGCACACGAGCACTGCGCAGCATGACGAGCTGAGCTCGTCATGAGCATGGAAGGGAGAAGAAGCGTGTACCTGGGTAACAAACTCCGTATTGATCTGCGCCACTGGTGGGGGTGAGCACCTTCCTGCCACTGCCCTGCGGAGAAGGGGCTGCGATCCTCGCTGCCATGGTCTCTGTTCCAAGCAGTACCTGACGAGCATGAACTCAGATGCCCTGGATTGTGAACCTGCCACGCGCCGGGACTGCACAAGCTTAGCTGATGCAGCTTCACTCTCCCAAGCAGCAGCCTGTGCACAGGGGCCGAGACTAGGCCATATAGCAGCTGGAAGCCGGAAACACAACAAAAGCGCCCCTCCTCCCCCCCCCCCCCCAACACCCCCTACTAGATTCTTTGGGTGGCAGGAGTGGAAAAGTGTGTAGGGTGGGCGTTGTCAATGCAGGTGAGGTATGCGCAAATGCTGGAAAATGGCAGGGCGGCAATTGGGCGCCATTCAGAGAGGAGGGAGGTTTTGCCGGGCTGGGCCCATTAACACATGGTTATGTGTGAAGAGTTAGAAGGGCTACAGAGGGTTGAATGAGCGGGGTCAGCAGGTGGGGTGTGGGAAGTTGGGGCGTGAATTTGAATAGGTGGGTAATGTGTGGAAGAGCTGGCACAAGAGGAAAATATAACAAGGGATTAAACAAGCATCGCGACTATTTTAGGCTGCTCCTTTTCTCTCTTCGTGTTAACTGTAGTTTCGTTTACAAGAGGAGGCGACACCCCAGATGCCAGATGGTGCAAAGCTAGAAAAAAAAACAAGCCCGCGAGTGGTAACGCCACTCCCGATCCAACAAGAGAAGCGCTTTATGTTTATGGTCCCCTAATTTGTACAAAGAAAAGCGCTAGCACGAAGCCTGCAGTTTTGCGCACTACGGGCTTTTCGACCGCAAATACTAATAGTACATCAGGGCCCAAGTTTTGGGGGAAAAAGATCGGCGCTCAAGTGATCTATCACCTATTTTCTTATAACTGAAAAGCTATGTCTATAAACGATTTTAAAATGGACAGAGAAGGAAATTACACAAAAATATCCCTATTTCATTTGAGAGGTGGCTTTTTGTTTGGCTGTTTGGTGTATTCCTAAATGAAGCTTGAATGGGCCAGAGGCGGAGCAGCAGAAAGCGCCGTCGGGCGCTTCTAGAATTCTGAGATATGAAGCGGGAGGCACGGTCAGTTCTGAGGCACGGCGTCTCCTGTCTTTGACCTCGTTGTCATGCCAAGAGCAACAGAGCTGTGGATATATCAAATAAAATTTACAAATATTTGTGTATGTTTGTGCATTACAGTTTTTATGAAGGGGAAAGGTAACATTATTCGGAGAAGACCTTTGCCTAATTTTCTCAACCACAAACCCAAATGATGAGGGGGCACTAACTACTTGACATCGGATTCTGCGGCTACTCCAAGTGACAAGTCCTGTGCAGGCTGATCAGTCAGTTGAGTGAAAATAAAAAACATAGGTGAACTCCTAACTAGTTCAGACAGGAAGAAAAGCACCACAGTGACTGACTCTCTGACCACCACCGCATGTGGGTCAGTCAGTTCAAAGAGACCACAAGACGGCATGCTGTAGAAGACGATCTCGGGGCCTGAAATAACTTCGATTAAAATAGGCTAAGCTAAGCAGGCGGCTAACATAACACAATGCCACCTTTTAGCGCAGGCAAGAAGTGATCAAAAAACACAAAAGAAGAATGTAAAATATAGAAGTCTGCGAGTGTCTCCTGTGTTCTGTTGCCAGATAGGTGAGCCAAAGAAAGTTTGAGTCAAATGTGTGGCTCTAGCTCAGCGTCTCACATGAAGGACGAGCCACGACCGAACCATCTTTCACCATCCATCAAGAAGCTTAAAAAAACTCAAGCTGCACAATGCAGAACTGCTCTAATACAGAGAGCAAATAATATAAACGTGCTCGGGGCGGGGGATAGGTCAGAACCGGCACAGGCCGCTTTTCCCATGATGCACTGCTTTATTGTGGCTCTGGGAGATGAGCTGCGCTAGCATGGACTGACCTCTGCCTGGCCGAGGGAAGGGACATGCGCCAGGAGCAGGACAGGACCCGGGCAGAAGGCACAAGGCAGCGCCCGCAGGGAGTCCGCACCCACCCGCCAAGTGAGACATTTATATTTATCAATATATAAATGAGTAGCGCGGTGGTAGAGATACGTTCTTAACATTGATACATGCACGTACAAATTGCAGATAACAACCAGCAGACGGGAAATTAATGTATAAAATACCAGTGTGTGCACACGGCCGCGAAAGTGAAAGCATTTGTTGTAACATGAGCCACAACAGATGCGCTGCTAATTAAACAAGGAATGCGAGGTATGCAGCTGGCACCAGGCCGCGCTGCTGCTCGCTCCCGAGCACCCTAGGCCAGGGGACAGAGAAGGCGGTACATGCACCCGCCTTGGGCCAATTGCGTGCTGTCTTTCTTAGAAAGACGCATGCAAAGGCCAATAGCGGGAGATAAAAAAAAAAAGCACACGCACAAGCGTGTGTTTTGAGTTTAAAGCCCTTACTAAAAGCCTCGCAGAGCAGCGCATGCGCGCTGGCTCAGGCGAGACCAAATAAGTGCCAGGGCCCTCGTCAGGAGACCACCACGGCTTGCACCACCCATCAGCGCTGCCAATGGCAGTACCTACACAACTCCTAACCATCACACTGCTACCTGGGTGACAATTCAAACTTTTTAAGGCCCCCAACATTATAAGAATGACTTTGGTGGCAGGTATTAGTAGCTTACAACAGGGCTTTAAGTGGGCCGGGTCTCACCGGTGCTGAGCAATGGCAATTTTTTAAAGAGGCCTCGAAACGGGTCTCTATCGGGCTCTGTTTTGTGCCCTGGCACAGGCGGTCTGTTTTTTTCCGGACTGCAGTGACAGCAGGCACATGGATGTGCGCGTGCTCACACTGCTCACTCCTCACTAGTTGAGGTTACGCATGACGTCATGCCAGGTGAGCGTTGTAGGGGAAGGAAAACCCTTTAAAGAGAGTCATTTTCTCTCTGGATTTCAGTTCTCTTTTTGAGACTCAGGAGCAGCAACATTGTCGTGTTGTCACCAGGGCTTAAAGTAGAAGCTTTTTCAATATTATATACAAGCCATAGTTGCTGCTTATTTAACTTATGCAACTAACAACCATTGAAAATGCCAATAGTCCTGACTTGTTGTAGGTATGATGCTAATTGTTGTAGCATATATCTGGATGCAATGACAGAAACAGCAAATTACAAGTCGGGCGGCACACTATGCTAAGCACAGATTTTTAGCTTATGTGTTTTTAAGCCACGCCCTTAATTACATTGACCACGCCCCTTTGAGAGACCCCCCTGCTTTTTCATCCCACTTAAAGCCCTGGTTTACAATGTATATTGAATTAGTAAACAACTGTTGTTCTGCTCATCATTAAATTACAAAAAAACAGCGCCACCATGTGGCAGCTGACAAGTGCCGAGCACCGGAAACCACTGGCTCAAATTAAGCACTGGCATGACCAGAGGAGTGTGTCAGCATGGCGGGATAGTCTGAGAGCACCAAGCCATCCAGTCAATGCCAGGCCTCTTCTTCCTGGGACTGGGAACTCCGGATCTTGCATTCGAGAAAACTGGACTTATTCAGGGCCTACAAGCTACTTGAAAGAGTTGTGGGCGGGGACTACAGCAAACTCACTCAAAGAGGAGCCTTCCCCCGACTGCACTGGGGCAAAGGCGGTGGCTGCTATGTTTGGATTATGGATGAAGTCAGGTGGGTTTTGGTGAGAAGGCACTGGCCCAGGCATAATGAAGGACAGGGACTGGCCTACACTCTGGAAGGAAAAAGACCCCCACAAAGGGCCGATAAGGGAGAGAGAGACAGCTCTCTTGGCCTCCATGGAGAAAGGGCACCACAAATACAAAAAAAGAGAACGAAGGCCTGTAACCAAAATGGGGCGAACAGAAACTAGAAAAAAACATTTTAAAAGACCGTGGATGATTGAGAAAGAATGACGACAAAAGTAAAGATTGTTATGAAATGACTGGAAAAAGGGACATTAAAGTATGCCGACTTCCATGGAGCACTTTGAGGAGCAAGTGGAAATCCATGAGAACATGAGGCACTTACTGTAACCACACCTGTATGAATTCTGCATCGATGCCTTATTGGATGTTGGATATATTTTAAATGGACAAGGGAACCCAATGTATCTGAGAGGGACCTTGGGTACAAGTAGCTATAAGGAAACAGTGGTCCCTTTCAATAATTTAGAAATTTGAGCAATTCAATACAGAAATATAATAACGACTGTATCATGTACTGTTATAAGAGCACGTATTATTTAATATAAACATCATGAAAAGCATAGGAAAAAGTGGGGTAGTGTCTACAATATTAGGAAAAGGAAACAGAAAAATCTCAGGCATAAGTAAAACAAAATAGCATTGCCAAAGGATAATCAAATAATTCGGCCATGGGGGCGAGTGCTTGCAATGTTCAACACTCCGTCCATCATCCCCTTTGGTTTTACTTAGTATGACTTCACAGGGATTATATACATGAGAAGGCCAATCAGGTCACTGTCAGAACCATTAGAACACACAAGTAGTGAAAATAAAAACAACCAGTATCTACTGGAATATATCTGGAATAACTAATATCCAGATATAATGGAAGATTAGATGTTCTAGAAATGTATAACAGAAGGAAATGTTAGCTTTTAAATCAGGACTGGGCCAAAAATATTTGTAATATAGGGCTGGTACGAGGCAAATCTAATCTTGCATTATATCTGGATATTAGTTATTCCATCATTTTGCTGTGCCTTTTTTATGTTAATATGTGACAAGTAGATGGAACCCTTTAACTATAACTATACATCTATTCAGCTTTACTCCACACTTGGTGTCAGTTTTACTATATGTTCACATTTTTATTTTATTTTAATGTTCCTATTCTTTCACATGTATCCTGCCTATTCTATGACACATGCTATGCAGAGACTATAAATATTCAATTTCAGGTGAAGGGTATTCTTCTAGATCACTGCTATTTTCAATTTTCCACATTTGGAGTACGAAGGTTTTTTATGATAGAAGTGACGTTTTCTGTCATTTTACTAGTTTTCTTTTTTTATCTGGACTCAGTGTGCACATTTTCATTCTCAGACCTAGGAACCATTGTGGCTCTCCTGATGAAGGCGTCATGTACGCCGAAAAGCGCGTAGAAGATCCATCACGTAGCCACTTGATTATTATGTTCATTTCTTAGATGTAAATCAGTTTTTCAGAATATATCAGAAGATTCACTTGACTTTCTTGTATATCTATTATATGTTACATGCTTTTTGAAAATACATCAATGTTATCATTTTCTTGATTTCTCTTCACATGTTTATGACTGTCTATTGTATTGTGTATTTTGTATTTCATGTCAAGATGTCGTCATGTGTTTGTATTTGGAAACTGAAGTTAAATGAATCAGAATGATTTTATAGAATTTTGTACTAAATAATTGAATTTTTAATGAACTATTGTGTACACTGAACTGAGTCCCTTATATCATGTTGTTGTCTCATTAGGTCTGCATGTCCTCATAGACCTATAATTGCCTAGGGGTTCTTTTCTCAATTGTGCTATTTCCCTGCCATAGGAATTTATATTAGCAGCAGGGGGTCCTTGTTTTTTGATTCCATCATGGCATTGTCGCCACCAAAAGAGCCCTGAGAGATCGTGTGTGGTTCCTTCGCTTGGAAAAGAGAGTTGAGAGGGAATTAAAGGTGTGTCACATATACAATTACCTTTCTCCTAAAGTGACCCAGCATCCTCTAACCATGTCTGATCTTCCTGCACGAATATGGGAAAGAGTGGTCGTAGACTTCTTTGAGCCCCTAGTGAATGGCCATCATCTGATGGTGATCATTGTCGAGTATTCCCTTTTCCTCTGGTGGAGGAAATGTCATCAACAACCCATGACAAAGTAATTGAACGACTGGTCAACATATTTGCAGACATTCTCAAGTCTGACAATTTCCCACCATTCAATAGCCTCTGGGCATTAGTTGCGCTTTATAAATTTAATTTCAATTCAATTCAATTTTATAAATTTAATTTCAATTCAAGTTTCTGACCAGACTCCATGTCGAGCATCAAAAAGTTTACCCTTGTGGCCTCAGGCGAACGGTGTCGAGGAACATTTTAGAGGAACCCTAAAACGAGTGATCCAATGTGCATCGATGGAGAGAATCGAGATGAGTCAGGCCTTATGTCAAGCCCTCAGCACACATCGTTCAACTCCTCACTCTACCACCGCTAAGAGTCCTGACACCCTGATGTTTCAGACAGCTACACAAATCAAACTACCATAATGGACTACTGAACAAACTTGGAATGATGAAGAGGTTCGTGCCACTGATGCTGCTCGAAAACGTCAGATGAAGAAGTATGCTGATCAACGTTAGAGAACTTAGGAGTTCGTCACTGATGAAGATGACTAGGTTCTTGTCAAACAAAAACTGAAGTGAAAAACAGATACAACTATAGTGTAAATCCTCAGGCAACAACTATCTTTACTTACTCACATAGTATAGAAGATTGCGCTGATCCGACTTTCATTTCTTTTTCTTTAGTACTCGAGACCCCTCCAAGGCGGTACACATACACGGAAGCAGTGCACATTTGCACCCAGGCTTACCGACAAGGTGAATAGCCCGCTCTCCCTGCATTTCCGTATATTTAATAATGTAGTATAGAGGTTTGTGCTGATTCTACCTTCATTGCCATTATTTCTTTTTATTTAGCATCTGAGACCCTTTCCGGGTTGAAATACACACAAAAGTATTGTTAACCCAATAGGACCTTGTCCTACTATACCTTAGTGAACCAGGGATTTTTTCGGCCCACCTGTGATTCAGCGTAGAGCTTGCTCGGCATGTAACCCCTATGCCACGTGGTATTTTCTGTTGATTTGACACAGGGTCATCGTATCATTTGAGGTATGAGCGATGTATTTTCAGTCATTAGTACGTATATGCAGGATACTGTATATAATGTATAACACATTCGCACATTTGTATTTCAGGACAGACAGTGTTCATATTTGTGTCAGTCACGTTGCATCGACCATCTAATGTGAATTCTTTTGTGAGCAAGTACCAGGTCGGTTATGATCTACATATAATTTCTATCATGATATGTTTGGCCTGAGAAATGGTTGTGCACATGTTTTTATTTATTTTTAGCCATTTTTATGCTTTTTTATCTTTTTTTACTCTTTTCTAAGGCACCTCTGCACACACCACTGGTCTTGTTGGTAGATCCCACGGTTCTGAATATGTGGTACACTTGGGTAATGTATGTGAACTACCAATAGGTGTTGGCTTTTCCTCTGGCACGCTCTATAGGTAGCACCCATGAATGTGGTTAACGGTTACACACAATGTATCATTTATCTTGTTTGAGTTACAGGGCTCTTACATTATTGATTGTATATTTCCAGCTGATTCCTAAACCAGCGAAGTATGGATCTCCTGATGAAGGCTTGTGTGCCCAAAAGTTTGTAGAGAGATTTCTTGAGTGCATAGTGCACTTCAACCATTGTATATCTATCAACGACAAATGATATTTGGTCTTTGGATTCCTTGATATGTGCCAAATTTTATTTTGTTTTATAATTAATTGTGAAGTGATATCAATTAGTAACTATATGTTACAGTGGTTACCTTCTGTATTTATTGGGATCTTTATATTAAGAAGATAATGAATTATAAATGAACTGGAATTAAAATTGTATGTTGGAATATCGAGTGAATGTGCATGGGTTATGATAGATGTGTATGATTGGACTGCAGTGTTTTAGAGCCATTTTCTATGTATATTCATGAATATTTCCTGTTTAGATTGATTACAGTATTGATAATAAAATATCATATATATTTGATATTTTTCTATATTTATGTGATCATGAGCTCTGTTTATTATAAAATACTGTGTGTGTGAGTAAGTAAAGATAGTGGTTGCCTGAGGATTTACACTATAGTGGTCTCTTTACCCTGCCTCAGAAACTCTTCATTGTTGCAGGGGGAGGTGGGGGGATCCACTCTTTATGTGTAGCAAAAAACAGATACTCCATTTGCTGTTGACCCTCTGAAAGTTGTGAAGCGCAATGTACACATGATAATGGCGCAACGTCCCGGCAAATCCATCACAAGGGACTCGTCACATTTCATACATCTGTCTCGACAATAATCAGCCCCTGTAATCCCAGATGAGGCTGCCCCACCTGAAGGCCCAGATCAGACATTAGATTGTGTACCCTCGGTGTCCACTCCGTGTACAGTTCAACAACCTCATACCACATGGTCTGGCCGAACTGTACGGGAACCTAGACGACTTATCGAAAAAATTTGATGCTGCTGTTGTTTAAACCTTTATATTTGCCAATGCAGGAGATGTTATGTCTCAGGACTGTGAGCACTAGGATCCTGTGGCCCTGGGCTGACTCAATGAAAGAATTACATAATCATTTGGGAGCTGTTGAGGTGTACTTATTGACGATTATGAGATGATGAGAGTTTCAGTTTGAATGTTGTACACTGATGAATAACTACGTTGGTTACGAGCTCCATGTGCGGCGTGTTCTTGTGCATGCTCCTAGGGCGGGGAGGATGCGACAATGTCCACAGGCCTGCTCTTAACCTTAGGTAAACATCGATCGATCTAAGCAAAGTGATTGATACACTTGCAGACGCTGCAAGATCTTGTTTGCAACAGCTCTTGCTTGTCATTTACAGTTACATTACACTAACCCCAATAAAACAATATATTAAGCAAGCCACACTGAAAAAGGTGCAGGGGAGGGGGAAAGTGAGGGGAGCAACGACGTATAGAGGGAGGGGGAGAGGTGTGAATGATAGGCACCAACGAACAAGTTACTTACCTTCGGTAACGATATATCTGTAAGAAACATTAGTTAGTTATAGATTCCTTACCTTAGAATTACCCCCAGGCGTCAGACTGGATCCGGAAAGTTTTTTCGTCAGCAGTACCTCTGTGCGTCGGAAGGTGGCGTCGGTCGACTCCCCGTCCGTCGTCGGCGTCGTGGTCGCCGAGATGACGTCGCGGCAGCTACTTAGACGCCGCCCTCGCGCGCTGACGTCAGTTCTGTACACGACTTTCCGCGCCAGAAACGCAGAGCCATGCAAGACACTGACCATTGGTGCACAAAACTAGGGCCCTGAAAGGATGTCCTTAACCCTAGAAATCAGTTCGCAGAACAGGGAGGATGGGTGGGGCGGTAAGGAATCTATAACTAACTAATGTTTCTTACAGATATATCGATACCGTAGGTAAGTAACTTGTTCATCTGAAAGAAACACGTTAGTTATAGATTCCTTACCTTAGAATAGATACCCCAGCAATACCAACCCCGGTGGTGGGTCTGCGAACCAAGATCACACCAGAAAGTCCTGGAGAACAGAACGGCCAAAGAAGCCGTCTCTCCAGACTTGGCTGTCCAGACAGTAGTAGCTTGTAAACGTGTGCAGTGATGCCCACGTAGCTGCCTGACAGATGTCATTTAGAGGAACTCCTCTTCCCAAGGCATTAGTGGCTGCCGTCGCCCTGGTGGAGTGAGCGCGTAGCCCTACTGGAGGATCTTTTTTAGCCAGAGAGTAACAAGCTTTAATACACAACACAACCCATCGTGAAATGGTGCATTTGTGTTCGGCCCGACCCTTCTTTGCGCCCACGTAGCCAACAAAAAGTTGATCATCCACCCGGAACTGTTTGGTGCGATCCAGATAGAAGGAGAGCGCACGTTTTGGGTCCAGGCGGTGGAGCCTTTCTTCCTCCTTCGAAGGAAGCGGAGGCGGAAAGAAGGTGGGCAAGGTAATGGTCTGCCCAATGTGGAAGGCAGTGACCACCTTAGGAAGGAAGGATGAACAGATATGAAAGGAGGTTTTGAAGAAAGGGCCTGGAGCTCGCTCACTATTCTAGCAGAAGTGATGGCTACCAGGAAAGCAGTCTTAAGAGTTAAGAGCCGTAAGCGACAGCTATGAAGCGGCTCAAAGGGAGCGCACATTAGATAAGTTAGCACAAGATTCAAGTCCCACTGAGGCATAAGGAAGGGGATTGGAGGAAAAAGATGTGTTAAGCCTTTTAAGATACAGTTAACTACCGGGGACTTGAAAAGAGAAGGCTGATCGGGCAGCCGAAGGAAAGCAGAGATGGCTGACAGATAGCCCTTGACAGTGCCCAGAGCAGGAGAGAAGGAAAAAGAGTACTTCAGAAAGAGGGGCAGAAAGGGGATCCACAGCCTTTGCTGTGCACCATGCCACAAATTTGTTCCACCGGCAGGCGTATACCGTCTTAGTGGAGGGACGCCTGGCTGCCAAGATTATGTCACAGACTTCGGGAGGCAGGTCGAAAGACGTCAACTGCCGCCGCTCAATCTCCACGCAAGGAGGTGGAGACTGGACAGGTTCGGGTGGAGGACCGTCCCCTGCTGCAGCTACAGAAGATCCTCCCGAAGAGGCAATCTGATTAGAGGATCGATGGCCATGTTGAGCAGCTCGGGATACCAGACTCTTCGTGCCCAATCCGGAGCCACAAGAATGACTTGGGCCCCGTCGCGCTTGATCTTCTTCAGCACTCTGGGCAGAAGTGGTATAGGCGGAAAGGCGTACAACAGACCGCAACTCCACTCGCGACGAAAGGCGTCGCATAGTGAGTGCCGCCTTGGAAATTCCAACGCGCAGAATTGCTGACATTGCGCGTTCTCTTCGGTGGTGAATAGATCTAACCAAGGCTCTCCCCATTGTTGAAAGAGACCTTGCACCACCTCTGAGTGGAGACGCCATTCGTGATCCATCATGCACCTGCGGCTGAGTTCGTCCGCCCTGGCGTTCAGGGAACCTGCCAGGTGTTGAACCACAAGGGATATGCCCTGATGTTCCAGCCATGTCCAGAGGCGGAGAGCCTCTTGACATAGGGTCCACGACCCCACCCCGCCATGTTTGTTGCAGTACTACATGGCGGTGGGGTTGTCCGTGAACACCTGCACTACTCTTCCCCGGATAGAGGGAAGGAATGCCTTGAGTGCAAGACGAATCGCCCGGACCTCCAGAAGGTTGATGTGGAGCCCGGACTCCGCCGGAGACCAGAGGCCTCTGATCTCCGCCTCTCCCATGTGGCTGCCCCATCCCAGAAGGGACGCGTCCGTCACCACAGTGTGGTCTGGTTGGAGAAGGGAGAGGGATCTGCCATTGACCCAATCCTGGTTCGTGAGCCACCACTGCAGTTGACGTGCAGTGCCCTCCGAGATCTGGATGCAATCGGACAGATTCCCCTGATGCTGCGCCCACTGGAACTTCAGGTCCCACTGCAGAGCCCGCATATGCCACCTGGCATGATCGACCAGCAGGATGCCATGAGGCCCAGCAGCCTCAGAGTCACTCTGACCGAAACCCGGGATAGAGGCTGAAAGATTGGAATCATAGCCTGAATATCCCGGACTCGCTGCTCGGGAGGATAGACCCGAAACCGCGTCGTGTCCAGAACCGCTCCGATGAAGAGGAGCTTCTGAGAGGGAATCAGGTGTGACTTCGGCACATTGATGGAAAACCCCAGCGAATGCAGGAGGTCGGCGTAGTCTGGAGGTGCGAGACGACTGCCTGGGGCGAGCCCGCCTTCAACAGCCAGTCGTCGAGATAGGGGGAAGACTGAAACCCCTGATCTGCGCAGATGAGCTGCGACCACCGCCATCACTTTCGTGAACACCCGAGGGGCGCTGGTAAGGCCAAAGGGGAGCACGGTAAATTGAAAATGCTCGTGGCCTACCGTGAACCGTAGGTAACGCCAGTGGGCCGGCAGGACGGGGATGTGAAAATAAGCGTCCTGCAAGTCCAACGCTACCAACCAGTCTTGCCGGTCGAGGGCAGACAAGACTTGAGCAAGCGTCAACATCTTGAACTTCTCCTTCTGGAGGAAGCGGTTGACGTCCCTGAGATCCAAGATAGGACACAGGCCCTGGTCCTTCTTGGGGACCAGAAAGTAGTGGGAGTAACAACCACGACCTACTCCTGGGACAGGAACGCGCTCGATGGCTCCCTTGGCCAAGAGAGCCGTAACTTCCTGCTGGAGAAGGGCCAGATGATCCTCCGACATGCGGTGGTATCTTGGTGGCATGGCTGGAGGGGTAGTCTCGAAGGGGAGGGAGTAGCCCCTTCGGACTATCTGCAAAACTCACCTGTCCGACGTGATGGTGCGCCAGTGGGGGAGGTGATGGCGAATCCTGCCGCCCACTGGCGTTTGATGGGCCTGAAAGGTCGGACTAGGAGGGTTTGGAGGTTGCTGCGGAGGGGGGGTTGGTGGACTGGCCTGCCCGCTGGCCCCCGGAACCACGACGGTTGTTCCCACGTCCCCGGCCGCGCAAAGTTTGGGTAACTTGCTGCGGCCTGTGGCTCTGGGCGGGACGTAGCGGGGCACCCCTTCCGTAGCCACGAAAGGGGCGAAAAGCAGACTGCGCAGGGCGGGTGGAGAGGCCCAAGGACTTGGCCGTAGCCTGTGAGTCCTTGAAACGCTCTAGAGCGTTGTCTGCTTTGTCGCCAAAAAGGCGACCGCCATCAAAGGGCATGTCCATCAGGGTGTTCTGGACATCCCCTGAAAAGCCAGTCTACCTCATCCAGGCGTAGCGACGAAGCGCTACCGACGTTGAAATGGTCCTGCCCAGAGAGTCGGCGGTGTCCAGCCAACAACGTATGGCAAACTTTGCTGCATCTCTCCCGGCGGCCACAGCCTGGGAGAGCACTGCCTGGGCCTCTTCCGGACACTGAGGCAGCACCTGCGCCACCGTATCCAACACGGAGTGGGAATAAAGGCCCAAGAGACATGCAGTGTTTACCGACCGCAGTCCTAAGCTGGCGGAAAAGAAAATCTTCTTCCCAAGGTGGTCCAGCTTCTTGGATTCCCTTTCCGGGGGAGCGGTAGGGAATGCGCTTTTGGAAGTGGAGGCTTGGACAACCAAGCTCTCCGGGGTGGGGCGTTGGGAGAGGAAAGTGGGGTCGCCCGGAGCCGGGCGGTGGTGTCAGGCAATCATCCTGTCCACGGGAGCCCCTGTGTTGGGCCTGGACCAGGTGCCCAAAAGGACGTCGGTGAGGGCCTCACTGAACGGCAGCAAGGGCTCCGAAGAGCTCGCAGCCGGCTGAAGCACCTCCGTCAGGAGCTTAGTCCTGACCGCCACCGTAGGAAGCTCGAGGTTGAGAGCCTCGGCCGCCCTACGCAACACCACTGCGTATGACACTCCCTCCTCCGTAGCCACGGTAGGAGGAGACAACATGCCAAGGTCAGGGGAGGTGTCCAAACCACTGGCATCCCCCAGTTCCTCTCTCCAGTCCTGTTCACTTTCCAACTGGTCAGTTAAAGGGTCACCTGACCCCTCCCAGTCCTTCTCATCATCCTCTGGGTGCCACTGTGGTTGAAAAGGGACCCCAAGAGTGAACAGGGGCATGAAAACCCCACCCGGCGCTGGATTCGGCATCGGACGACGCCGGTCCGGCTCCGTGTCCACATCAGGATGGAGGCCGGGGTTGACGTCGGCCGGGGGGCCAACCGGCGACGGGCGTGGTAGTGGTGCCGTCTGAAGCGGCACCGGTGGAGGTGTAACGAGGTCAACCGGCGCCGATCCGGATCCAGGACTGGATCCAAGGGGGGCCTGCGGCGCGGGGCCGGAGCCGCCGGCAGCAAAGACCTAGGTCCCCCAACCAAGTCTGCGGGGCCCGAAGGCAGCCGGCGGGGTCGGTTCGCCCAAAGATGGCATGCATCGCCTCGTAGAACGTACAAAGCTGGGCGGGAGTCGCTCCGGGTCCCGGAAAGGGAGGGGAAACTCGGAGTCGGCTCTGCAGGCTCCACGCGCGGAGCCGCGGGAGGGGCACCACCCGCGTGCCTCGTCGGATCGGCTGACCGACGAGGAGAAGTCGAAGAGCGACGATGCTTCTTCGACTTCTTCTTGTGATTTGACTTACCCGACCCGAGTGCGAAGACTTCGATGATTTCAAACTGGAATGGTGGTGGCTCCGCGACCGGTCCCTCGACCTCCGTCTCGACCGGGACCTCGAACGGCGCGGAGCCGACTGCCGATGTTCAAGCAGCTTTCGGGATCGCTCCGGAAAAGCCTTTGGCGCCATCGACCGACAGTCGGAGCACGATTTGGGGTCGTGGTCGCGCTCCAGGCAAAAAAGACACACGCGGTGCGGATCCGTCACCGACATCAGTCGGCTCCAGGAACTGCAAGCCTTGAAGCCGGGCATCCTCGTGCACCTTTTCGGAGTCGGAGACTCGAAGAAAGAAGTCGACAAAAGTCGAGAAAAAGTTAGTCAAAAATGACTGAGGTACCGCTCTTCCCGGATCTGCGCTGGCTGGCGCGGAAAAATAAAGAACTGACGTCAGCGCGCGAGGGCGGCGTCTAAGTAGCTGCCGCGACGTCATCCCGGCGACCACGACACCGACGACGGACGCGGAGTCGATTGACGCCACCTTCCAACACGCAGAGGTACTGCTGACAAAAAAACTTTCCGGATCCAGTCTGACGCCTGGGGGTAGTTCTAAGGTAAGGAATCTATAACTAATGTGTTTCTTTCAGATAACAGTGGATAGTGGGAGGGGTGGGTAAGTAAAGCAGCATGAGTAGAGGACAGGTAGAGTGCATTCTGAAAAGCAAAAAAACTGCGATGCAGTGCAAGAAGACAATGGGGTCAACGTGAAAAGTGGAGACTGTTTATTAACACATGCACTCGTATGGAGTGCCGGGAAGAAAGTGAAAAAAAAGTACTTCTGGAAGCATTTGGCTACTGGCAACGCGGACAGGAAGCTGTGCAAAGGACCAGGCTGGATGGACATGCACTCAACTCAGATCAAAAAGTAGGAGGTGCTCCGAATCAGAAGCAAGGAAACGCAAGCGCCATGGAAGCCAGCCAATGGTAAGTAATGGGTGGGCTCTAAGCCTTTTTTAAGCCTTTTTTTTTTCTTTACAAGAGATTTCACAAACGATCTGCAGACGAAACCTAAAAAAGAGAGCTTGTGGGTTTTCTATTCAATGTGTCCCTAACTTTTGAATTAGTAGCATGTACACAGACACTTCAAAGACATACAGTTCTAATCTGAAAGGAACAGTCTTTTGGCCTAACCAGGAGGAGCAGTGTCCAACGCGCTGTACTCAAATTCCAGTACGTAATCAGTCTTTGGGAGTTCATTAGGGATAAGGTTTGTGTGTAAATCATTTATAAGATGCTGATTCGGAGTTTCCCCACATAGCAGGAGTAGGCTCCTCTGTTACCTCCTTGGCAGTGAAAACTTTGGAAACTATCACATATGTAAAGTAAAGTAAACAAGTGGACCGATTTCTTTAAAACTTTGCAGATATTCATGTATCAAGGGAAACAGGCACAAAAACTACATAAGGCTCTCAATATTAGGTGAAAGACTTTTTTTAGACATTGGCAGTAGTAATTTAAGCAGGAGAAGATTTTGCAACCTTTCTGGCAAGCATGGTGGTGCAGGCAAGGATCCTCTCTAATGCATTCAACAATCATAACGAGACATTGGCACAGCTTTGGAAACATTCAATGTGGGAAAATGACAAGTTTGGATGAAGCAGTGAAAATTCAAAGGAGTTCACAAGAGCTCTCTATGGACAGCAACTGCTTGACCAATGCTTGGAAGAGTCATTGGTGAAGGCTTTTCAAGACAGAAACAGTATCTAACAGTCCAAGGGAAACACATATCAGATGCTACAATACAAGATGTTCAGTCACATAGGTCTAACAAGTCCTGCTGGATTCCACAGTCAAGTGCTGTCGGTGAAGGAGAGTTTGTTCCTGAAATCATTTATGACAGAAAAGAAGGAAGGAGCTGGTGACCTTCATGCAGGACAGATTTCAGTGTTCTACAAGGTGTGGCGACACATCATCTCCAACCTCGAAGTATTGAATATTGGTACAAAATCAAGTTTGCCTCCACACTTCTGAACATCTTTATATACCATTGCTGAGGAACAATAAAAAAACTGGTTCTGATGACAGTGGAAATTCAGATAAATGTCATATTAGGGTATAATCTCAGTGCCTCTCAAAGAAAGGACAGGGTTATTCTTCTTGAGGTTCCTAGAAGTGAAGGCTTCTGGCAGCGCCATGTGATTACTGATTTAAAAGCCCTCATATTAACCATCAATTTCAGACAGAAGGCTCTGGAGAGGACCCTAACCCTAGTTGTTGTGGGGAATTTGTCGCAACTCTAAATTGTTAATGTGCCTCTGTCAACATTCCTTTCAAACAAAAATAACTGGTAATCTTGGGAATTGCAATTCCAGTTTACAGTCCTACCCTTGAATCTAAATTCACCACCAGTGGTATTTAAAAAAAGCATGGCACCTTGGTGGGAATCCAATGCAATGCAGTTACGTTGTTGTAATCCTTTCTCAATGACTGGCTGGTCCATCCTACCTCCTCAAGAGAGCAGACAGTGATGGATATGGACATGGTCTTCAAACCTCTGCACAAGCATTGTTTTCTGATGCCTAGGCTTAGCAGTAAGGTTCTGGATCTACCTGAGGAAGATTTTCCTACCAACATCAGAACAGTGAAATTAAGAGACCCCCTGAAGCTGTGGTGATTTCCCTTTTGGGCCCACTTTGGTCTCCATTAGTTGCATGTATTAGCTGTTTTAGGCTGCCCCTGCTTTGCACAGCCACACATAATACTTTTATTTTTGTTACATGATATTATTTTAGAAATACGCTGCACATATTTGTTATTCAGTGACTCTTGGGATTCAGTCTGAACATTTTGTACAAGGTCGCACAACATGGTGTACTGTTTTCCTGTGCCCGGTCAGCAACATCTCCTAATGTTTTTAGAAATAACACGGTAGCACAGCTGCAGTTTTCCAACACAGTAGATTTTCTCATGTAAACTGTGTCTCGCCCCCTTGGGAGGCAGAGAGGGGAATTCCAGCAGAGAGACCGGTCCTGGAATGGAGACAGCAGTCTTGCGTAAACTGAGTTTACACCTATGATGTGGCCCACCTAACTTCACACACCAGATATAGGGCCCGGTGCTAATCCCAGAGACCACTAATATATCTCCTTGCTCACATAGTGAGGATAGGCCTTGATGGATATATTAGTTGCCATGGTTGGATTGTTCATTGTATAAAGCGTGCTAGTAATATTAATTAAGTTGCTCAATTTATTTGTTTACTAATCGCAGCCCACTGGCTTTAAAACAGACTACGACAGTTTCAATAAATGTATTGTAAACTTCCTTTGTGCCTTTCTTTTGTTTACTATGGACATGCATGAGTGAGAAACAAAAGGTGATTATCTAGTTTCACGGTTTCCTTGGGGACTAGAGGTCCATGTTCTAGGTTTGCTGAAATAACCTGTTACTCTGGAAAGATTATGAGTTCGGGTGAGGCGCTGTGAGCTCTTCGGATATAGGCCTACAGGTACTGACATGGTAGAGAGACACAGTCCCTACATTCTGACGTCCTGTTCTCCCAAGGCACAGTTCTGCTTCTCAGCGGAATTCCTGCAACAAAGCAACTTAAAGCAATAGAGAACAGCAATGTTCGCATGCGCCTCAGATTATAGGGAACCAGGAAGGCTGCTCTTCTCCTATTATTTTGGGGGTCATCTCCAGCGAGGGATCGTTGTTTTTTATAGGCTACGTTTGACCTTTCTTTACTCACAAAATGAAAGGGGGGACAAGGGGGAGAGGTACCATTCCTTCCAGACAAATATCCTATCCCACACTAAGAAAAGGAAAAGAAGAGAACAAATCGAAAACAAACTCACTCTGTAGGAAGCCCTAAGTAGTTTTTCAAATTGCCCTCCACTAAATAGTGGCATGCTTCAGCATAGAGCGTGCTACAACACTCTGGCGCAGACCAACGACACTAATTACCCAGGTACACCCCAAATCACAGTTTTTAACCATGCCAAGGGGGCGTCCCAGAATAAATTAGAAATGGTACCCCTTTAGGTAGTTTTAAGTTCATTCTGCAAAGTAGATCCCTTGTAAGGCTGGGGTATAGACTCCAACAAAATACTTTGCTCCACCCTGATCGCTGGTCTGCGCCACAGTGCTGTAGCACGCCCTATGATGAAGCATGCCACTCTTTAGTGGGTGAGGGTAATTTTAAAACAAAGGTAGGGTTTCCTACAGAGGGAGTTTGCTTTAGATTTGTTCTTCTCTTTTCTTTTGTGTGTGTTAGTATGTTTGAGCTTTTCCAACTGTATGAGCTAATAGCCTTTGAAGAAGCACTTTAGAAATTTTAACCCAAATTCAAGGTGCCATGGTCCTAAATCCAAACTGACAACACAACAACAAACACCTATATCAAAAAGATGAATGATATTAGGACCTAAATCTCACCATCCTGGAGACAGAGAGAGAGCACTGGGTGGAAATACATATAAGACCTGAACAACTCTCAGGTGGAATCTCCGAGGCAAACTCTCCTTTGTCTTCTCTGAACTCTCGAAGAGATTCCAGAGACCTATACTGGACTGCTTTGGCTAGCAGCAATATGATCTACTAACACCCTTTACTTCTCAATTTCTAAAAGAAGGCATTGGAGGAATGGGTTCCCTCTCCTTCCCTAACCCACAGGGGATCTTTATTGCCTTCCATCCGAATTCCTTTACTCTTGAAGCTCCTTTAAAGGATCAAGAGATCTGGGCAGATATTATATTAGTTACTCTCAAGTGAACCAGTTCCTAGTTCCTTTTGCTCTAACTGACCTTTCTAGGGGGAGGAGTGAATCTTCTAAATCAATGACCCAGAGTACCTGTTCATTTAGATTCTTCACAGGTCAGCCCTAATCACCTATCCAACAAGTCAGCAATGGCTATGTAACAGGTCTGAGGCATATTAAAAAGCAGAGATGGAACTCCCTCAGCTGATCCAGGTAGATTTAGAAGACGGATTGTAGGAAGCTGGCTCTGTATATGATATTGCCACTAGGTGATAATAACGTGCACAGAGTCCAGAGGTTTCCCAAAAGTGTACAGGGCTCAATATAAAACCCAAAGTGCTCTATTAGTGGCAGTGTGGGCGAGCAGCCTTAAGCCTAACTCAGAGGTGTGTAAGACATTTATTGCACAACAGTGATCAATAATGGACACATGACTCGAGAAGGAGATCAGACCAATTTTAGAAAAATATACTTTGTTTGTATTTTATTTTAGGCCCAACGTTTTCGTAATAAGGTAAGTACGTTTTCAATTAAAAATACTTTTCACTTTGAAAAGCGACACTCAAAAACTTTTCAACATAGTCCAATGTTATCCTATGGGGAAAACAATATCTCAGTTAGACAGGCAAGTCCTGCACTTAAAATCCCAGCCATCGGAGCCAAAAGTCAGCAAGGGTCAGGTGAGTACCAAAACTGCACCACCAGCAGCCCAGGAGCGGCGGGGGGCAGAAGTCAAAATCAGAGTCCGGCCCAATGCTTTCTAATAGAGACAGGCAGTGTGTGGAGCCACGCTGCTTACACGTAAGTAGATCGGTTGCAGGGGCCAAGCTTTGGGGGTCAGGTTACGCACAGGGGGGGGGCACAAAGCAGCACCAAACATACAGCACCAGCGGCACAAGGGTGGCCGGGTTCAGGGTGCAATTTAGACGTCGGGCACCCAAGGCTTTTCAATCGGGATTCTTCTTTTGAGAAAGAGGCTGCAAGCGTCGCACCAGAGATTGCAGGAGGAAGACAAACGACAGCTGAGTTAAGTAGAGATGTAGGGGGTAATAGGGGCACCTTCGGTTCAGCTCACCAAGGCCCAGGGGCTTCGGGTGCAGGGGTACCTTTGGACGTCAGAGTCTTCTTACCAGAGCCGGTCGCAGTCTGGGGGAGCCTCTGGATTCACACTGCAGGGGCCGTCGTGGAAGGCAGGAGAGTTCAACCAACGCTGGACAGGAGGATCGCCGGGCAGACTTCACTGCACCGGTAAACCTCTCAGGCTCGGGCCGTGAGCGTCGGGGGCAGAGTGGGCAGGAGGCGTGGATCTGTTGGGATCCGGAGTCCTTGGAGTAGGTTTCTTCAGGACAGGTCCGCTGTCCATGGGAGATTGGAATCTTTTTTGAAGGCATCAGTCCTCCCAGGGGTTTCAGAAGAAACTGGCTGCAAGACAGGTCGCAGGTTCACAAAAGCTGGAGACAGGCCGGTAGGGTTGGGGCCAAGACAGTCGTTGTCTTCATTCTTCTCAGCAGGGTCGTCTTCTTTCTTCTTAGGTCATCGCAGACCTCGTTTCTAGGTCTGGGGGAGCCACCTAAATCCTAAATTTAGGAGGCGCTTAGGAGAGTAGTAGGTAGGGCCAATGGGCAGTTTACCTGGGGTGACTACACCCCTTATTATGCCACCCTCCTGTGGGAGGGGGCATAGACCTAGCCCTGATTGGAGGGATCTCCCCATCTTCAAGATGGCGAGGACTGAAAGATGTGCTTCACCTCGCCTCCCCCACCTTAGTGGTGGGGTTGGCAGAGGTTGGCACACCTACTCTTCTGAGTTTTTCCCGCCGGTTTTCCCGCCCAAAGTGGGGATGTAAACCAGGGGCTGCCATCTGCTGATATCAGCAAAGGCTGCGGGTTGCATTACAAAGGTGGCAGGCCTTTGAAGCTTCCCTCTTTGAGCACAGGCCCATCCTGGGGAAGGAGGTGTGACACCTCTGCCCAGGATGTGCATTGTTTCTGGTCCCAGGGAGCAGGGGCTTTCTACCTAGGGGTCCAGAAACATGTCTGGTGGTGGCTGGCTGCCTACAGTCGGTCAGAGACCACACCAGGGTTGGTAAGTTTTTAGGGGGCACCTCGAAGGTGCCCTCTGGGTACATGGTACAATAAATCCAACAATGGCATCAGTGTCGATTTAGTGAAAATAGGAGGTTAGTACCAACACTCCTGGGTTCAGTGATGCCATCATGGTGCTGTGGAACTCTAGTTGTCAAGTTCCCAGCCCTTGTACTCTCTATGGCTTCTCTGGCACTTACAATATTAAGGAATAAACCCCAATAGTGTAGGGGCATATCTGCTCATGCAGATATGCCCACACCTGGGATATAGTGCACCCTCCCTTAGGGCTGGTAAGGACTGTTCGGTGGGGGAAGTGCTAGCTGGCATGGCACACAGGCAGTGTGCCATGTCGACTTGGTCATTTCTTTTACCTCACAGGGCATTCCAGCTGCAGGGGCAGTGACATGGTCCTAGTGAGGGGTTCCCAGGGGACCCTCTTCAGCCTCCAGGCTCTAGGTATCCTGGGCACCACTTACTAGAGACTTACAGGAGGGTGTAAGTACCAATTGTGGACATGTTTTTAGGGAAAGAACACTAGTACTGGGAACCTGGATAGCAGGGACACAGTACTCTACAGTCACAGTTGCATCAAAAGCCAGGCAAAAAGTGTGTGGGGGTTACAACAGAACCCTTTTTCCTCACACAGATTTTTGCCTCTTGCGCTGAAGGCAAGCCATTTTTCATGGAATACATTGGAAGAGTATAACACCCTCAAATGTGCCTTTCAGGCTTGTCATACAGCAGGCATTACAGATGGGGAAGGGGAGGGACATGGAGTTTGGTACCAAAGCTCTGTCTACAGTTTGCTGCAGCAAAGTGTTCGCAGGGTAACCACTGATTTAATAAATTCATGTGTGCTCCAGCTATCTACTCAGTTTTTTTCAGTCACAAGTATCCTACTTGGGCACATCTACTAATATACTTGAGTAAACCCTCATTTTGTAAGAAGTGGATGATGAAGTGGGCTTAAGAGGCAAAGGTTTTATTACTTACTGTTAATCTTCATAGCTTTGAGGAAGTTTAAGCATATAGTCTCTCTTGGCTGAATGATTTAGCAACAACTGAAACGTGTATATAAAGTTATATTTATTAACTGTATGAATATTTCCTTACTATGCAAGAAACACAGTGTATCAGAATGAGGTGGCACAGTCAGTGAGTGGTAAAAAAGGTGGAGATGTATGCAGTGCTATATATAAATCATATATACACTACTAGGGGCTGGCACAAATGCAAATTTTCACAGCACGACTCAGTCTAAGAGTACAGTGTGTAGATAAATATAGTTGATATCGGTCCACTAGTGTGGTTGTCAACGTTTTATCATTTACAGATAAAACTTTTTAGCATTCTGACTCAAAGGGGGACCTATTAAATATTATTTTCGACGAGGATTTAACATGCAATAACTGGTATGGTATTGTCTACAATCCGTTACAGCAAACAAATGATGGACGGAATGCTGACAATGCAAACATTTTCCCCCAGTCAAAAGATCTGGGTTAAATCCATTGTTCTTTTGCCCACTACGCCACCCCAGTTTGGACCCAGCCATATGCAAATCAGTCTTGACCCTGTGCCCCATGGGAACAGTCCAGACCGAACTGCCAGGCCAGGTCCTCCCTGGAACGGAAACAAGCATCCTGGGACCGGTTTCAGGGTATGTCACCCTTCTTCAGCCAGGCTAGCTTGAATCCAGTGGCACAGTGAGCAATTGTCTACAATCCTCCAGCATTCAATGTAGCACACTGTATTACGTTGTATGGTAATTAGTTTATCTCTTTTAGGTTGCTACCATGTTTTTTTCTGGATGATGACCAAATCAGATAATGGCCAGATGTACGACGGAAAATTGCATGCGCAACCGGGTTTGCGACCGGTTTGCGCATGCAGTTTTCCTCTGGGCCATGTACTAACACTATTTTGCAAGTCGCAAATAATTTGCGACTCGCAATTTACCGCCCTCTTCAAGACGGTGGTAATGCATTTGCAAATGGGAAGGGGTCCCCAGGGGACCCCTTCCCGTTTGCAAATGCAGGGGAAAATATTTTTTAGGGGCAGGCAGTGGTCCCAGGGACCACTACCTGCCCTTAAAAAATGAAACGAAAACGCTTCTTTTTTTTTTTTTTTTTAAATGCCTCCCGTTTTCCTTCAAGGAAAACAGGCTGCATTAAAAAAAAAAAATACTGCTTTATTTAAAAGAAGTCCCAGACATGGAGGTCTGCTGAGCCCAGCAGGCCACCATCCCTGGGAGGGCCAGCCATTCTCAATGGGGTCGCAAATTGCGAGTGCCTCATTAATATTCATGAGGCTCACATTTTGCGACCCCATTGGGAATCGCAATCAGGGTCTCAGACACTGTTGTACATTTGAAATTGCGCAAATTGCGAGTCGCAATTTCAAATGGTCGTACATCTGGCCCCAATGTCTTTTAGGGGTTGAAACATCGACAACCACACTAGTGGACTGTATTTTACTGAATATGTGTTTCCCAAGGTTAGTATGTTTTTGTGTAAGGTCCCAATGGACAGTCTCTAACTGTACAGTTATAGTATCACAACGTTTGTGTATTACACGTCATTTCCAGCCTTTCAAGTCAATTGCACATATTGATTTATTTATATAAAAGAGATATGCTTCTCAAGACAATGGTAAAAGAATCTTCATTACAGCGGTTTCCACACTCCACAGACTTGGTTGTTTTCTGCGGTTTTATTTTTGTTTTAATTTTTATATTTTTATCATCAGAAAGTCATATTTTGTATATTTCCTTGGTAATAAATCAAAATTGCCGTAATTCTCTTTAATAAGTGGTCAAATACAATCTTATAATATCACAGAGTCATATTTTGACGTATTTCTCCTTAGTAATGGACCAAACACAGCTTTAATTTCCCTTAGATAATATATCACATACAGCCAACACCTGGTTCGCCCCTTAAGTGGCTTTGTCAAGATTCAGAACATATAGGTCATTTTGTTGGTTGTTCCAAGTAATGCTTTAAATCGTCATATGGTGATCCGGTTTCGGGAAAGTACCCTTTTCAACACTCGTCTCTGCGCCCTTGTTCTGTATCTCGTCATAAGAGGAGGAGTTGGCCCAACCCTCATAGGAGTGCCGTATTGTTTCCCCGATGCAAATCACTGACTATTAATATCAAAGGTATGAAAGAGTAGGCCAGAGGAAGTCGGGCCCAAAACTATATACACTAGTGGACTGAAATGTTCATACAGCTAATAAATGTAACTATATATACACAATTCATTTGTTGCAAAATCATTCAGCTATGGGAGTATAGGTTTTAATTTTTTCAGAGGGAACTACGATTCTTTTTTATAACATTGACCTAACCACAGTCCCAGGAACACAGACAGGGCTGACCCTTATTTTTGTATGCGTTTAATATTTTACTGTTACGCTGCATGTGGCAATTGCAATGTAAAAGTCGCCATGAACACTCATATAAAAAATGGTCTTGGTCACGCCAAATCCACAAAAGGGGCCGCTATCAAGGATGCTTGTTTGGCCTAGAAACAAGAGAAAACGTCTTCCAAGGAACAAGGGGCATCATTACGATGGCGAGCGGACAAAGTCCGCCCACCACCGGAGCGGAATGAGGGACCGTCCGCAAGGGGTGCGGCGGTCCCACAACTGATATTAGGATGCCACCGCCACCGTGGCGGTGGCTAGCCCTATTCCCAGCATTGTGGCGGGCGGTGCTCACAGCACCGCCCGCCACAATGCTGGGAATAGACTTGTGTATTGGCATGCACAAGGTGACAGGCACCGCGCGGTGCCTGCCACTCTGTCCATGCCAATGCAGGGGGGTACCATAGGTACCCCCCATGTGCACCCCCCACCCCCACAACTATATGGGGGCCCGCTACGGGTCCACAAAGGCAAAGACCACATGCCTTTCCATGGCGGCAACACCGCCATGGAAAGGCTGCTTTCCACCAGCATCCTAATATGGATGGCGGTGTCTTGCAGACACCGCCACCATGTTAGAGCCCTTTTCCGCCCGGTCGACGAGTTGACCGGCAGAAAAGCGGCGGACGGTCTTTCCGTCCGCCTGGGTCCCCACCGCCATCGTAATATGGCGGGGGGAAATGTTGTGCGGGCGGACGGGAATGGCGGGCGGATCGCCACCGCCATACGGGCGGCGGCGATCCGCCAGACATCATAATGACCCTCAAGGTTTGGACACTGATCTCTCAATAGCAACGCCAGAGATAGCCATGCTAGTCATAAAAAAAGACTTGTACAAACTGATGCAAGAATCGTCCTGGTTGTGCTAGGATAGCAACAAATCTATCCGTTAACTGAATCATCATCTTCGGAAACTGGAAGGTTGCACATAACAACTCAAAGGGTTGACAATTGAACAGAATCATGAACAAGATACCCTATTTGAAAGGGTTGCAGCCTCAGAGAGATACCAACAGTCCCTGATAAGAAAATTTGACGAAGGGGCAATTCTAAGCCATCACAACAATCAGCACTTAAGAGGAATAAATGAACAATGTGACATTCTAGACAGGCCCCACTCAGTGAAATCCATCAGGTCATGCATTGCTATTGTTGGGGCTCCAAGACAAGCGGTTGGTGGTTGTGCATTGAGCTAGTGCTAACTGGATTGAAGAAAAAGTTACTTTCCTTCGGTAACACTCTTTCTGTTAGAGATAATCCAAGTGCCGAATCCGCACTATTTGAATATTCCCCCCAGACATTAGACTGGATCCTGAAAATCTTAAGCAGGACCCCTGCGTGACGGCATGGCATCTTTCCACACCGGAAGTGAAGCGCTGGGCCCTGGTCAGGAGCCACCCATGCTAGCTGACATCAGTTGCTTTCTGAGCTCTCCATGCCCACAGACACAGAGCCCAACTTCAGATTGGTTGTGACCAATGTGCAGATCTTTAAATAAGGACCTTTTTAGATAAAAAGAGACTGTTCCACGGAATGTGGAGAATGAGAGGGTCGGTGAGTAATCTGCAGTCAGAAAAGGGGTCTCTACCAGAAAGAGCATTACCGAAAGGTAAGTAACGTGTTCTTCTAATATTGGCATCTAATTCCTCACCTTTTGAATATTACCAAAGCAATACCTTCCAGGAGGCAGGTCCATGAACCGGCTCAAACCTGAAAGTCCTACAGGACTGAGCAGGTAAATTACCCTTCTCAACAGAAAATAGTGCTTCGTGAACATATGGAGTGACGCCCAATTAGCTATCTGACAAATGTCTAGGACAGGCACTCCACGTGCCACTGCAGTGGTAGCAGCCTTGGCTCTGGTGGAATGAGCCCTCAAGCTTTATGGAGGCTGTATTTTAGCTAATGCGTAGCAGATCTTAATGCAAAGCACAATCCATCAAGAGATGGTCCTCCTCTGCACTGCCTTTCTTTGCTTCAGTGAATTCAATAAAGAGCTGATCATCCATCCGATGTTCTCTGGTATGGTAAGCTGAGAGCCCATTTTGGATCCAGCGGATGAAGTGTCTCCTCCTCTTTAGAGGGGTGAAGTGAAGCAAAGAACATTGGATGGGTGATGGTTGCCCGATGTGAGAAGGAATCATTATCTTTGGCAAAAAAGAGGCCCAAGTTCGTATAACCAGCTTTGCTGGGTAGAAAGTGGTGTAAGAATTGTGAACATATAGGGCCTGTAGCTTGCTTACCCCCATCTGATGCCAATGTTATGGCCACAAGAAAGATAGACTTGAAGGTACGGAATCTGAGAGGACAGCTTGCACAGATTTAAAAGGAGAACACATTAGGGACCCTGGAACCAAATTTAAGTTCTACGGTGAAGGTGAAAACATATGTTGTAAACCTTTAAGAAAACGAATCACAACAAGTGATTTAGGCGGTGGGTGGACAAAATATCGAAAACAGAAATATCGTCGGACAGAATATCGTGTCAAAAATATCGAGGACAAGAATATCGTGAAGGTCATTTTCTATGGGTAAGTAAAGTTTTACTATATATAACTCCACATATATGTACTTTGACGATATATATATCTTCAAGGTACGTAGATCTGGAGTTAAGAATAGTAAATTAATACCCATCTATTTGCACTTACCTACTCGATATTCTTGTCCTCGATATTTTGGACACGATATTCTGTCCACACGATATTTTATTTTCGATATTCTGTCAGTGAACCGATTTAGGCAAAGGAGGCTGAACCTTGAAACGTAAAAACCTGAAATAACTGACAGGTAACCTTTAACAGTGACCAAAGCAAAGCCTTGCTGAGCTAGGGACAACACAAACAACAACATCTCAGACAATTTGGCATAAAGTGGGTCAACCGGTTTAATAACACACCAAGCCACAAATGTATTCCAAGGGCAGGCTTATACAGACTTGGTAGAGGGATGCCGGATTGCCAAAATAACAACTTCATCACCAGGAGAAAGGTCAAAGGTGCTCAACTGCCACCCCTCAATCTCCAGGTATCGAGGTGGAGAGTTTCCAGGCTCAGATTCAGGACCACGCCCTGCTGCTGCGACAGGAGATTCTCCCAAAGGGGCTGCTGGTCGAACGAAAAATGCTCATGCCCAGGAGTTTTGGGATACCACAATCTGTGCGGAATTTGGAGCAATTAGGATAGCTAAGTCTGGTTGCAAAGACATATTTGGGACATGCTGAAAGCTGACCTAGAAATGCACTCCGCCCACTGCTTATCATTGACTTTATGCTTTATCACTCACATTTGCTTGCTTTCTATTTACTGGCTGTATCCAATTTAGTCTGCCCAGCACGTCTTTTTCTCTACCGTGGAGCATACTCACCTCACTGATTGGCTCCTTCCATTCAACCACAAGTGCTCGATTTTCTAGAACTCTTTCTTCTTTTTCTTGCAGCACTCCATGAGTGTGCAACTGTTAAACAGCTATTTCCCTTGTATGCTTCTCTCCTCCCCCGGCACTTTAGGTCACTCCGCAGCATCATGTGCTTCTCTATACCCGCTCCTCGCTCCACATTGCTGTCTTGCCCATGTGCTTCTGTTCCTCCCCCATCTTCACCCATATTGATCTCTCTTGCTTGAGTGGTTCTCTGCCCCCTCTGACCTCATTCTGTCATGTCATCCATGTTTTTCTCTCCACCCTCTGCGTTGCTTCACCTCTCCCCCACCCGCTTTTGCGTTAGTTTCCATTAGCAAAGTCAATAGGCCTTTAAGCCGAAACCTGTTGACTCTACCAATGATTGTTAATGCTGTTGTTCTGTGATGGGTTTCAACACCCCTGGCCTCTGTGATGGCAGCACTTCAGAGGTTCCTCCAGGATCCATTGCAGAGTTGGGCTTTGATAACATTTGCTGCAGCTTTGTTTCTTGTTATGAGATAATCCGTGGGAGGGGACTGTCATAAACAGACTACTGCTGAAACCCAAGCCACCCAATTGGCAGCTATGGAGGGCTCCCTCCTTTCCGCTCATTATCCTTGACAGTACACCAAGAATGGCAACTACAGTAAAACTTGCTCTAGTTCTTCAATGATTTTGGAGCTTATGATTCAGAAGTTTGTGGTTACAATACACAGGAGAGTTTAAGGATGCTTAAAATTCCAAGCCTTGGGACTCACCATTCAACATGTTCACTAATAATGCTCATCAGGTTAATGCATCTGCTGCACTGAATGGTGTGCCACCAAATTGGGGAGATGAGTTGGCCTAACGGCTAGGGCGGACGACCTCGAATCTGAGGAACTGGGTTCTAATCTCGGCAAGGACGCTGAACATCCTGCGATTCTGGGCAAATCACTTAATCTCCCCGTGCCTAACAAAAATGAATGTGTCCTTATGTAATGCAACTGGTGCTATGTAAAGTGCTCTCATACCCGATTCGGGTCAAGTTCGCGCTATATAAAACTCTGTAAAAAAAATAAAAAATTAGAGTAGCTTCTAAATATAATCAGGACAGTTCTTTTACATGTGGCTTCAATTTCAACACTGAGAACGTAGGTAACCTTTTTGGAACCATTGGGTTCGAATCCAATCGGACTGACTTAGACTTTCATGCTTCGAAAGTTGACAATGCATAGCGACGAGTTGCAATAGTAACATGTTAGTTACAATGCTAGGAAGCTGCTAGGTAATCGCAGGAAGCAATACATAAAAAACAAGCTGGCAGAGTAATCCAGGAGCGGTTTAGTTTTTTTTAAAGTATCAACTGCATATTTCTCTTCCCTAAAAGAAAGGTGAGTGTGGTAGTTGCAGATGCACAGGTTCTCCTGGAAGGCATGGCAGATGTGTGCTCTACCTTACTTTTGGTTTAACTGAAACAGACTTAGCAGATAGTGAACACCTCCCGGCCTACCAAGAGTCTTTTCTGCCTCTTTTTCCTTATACGGTAAATTGGGATTTTGCTGTGTGGCAGTTTTGAACAGTTGTCGATCCTTTACATCTTCGATTAGATAACAGCAACACTCCCTGTGCAGTGGCAATTGTGCTCCCCTTACTGCCCGGTGAGCTCATTTTTGTCATGTGCCCTGTGACATTCTCTACAGCACAGCTCCAGGGGCCTTTCATCTGCTCCCATCAAAAGTGGGTCTTGTGTTGTGTCAACTTGATCTTAGACAAATTAAGTTGACTCAACATTCACCCTCAGTTTTTATGGTCAGGCTTGAGTGTGCACCTGGCGCCAGACAATTATGTGAGAATCACCAAACGAAGGGCTTTTGCTCCGCCTACATGTTGGGAGCCAGGAGGACATGTTTGATTGGGCAGAAGTTGTGTGCTTCCAAAAACAAAATGCTTGCCAACCACACAGCTGTGTCATTTTGTTTATCCAGATGTCTGAGCTTAAACTTTCTGTAACCCACATACTGTACTGCTATTAAAGTGTCTTAGATAACTAGATAATTCATGGTGTTTTTCTTTGGCAGCAGCGCAGATGGGACGAGGCCAGTCAATAACCTACATGGATTTTTAGGTCTAGCTTTACAGTGCAACTGTCACCTCACCTTTAACCTAAACCAATATTGTTCTACAGTTCTTTGCTACCACACACATACATAGCCATTCCAATGCCATCTACTTGTTTTCACCATGTAATACTATATTTTCTGTGTCTACATCTTTATAAAATGTGCACTTAGCTCATAAATCAGACTGCATACAGAATACATCCTCCTACTTCAGTGCCCCTCCCAGACTTTGTTTAGCATGTACTTTGCTGGCTGTGGAATCAATAGAGCACAGCTTTAATTAAACCCACCTTCTCTGAGCAAAATATTTGACCCTGGGGGAAGTCACTTTCTTTTCGTCTGGCTCAGTTCCCTTATTTAAATATTTTGAGAGAACTTACAGGTAGTAAACCCAAGATAGGTTCTTAATTTCCTGAAAATGTTACAGTTAGTATTCACAGAAAACTAAGTGTCCGAATCATTTTGATTGCGAAGTTGGTAATTCTCCCACTTGCAGGATCGATGGCACCAGAAGACAGCATTTTCCATCCTGGCTAACGTGATCCCAGCGCTGATTCTTATTCAAGTCGATGAAATGAAATGAAAAGAACATTTGTAAAGCGCGGTAGCTACCCTGAGGCGTCCTAGCGCTGCAGACAAACGCGGGCAAGGAGGCTGTTAAGGTCTATAGGGGTTTGTTGAAAAGCAGAGTTTTTAGGAGTTTACGGAAAGGTAGTAGGTTGGGCTCTGCCCGCAGGTGGAAAGGAAGAGAGTTCCATAATTTAGCTGAGTTATAGGCAAAGGAGCGGCCACCACACCTTGCTCTCTTGATTTTGGGGACTAGGGCGAGGAAGGAAGATGGCGATCGCAGCTGTCTGTTCGGTTGGTAGGGAGTGATCAGCGATTGGCTGATGACCTGGCCAGTCTTCCAGAAAGCCCTGTGAGCAATGCACAAGGCCTTAAATTGGATTCTTTCCCTGACCGGGAGCCAGTGCAGGCTCTTTAATCCTGGAATGATTGAGTGCCGACGGGGAATCTGAAGGAGTGTGCGGGCTGCACAGTTTTGGATGATCTGGAGCTTGCGAATAGTAGATTGAGGGTCCCCCAAATACAGGGCATTCCCATAGTCCAGGCGTGATAGAATGAGGCCCTGGACCATGATTTGTCTTGCCTGAAATGGGAGCAAGGGAAGGATTTTCCGTAGTAGCCTGAGTAAACCATAGCAGGAGGCTGAAAGCTTAGCTGCTTGATGGTTAAAATTAAGGGAGTGGTCCAGCCAGATACCCAGGCTTTTGATTGTGTTTTTTGGAACTGGAGCGGGGCCGAGGCGAATGGGCCATAAGTTTGCATTAAAGAGTGACGACTCACTGCATCCTTAAACCCCAGTTCATGCACTACACAACTATTTTAATTGGATGGGTGTCACCATTGGCCGCCAAAAGGCGAGACATATTGGCTTTGAAAGTTTACCAATACAAAGGGTGTTTTTTCTACATTCGTAACTAAGTATTGCTTTTTTTTCCTTCAGTGTAGACAGTCAATACCTACTGTTCATGTCCTTTACTATTTTCAATAAACATTTTCATGGTTCAAAAAACACATTTTAAAAAGTTAACTACCCCAAAATAAACATGTAATATAAAACATACAGAACATGTTAACTTGTATAATAATGTGGCTCTATACTGCCATGAAGAGGTTCAGTGATCTACTTAGTACCCCCCTCCCTTAGGTAAGGCAGAGGTGTTGGCATTCATCCCCTTCAGTTGTTGAATGTGGAAGTTCCAGGTAATCTGAGAGATGCCCCTGGCTTTTTTGAGTATTGTGTTTGTAAATACCCACCTTACACATGGGCCAATTGGGTGCTATGGCGTATACAAAGCCCACTCTGGCACTGAGCATGGTGACGGCGATGTATGACGAGACCCACTCCCATTCACAATTGGACTATGAGAGGTTGGGGAATGTGTGATGGCCAAACAACATCGTCCCCTCTTGGGCAAGGTGAGGGGTGCGAATATATCCTTAGATAGTCCTCAAGCAAGGCAAAGACTGCGTTATTACACCTCACAGGAGAAAGAGGGCACAATCCTGGCCAACATTCTGAGAAAAAAGGTACAAGCAGAGACTACTGCATTCACTTGAGAGTCAAGGGAAAGAGGTTGTCCTTCTTGACATCAACCTTCTTTACTACTGAAACTTGAATGGGATACTGATCTATTTCACTAGCCGAGAATGCATTTGATCAGCGGGTCACAGTGCCACTAACAATTAAGACCTCAGACTTCTCAAAGGTCAATGCCAGCCAACTCTTGCTCATCCAGTTTCTCACTCACATAGTCAAGCTTGGAGAGCAAGCTGGGATGAGACCATGATCTCCAGTTCTCAGAAGAATCCAAGCACCATCTGTAGAAGTGTGGAATTGCAAAACCTGAGATTTAATGAGGGCCGGGAGCTGTGTGAACATTAAATCCAGGTACAGGGGAGAGTCCTGAAGTACAGTGCAAGCCAGCATTCTGGCCTTGGGAAAAAAGGTGGATCTTGCACATTGTCGAAGACAGTCTTGCTAAGAGGATGTCGAGCTTAATAGCGTCAAACGCCACCAACAGATCAAAAAAGAGTCAAAGTACTACCACTGTTTACATTGGCTGCCATGTGCAGATCGTCCATCACTGACAGCAGGGCTGTTTTGGGGTGAACAGCCATTAGTACGCGGCTATTACACCGCATACCATTACTTCGCAAGCGTTACAACTCATGCGATGTAACAACGCGTAGCCTTTACTACGCAAGTTGTTACATCGCATGCGTTGTAATGCTATCCCAGCCGCGTACTAATGGCTGTTCACCCACTATAGTTCATACATTGCGAACTCCCATAGTTCATACATTGTGAACTCCTACACATTATTTTAAACAGTGCAATGACACATGGTCACGTTGGGACAAGAACTATTTTCTAATTAGCCCAGTCGATACTGAAAAAACCTCGGCGATACAAATTCATAATATATTTTTTTAGGATGAGACGCACAAATTGCCATCGTTCAGAAATAAGTCAACCACGCTTACGATATATGTTTAATTCACTGGCTGTTTCAATACGCAACTCTCAGGTTTCTAATCTAAACCTGTTGTTCTGTTGAACTAAAATGCAATAACGCTTAGTACAACACGGCTCCGTACCAAAGCCACTTCACCTTCAATGGAAGTAGCAGACCTTTTTTTATTTCTATGTTTATATCAACCATGCACTAGAAAGAAACCGAACGTACTAGAAATGACGCAAAAATGATGGACCGCAACGCCATACGATCAAGAACACGTTCGTGAAGGGTGGTCACCAATCAGGATACGCGGCCAGGGCGGTCGTAGGCATGCGCGATGCGGTTGCCTCTGCATACTCACCATTTTCAAGACTCCGTGCACCTCTGACGATGCTGGAAGCAGAAGAGAGGAACCACGCTTGAAGGAGAAGAGAGGAACCACGAGGAGAGAGAGGTAAGAGGGGCTGTGTAGTTTTTAAGGGTTTAGGGTAGGGGGAGGGTCGTGCAGGGGGTAGTCTTTTAGGTTTTAGGGTAGTGTAGTTGTGTTTTTGTAGTGTAGAGTAGTGTATTTGGGTTTAGGGTAGTGTCGGGTGGTCGTGCAGGGTAGTGTTTCAGTGTAGGGACCGGACTGGGGGTAGGGGCAGGGTCGTGCTGGTGGTAGTGTTTGAGGGTTTAGGGTAGTGTTATGGTGTTAGTGTAGTGTAGGGTAGTGGTTTAGGGTAGTGTCGGGGGCATGCAGGGAAGTGTTTCAGTGTAGGGAACGGACTGGGGGTAGGGGTAGGGTCGTGCTGGGGGTAGTGTTTTAGGGTTTAGGGTAGTGTTGTGGTGTTAGTGTAGTGTAGGGTAGTGGTTTAGGGTAGTGTCGGTGGGTCGTGCAGGGTAGTGTTTCTGTGTAGGGAACGGACTGGGGGTAGGGGCAGGGTAGTGCTGGGGGTAGTGTTTTAGGGTTTAGGGTAGTGTTGTGGTGTTAGTGTAGTGTAGGGTACACTCCCCCACCCAAAACCCCAATTTCCCTGGCATCCCGTCCCAGGGATAGGTTACTATTTCAATTAATTAATAATTTTAACGAGCCAAAAATGCGTTGTAGTTGTATGCGTTATATTTTATTGAGAAGTAAAAGCATTTTTATTACATTTCTAAGCAGTTGCGAAGTAAAAGCATGCGCACTAAAAACTTGCGTAGTAATGGTATTTGCAAAGTTAAAACTTCGTACTAAAAGCATGCGAAGTATTGGTTTGCGAAGTAACGAGTCATATTCCTGTTTTGGCACTTCTACTCCACATACTGATGGAGATGTGTAGTTACATGATTTTCTAACAGCGCAGCAGCAGCCGCTTTAGGGATATTGGCCTAAAATTCGCAGAAGCATTTGGATCTAAACCAGACTTTTTTTTTAAACGCAGAAAGAACAATTGCCTTCTTAAATTTCTTCGATTCTAAGCCAGTCACCAGGAAAGAATTTGTTGTAATCAAACGAAGACCCAACTCCAGGGTAACTTCACACACCAACATTCCACACCACACTCACACTGGCTGAGCAGCAGGTACAACACTATGCAAGATGCCCTGGAGAGACAGGTCCATTTCAGGCCCACTTTCTCTCCAGATCTAAATCCCTCCGATAATCAGAGTGTAGAGAAACATTGGCTTTAGTCAAACCCTGTTCAGACAACAGAGATACAGGGACAGGAGGAACAGAAAAGGGAAAGTTGAGGACAGAGTGGGCCTGTTCACTGAACCCAAAGTCTGATGGAATGAACTTTATTATGAAAAAGGACAACATGGCTTCACAAACTTGTAGCGAAAGAATCAGTTCCTGGACTTTTGATTGAAGAGCTCCTGGATGACAATTTCAGTAGACATGATTTTTGCACCAAATACCTTGATAGAAAAAAAACCAGTGTACTTTTTATTTTCTCGCGTGGATACAGAGAGCGGGCGGGACAAAACCGGCCTGTAGCCTCAGAACCGTCAGCATCGTTCAGCATTTTTACACAACATTTACAAGTTTGCTAGAGGTTCGTTGAACCAGGGGGCATGATGGCATAGCTTTATGGCTGAAGCTGAACGGGGCACTGCACATGTGCCCACAGGAGTTTTGATCCAGCGTACAAAGGATGCATAATCTCAGTTTGTTATGTGTGTAAGATTATCATAAAGATGACCACAATCAAGGCCGGTCACTTAAAAAGCCAGCAAAGGTATGGCTCGTCTTTAAAAGCAAGCCTCATCCCCTACCCAACCAACATGATTTTTCAATTTAATCTTCCAATGGTTATGTAGACGTTTTTGAGCCATGGAAATAAAAGAATGATGCACATATACTAAAACTGGGCCAAGGTTTGGGGGAGGTATGGGGCGAGGAACTATCCAATAAACTCTGGAAGATCTAAGAAAAAGAGGGGGTCAAAAAAGATTAAGATAAAGAGTTGCGTGAAGTTTGGTTTACCAGGATTAAGTCACAACAATAACTCATAAAAAACAAATTAGCAAAAGAGGCAACATTTTGTTTTTGGAGTTTAATGTTTGCCCAACAGGTCATCCTTCACTCGCAGTCACCTAGCGCGCCTATAGATGGTGCATTAGGTTTTACCATAGTGAAACACTAGCTCTAAATACTCAGAATACCTGGATGTAAACTTTCAATGTGCCATCTTACCTCTTATACTTTTTTCTACCCCGCTGTTCCCTTGTAAAAGCTTTGACCACTTAATGGCTCTCCTGGTGAGTACCACAAGGTATCTGGAAAGAAATTCCTCGTAGCCTGCATAATCAAAGCTGTCCGGTCTTTCAAATCCATAGGAGTCAATTCTGGAGGATGAAAAGGAGGGGGAGGAAAAACTCAGTTATTCAAAGACATCATTTCATGCAACTGAAGTGAAGGTAAATATAGGTGCAACACAACACAAACCTTAGTTGTACACATTTTCACAATTTAAAATGAATTTATATATTACATGTCAGCCTGCAATTCTTGTATAAAAGCCAGTCTCAAATTCCATTTTACATGTGACTTGTGACATCCCTAGTTGCCGGTGTAGCCACTGTCATAACATATTACAGTTGAGTTCTGACCTGACAATGCCTGCTGCCAGCAGCTGAGGGGAAAGAGAGGTCACAGAGTATAATTAACCCCTCGGGTGCTATTGATGGGAGATCGCTCTCAGCTGGGGTACTATTGACAGGAAAGGGACATCAAATCATCTGGCATCGAAGCAGCAGCTGTTGTGTGCTGCTCCCCTGCCCCCTCTCGGACTGGAACAGAAGGACCACCCTCTCCGGCACAGGGTGTGATGATCCTACACCTGAACAGTCGCGTTCTGCCCACTCGCAGGGAACTGTGCAAAAAGGGAGGTATGGATGAAAAGCTGAGAAACTCAGTAGAATGTGATCGCCTGGCGCTTCCAATAGAACCAGGCATTTTGTCTACGTCACATGGTGGTGGAGGGGGAGCTCAAATGAGGCATGACCTGCAATCCACCAAATAAAAAAAGTAAATACATGCATCACATTCTTCCAATTTCTTGAGGCGAGGTGGATCATTTTTAGGTCGAGCATTCGAGACCTCTTGTATATACTTTAGTATATACTTATATATATGGATATATATACTTATATGTGGGCTTAGAGCCCACCCACTGCTTTCATTTGTCTCTTTCAGTGTCCTTTAAAAATACTTGCCTGCTAGTGGTCAATCCTTCCTCTTGTCCCTTTTTTTCTCTTTGGTTTCCTCCCACAGCAGCAAGGATCAACTACCATATAGTTACGCACATTTGGGGGACTATTTTTTTGCTTTGTTTCCTGCTCTCACATCCCTCACCCCTCTTGCCACTTCTCCCACCTCCTCCCTTGTGCTACATGCTCACCCCCACCTATTTCTGCATTGCTGTGTGTTTATTCCATATAGTTCATATTGATCTCCCCCTTGTCCTCCTCTCCCTGCACTCGTCTTACACCCATCACAGAAATAAAATACTGTTTCACAGAATTCTGGGACATGTACTTCTTTTTCCTTTAGACTGCACTATGTGCACGAATAGCACGAGCTACAGGGACTGCATATCCCATCATGCCAATCGCTTTCTCAGTGCGCTTTGATATGAGCTCCATTCCAGCTGTGTGTGCGGGCGTTTTTAGTGAGCTCTGGCGTTGTTGTAGATGGCATGTACTGGTGCCGCAGCGGAGGGCGGAGGATCACAAAGGAGGCGGCTGGGGCTCAGGAGACAGCAGCAGGCAGCAGTGAAACACTGGTTCGGCAGACCCTCACTCTAGCAGCCAGCAGACCGCAATTTACAAATTAGTCAAAAACACCAAGATTACTTCAATTCCTCCGACTCCGTCCATTACATAAAGTCTGGAGGGGATGCTTCGCTTGTTACGGTAGTGTGCTCAGTCCAACAAAAATCATCCTGACCTGGGGCATTTCGATTTAAGGAGGGCTATAAACCACATAACCAGCTAATAATAGTTAACAACACACGCGTGCCCTGGGGGCAGAAGTCGAACAATGGCCCTTGCCCCCGCCTTTGTTGCGGCTCTGGTGTTAACATGCCCGGCGACTAATTAAACAGAGATGCCACAGTGTTGGCAAACACAGACAGTTTCACGTACTGAGCGCGGTGCTCCTCGGGCCGAGATGGGGGACCGGGGAGCTGTAGACAAGGGGAGGGCCCCAGAGCGTCAGCTAAGGGTGGGTTTATTGTCCTCCGGACAAGCAGCTCATCTGTGAATGGACGCGGGCTGGATGAAAGGGAGAGCTCAGAGGGGGAGCTTGTCCCATGCTTTGGGGACTACTGGGTCGTGTGATAAGATAGAGGCCGTGTTTCTGCTCTCACCGTCTATTTCCCTGTAATGGGATTGTAACGACCTAAACGATCCGCTAATAAGAACAAAACACGCCCATCCGTGCAGCCCGTCTGCAAATGTTTTCTTAAAATAGCCCCACATGTGAATTCTCACATCAAAGCCACGAAGAGAAGAAATGCTTCATCCATCAGTAGATGTTAGCTTAAATGCAGACATCACACACGCAACGCGCCTCTCGCTGAAAAACCATGCATGTTTGTGACACTTTGTAAATTGTGAACAAGTTGATTTTAAATGTGACATATCTGATGACAGAGGCATGGCCTTTAGAAAGGGTGAGACAGATATTGTCAGAGTAGTTCTATATATACGGTTAAATTGAACTTTATGTAGAAAACGCCAAGATACACTAAAATGTGTGCAAAGAAGTGCCGCGTTACGCGAATGGAGAAAGCTTGCAGGGTACCGTATTGACAAAGTTGTACGATAATGATGTTATTATCACCGGAGCTCGCGCATAAAAACTGACGATAAGAGTTGTGTACTCGCGAGCGAGCAGCGTCTCACATGAGGTCTGACCCAGGGGCACCCTCTAGTACAAATGTCTACTCTTAGTCAAAAGCCTATGGGAAAACTCGTAATATTGGTAATTAACTGGAATTTACAGGTATCAGGAGTAGGAAAATGAAGCAATTTTTCTTTTGCCCATTGTTTGAGACCGCTTACATTTGGTGCTAAAATTTCATGCAAACGTATGTCTCACTCCATTACTAGATTTGGCACTGCATGGAATTCTAGAAGCATTTGCACCAAAGGCGCCCCGTTTGCGTATATAAACAAGCATTTGCAATGAAATAGGTCTCGCATTTGCGAGAGTTAGAGCTATTGGCATTGTAAATGACAATGCCTTTTATTTATGTGTTGTTTTTCAAAACCGATAAAAAAAAGGCATGGACATTTACAATGCCAATAGCCTAAACTCTTGCAAATGCGAGACCTATTGCATTGTAAATGCTTGTTTTAATTGTAGAAAAACACAGTGAATCATTGTCATAAAAAGTGTGCCTCAGTAATATTTCATGTCACAAAATGACCCCTTCTTGGTGGCTGCTGCAAACTGAGTTACATGTATTGGCCAGGTGTTTATCATGTGGCTCCACATTTCATGCTTTAACGTCATCCTGCATTCAGTATAAGTTTTTGCTTTCATCGTATGTCATGTTTCAGTACTGTTTCATGCCACATGTGACACCTTCGTACTGGATACTGTGAACTGAGAAGCCTGCAGTGGTCGAGTTGTTGGGTGTGTTCATAATGGGCCCCAACATTTCATGCTTTACGTCATCCTGCATTCCATAGAAGTTTGTGCCTTTCCCGAAAGGTGTTTTTCAGTACTGTTTCATACCAAATGTGACGCCTGCATAGTGGATACTGTGAACTGAGTTGCCTACAGTGATCAAGTTATGGCCCAGTCTCCATCATGGGCTACCAAATGTCATGCATTACGATATCCTGCATTCCATGAAAGCATTTTCTTTTTCCCGAATGGGTGTTTCAGTACTGTTTGATGTCACCCATGGTCCATGTATTGAGGATACTGTAGCAGGGCCGCAGCTGCGCTCCACTGATTGAAAGACACGGACACAGTCTGGTACACTAGTTGGCGCGAAGACCCCGAGCGGTCTTCCGCTGTTTATTTATCCCCTCGGGTCGAGCCCGCCCCGAGGGGTGTGTGAGTGGGTGAAGTGGCAACAATGTTCAAAAGAGAGCCCGGATGGCTCTCTACATCCCTTCCTTCTTTTGGTTATAGTCACCAAAGTCATCTTGCCTCATGGGGACATGTACATGAAATCTTTAAGTCTTTGGCTCGGCACCGGGTTGGCCCGGAGACCATACCTCTGGCTCCGGGGAATGATAGCGTTCCCAGTGCCGCCCGGGACACCCGCAGGTGAACCAGGGGCGTCCTCTGAAATGGCAATGTCAGGTGCGGTGACTGCTTCTCTGTTCTC
The DNA here is from genome assembly GCA_963921515.1 of Calotriton arnoldi. Classification (NCBI taxonomy): domain Eukaryota; kingdom Metazoa; phylum Chordata; class Amphibia; order Caudata; family Salamandridae; genus Calotriton; species Calotriton arnoldi. The sequence continues at coordinate 652,036 of CAWUFW010009268.1, forward strand.
GGGTAGCACCTCTTCTGAGACGAGGCCGCCGGTCCTGGGGGACCCTTGGGACGACGTGCTAGGACTAGCGGCAGGGTTCTCAACTTCTCCACTGTCTCGGCCGCCACCAACGATCAGTTTGAAACACGACACATTTCTCGTGACTTGGAGGTGTCCTTTCCGAGCCGTGACCATTGTCCCTTGCACCTCTGTTACGGTCCATGCCTCTGGCTCAAACGGCGTTCGGAACTTCCACCCAGGGTGTCGATCTTTGATCACCACTCGGTCTCCGATACGGATTCGGGGCTCTTGGGCACGCCGGGTCTCACTGGCCTTCCGGTTGGTGACCTCTCTGTGGGCTTGAACCGCCTCATCGTCCCTCGCTGGAGGGGCCCACGTTGGATCGGCTGGGATGCTATCCCGTGGTGGCCGCAGAAACATCAGGTGTGAGGGCGCACACTTGGTGGTGCTGTGAGGCGTTTGTCGGTACACTCCGAGGAACTGATCCAGAGCTGCTTCGGCATCCTCCTCTCGTTCCACCGCGATGCGCAGTGCCCTGTTGTGGGTTCTCATCAGCCGCTCTACCTCCCCATTGGCTTGGGGCCAGAGTGACGTGATCTTGCGGTGTCGGATGGCTTTGCCTTCCAGGTACTCCTGAAACTCCCTACCCTGAAACGGAGGTCCGTTGTCGGATTTGATCTCCTCAGGCAGCCCCAACATGGCGAAGATCCTGTCCAGAGCCCTCTTCACGTGAGGAAACGCCGTTGACCCCACGACTTCCACCACTGTAAACTTCGAGAACGAGTCAACTACAACCAGCATGTGACGTCCGTCTGGGAAACTCCCAAAGTCAAGACTGACTTGGGTCCAGGGGAATTTGACAGGATCTTCCGTGATTACTGGCGCCGGCGGGGAGTCTCCCCCTGTGATGGTGCATTCATGGCACCTTCTGACCATCTCGTCCACTTTGGTATCCATGGCCGCAAACCAGACCTTTTGCCGTAGCCTCGCTTTCGTCTTGGCCATGCCCTGATGGCCAACGTGAGCGAGTTCCAGAATGCGTTGCTGTAGGGCTTCAGGGATTACGACAAGATGTCCTCTTAGGACAACGCCTTGCTCCCCCACACTGAGCTCATGACGCACCCTCCAGAGTTGCTGCCGGTCATGTCCAACCTCCGGTCGTAGCCAGCGGCTCCCATCCATGAAGCGGGCCCACGTGTTCTCTTCCAGGGCTCCTTTCACTCTTGACAGTGTTCCGTCTTCCGCCGTGGCTTGTCCAATTTCCTCCAGAGTCATGGCCTTCGGGCATGCGCGCTGTGACACCATCCTCACAAACGCCTCCGTGCCCCTTTCCTTGGTGGACGGGTCCATGGGCGATGAAGGGTCGGGGTGACGCGATAGGTAATCGGCAGGGTTGTGTGCTCCAGGTCGGTACACGACCTTGAACTGATACGATTTCAGCTGCACGGCCCACCGCTCAATCCTTGGGGGCGCCAACCTTGACGATCCGGCAAAAAGCGGGATCAACGGTTTGTGATCCGTCACGACTTGAAAATCCTGGCCACACAGGTATAGATGGAAATGTTGACATGCCCATTTGATGGCGAGAGCCTCCCTCTCGATTTGAGCGTATCTGGTCTCGGTGTCGGTGAGGGCCTTACTAGCATATGCCAGGGGCTTCCAGACTTCCGGATCGTGTTCCTGCAGGAGCACCGCTCCTAGACCCATGGGGCTGGCATCAACGACCAACTCGGTGCGCTTTTTCGGATGGAAATAAGCCATGACTGTTTTGTCTTGTAACCTCTCCTTAATGTCGTTGAAGGCCTTGTTGGCAGCATTCGACCACTCCCATGGTTGTCCGTGTTTCGTGAGGGTCCTGAGTGGCTCAGACAAAGTTGCGAGATTCGGGATGAAGCGCCCGCAATATGTTGCCATGCCCAGGAAACTTCGCACCTCCGTGGGGTTCTTCGGCGTGCTGGCCACCCGGATGGCGGCTGCTTTCCTCGGGTCCACCAGGAGCCCTTCCCGCGTGAACACATAGCCAAAGAATTCCACGGTGTCCTGATAAAACGAGCATTTCGCCTTATGCAACGTCAGTCCAGAGTCCTCTAGCCTCTTCAACGTGGCGCGGAGGTGCTTATGATGATCTTCCAGCGTGCTTGAAAAAACGAGGATATCATCGCTCAGGTTAATCACCCCTTGCAGTCCCGACAACACCTCTCTGACCGCGTTCTGGAAGACTTCAGCTGCCGATGATATGCCAAAACTGAGCCTCTTATATCGCCGGAGACCGACATGGGTCGAAAATGTTGTGATGTACCGGCTTTCCGGTTCCAGCTCAACTGATGATAGCCAGCGTTTAGGTCTAATTTGGAGAACCATTTGGCCCCGTTGAGGTCTGCCACGATGTCCTCCATGGTCGGGGTTATGTGTCGTTCCCTTTTCACCGCAACGTTGGGCAGGCGCATATCTACACAGAGTCTTATGGACCCCGGCTGTTTGGGTTTCGGGGCCACGACCAGCGGGGACACCCAGGGAGTGGGACCTGAGACTTTTTCAATTACGTCGAGCTCCTCCAGCTTTCTCAGCTCTTCCTCGACTTGTGGCCGTAGATTGAACGGTACTCTCCGGTGTCGGAGCGCCACCGGTCTGACAGCGGGGTCGATATGGAGCTTGAACCTTTTGCCCTTCAGTTTCCCCAGACCTGTGAAAAGAGCCGGGAACTCCGTCAGTATAGCCTCTGCGTGTGACTCATGTATCTGGTTCGCGAAGAACACAAGTCCGAGATCCTCAGCTGTGTGGCAACTGAGCAGCGTTCCTTTTCGTCCTTCGGTTATGTGGAATCGGGTGTTCGTGGTGTATGTGCCGCTGGCTATTTTGGCTTGGATGACTCCCCTCAGCGGTAGAGGATCGGTTCCTCCATACACGTATATTCTGGCTGTGGACGGCTCGAGCGGGGGCCTTGGTGACAGGCGATCGTACTGTTCCGAGTCCATTACTTTTACTGAGGCGCCGGTGTCTATAAGGGCCTGCACGTCAGTGCCTTCCACCGTCACCGAGCACATCGGGGGAGGCCTCCGTCGTCGGTCCACTCTGCTGGCGTATGATATCACAAAGACGTCATCGTCTTCGTCCTCCCACACTTGCCTGGCTTCTTCGAGTGGGGGCGAGTCCTCCAGGGATACCTGTTGGACACGTTGCGAGACACTCCTCTGTCTTGACGGGCCCTGCCGGAACCGTCCACCCCGGCATACCCTGGCGTAGTGGTTGAGTCTCCCACACCGGGAGCACGTCTTCCCTTTCGCCCCGCAGACCGCTGTCTTGGCATGATCATCTCCACAGTACCCGCACTGACCACCTCGCGGCGGCGTCTGCGCTTGCCGGACCAAGGTGGGGCGCCTCTGTATTGCGTCTACCCTTTCTTCCTTGATGGCTGGGTATCGTGGTGCGCACGGAGCGGCTATGGGCGTGTGTAGTGCTGCTTCCATTGCTTCGGCCCGGGCATCCGATAACTCGTGGGAGCGTGCCAGGACAAGGATCTCGTCCAGCGAGATCCCTGGTTGTCGCAGTATGAGTTTCCGTAGAAGCTTCGAACGGCAGCCCAGGATGATCTGATCCCTGATCTCCGTCTGCGGGGCCACGAATGCGCATGTGCTGGCCAGCTTGCGCAGCCTCGCGTAGAACATATCAACCGATTCTGAGTCTGTCTGTGAGGCCCTTCGGAACTTGAACTTTTCGAAATCCGGATTCAGCTGTGGGTCGAAGTGTCTATCGAGCGCCCTAACTGCCGCGTCGTAGTCGTCCTCATTTCCGGTGTTCGGAAGCGTCTCAAATAGGTCATAGATTTCGGGCCCACCATAGTAGATGAGGAGCGACCGCCTGACGGTGCCGTCCGTTTCTCTTGTTCCTTCGAAATAATGATTAAGCCGCCCTACCCATGCCTTCCATCGTGGCGCGGCCGTAGCAGGATCCGAAGCCTCGCTGGACGGCGGCAGGGGAGCAATGGCGTTGTGGTGGTGCCCGGAGGGCAGCGCACCAGGACCTCTGTCTTGACCCTGAGCTCCGGCCTGTGAGCCGGCCGTGCCCGCTGCTTGGGTGTTGCTCATCTTGAGCGCGCCTTACTCTCTGCGCGGGACCCTTGTCCAGTGATGGGGCTAGTGGTGCTGTAGGTGGCCCTCTCGATCCTCCCCTTGACGGGCCTTCCGTGCCCCTGTACGCGTCTTCTCTCCTCTGCCCCGCGTTTGCCTGCCACCTGCTGGGGAACCCTTCGTGTTTCACCTCCCACTTGTCCTGCGCTCAGGGGCAGGGCAAATGCTGCCGTGAGCTCTGTAATGCGGTGGAGAGCTGGGGTCGCCCACGCCAGTGCAGGTCAGTGTGCAGGCGTGCCCTGGGCCTTGTATTGTCTATGGACAGGTTGTCCTCCTCCTCTCCTTCGCCAGTGACAGCCTTTGTGCGTTGTTTTCACTTTGTTTTTCCTTTTCCTTTTTTTTTTTTCAGGCGTTCCTCCAGGCAGCCCTGGGGCCCTGCAGCAGTGGGGAAACTCAGCGGGGGTGGGGCCGAGGGCGCCAGCTCACGCGCTGGAGCTCCAGCTGCCCCGGCGCTCGACTGCCAAACGGGAGCCTCCCACGTGGTCGCGCGAGCAGGCGCACTCACCAGCTCCCACACCGCCGAGAGAAGAGCGCCGCCAGCTGAACGTGCTCCCGATGACCAGGGAGACACGTGGGCGGGCGCAGGCGGCAGCGGTAGGATCAGGCACCAGCCTCCACGACAGGCGCCGCCAGCTGAACGCGCTCCCCTCGGGCCAGGAGACGCGTGGGCGGGCGCCAACCACGGGTAGGAGACAGCGCGCTGTGACGCGGGTGGGCACCGCAGTAGCTCAGCAGCCTCAGCAGGCGAGGTGCGCACACGTGCCGGTCCGACCGGCCTCGTCGCCAGTGTAGCGGGGCGCTAGAAGGCAGTAGGCCGCAGCTGCGCTCCGCTGAGTGAAAGACACGGACACAGTCTGGTACACTAGTTGGCGCGAAGACCCCGAGCGGTCTTCCGCCGTTTATTTATCCCCTCGGGTCGAGCCCGCCCCGAGGGGTGTGTGAGTGGGTGAAGTGGCAACAATGTTCAAAAGAGAGCCCGGATGGCTCTCTACAGATACTACGAACTATGTGCCTCAGTTCCTCATGATGGTGCACCATTTGAGAGCTCTGGAGTCGAGGCCGAAGGTAGGGCGAGTTTCTCAAAGTGCGTTACTGCATCATAAATATTTTAGATGATGTGCTTATCTAATTTTTAGCTTCTCTGTCGAGCACACTGAGCAAAGGTAGTATATGTCAACTGTATTTACCAGTTTGTGTGAAAGTGAGCGGCAGTAGGCAGTTTGATATAGTTGCAGTTTAGCTTGAATGTCTAGAATTTTGTTCAGGTTACCAACATTTTTACTGTCCATATTGTTTTTATGTTTGCAAGTGCTAAATATTATACATTTATTTAGATTAAGCAAAACATTGTGCATTTTAGCGGTGGTAAATTGCATTTTGGTAGTAAGAGTCATTTGGCTGTATTTGTATTGTTTGTGTGTGTGTGTTTATTTTTTAAAGTCCTTTGATAGAGTATTGCTATTGGTAGCTGCTTTTTGTAGGTTGTGCAGTTGGTAGAATAGGTTCAACTACTGAACTTTGGGGCTCATTATGATGGCGGAACGATCACCACCGCCGGTCCGGCGGTGGCGATCGTTCCGCCATCACAATGAGATTTACCCACCGCCATATTAGGATGGCGGTGAGTATCGTGGCGGATGCTAAGTCCGTCCGCCGCTTTTCCGCCTGTGGCAATCGCTCCGATTGCCTGGCGGGCGGAGCAGGGCCACTAATATGGTGGCGGTGCCTAGCAGGCACCGTCCGCCATATTAGGATGTGGGAAAATAAAGACCTTTCCATGGCGGCTAGGCCGCCATTGAAAGGCTGGCGGGGATTGGGTTCGGGGGGCCCGTTGCGGGCCCCCTTGTGTCGGGGGAGGTGGGGTGCACTTGGGGGGTGTCTATGGTACCCCCCTACATTTCACTGCGCCAAGTGGTAGGCACCGTGTGGTGCCTGCCATGTGGTGCAGGGAAATGCCGGACCTGCGATTTTAACATCGCCCGGGTGCTGCTGTCAGCAGCACCCGCCGCAATGTTAAATTTCAGAATGCGACCGCCATGGTGGCGGTCGCATCCTAATTCGCGGTGCGGGACCGCCGGACGTCTGGCGGGCGGTCCACACACTGCAAGGATGGCGGGCGGACTCAGGTCCGCCCGCCATCCTAATGAGCCCCCTTGTTACATTTTACTTTGTTTCATTTCTTTTTCTGTGTAGATATCATTTCTTTTTTTAAATTTTTTGTATTGTGTGCTTTTCATTGCGCAGCGCGATTCCGTTTTTTCCTTCTACCAATGTTAGAGAAGTCTGATTTTGTTCTGTTCAATAGAGACTGACAGCATCGGCAGTAATTTCTCTGTCAGAGGAATCTGATTTCTCTGATGGAGACACATCTGTTGTTGGTGAGTCATGGTCTTTGACTGCTAAGCAGGAAGTGCAAGCTCCACTGGTACCTGGAGCTTACCCCCAGTCTCTTAGGTTTGTGCCTGCTGGAGGAAAAGCGGAGGAGGAGGTGATGTGCATGGCTCCGGATGAAGTCCAACCTGTTCTACCTCCTTTTATTGTAGTTTCCGGTTGTTCTGTGGAGACAGATTCACTCCAATTGATTATTTTAATCTTCTCAAAGATGATGGATTTCTCAGCTAAATGGTAGCTCCAACACGCCTGTATCCCAAAATAGTATTTGATGCAGCACTAGGACAGAAACAGCCCCATTCAAGAGGGCAATCTTAAAGAACAAGCATTTGCAATACAATCAGTCTCGCCCTTGAGACCTTATATGTATTTAGCTATGCAGCACATTAGCCTGGGTGCTGAAACATCTACTGTTCTTTAACATGGAGGGAAAGTAAGCACCAAACTGCGTGTCACGCCAGGTATGGGAACACATGGAGAGAAATATTGCATTTCAGCGGGAATTGGTATAGTCCAAAACGCTGTTTTTAATATAAAATCTGGGGCTTCGGTGGTCATATCTCTGGAAATACAAGATTTGAATTTTTTTTTATTGTCTACGGGTGCTCGTGGAAGACAATTTCTATGGACTGGAATCTAGAGAATGCTAAAGTGATTCTGGTATTTTACTGACATCTGCTGGTCGTTTTCTATCAAGAAAGTTAAATAGAGGCAGTTGCCAGAAAAATTTTAAAAAAGGAAGTCCCTCAGCAGAAAGCAATTCTGGTATTTTACTGACCTCTACTGGTCGTTTTCTATCAAGCCAGTTAAATAGAGGCAGTTGAACAGAAAAAAAAAAGTCCCTAAGCGGAAGCAGACCAGTCCTAGGGCTGATCTCCAGAGCCCACAAAGTACATACACATATAAGTATATGCTAAAGTATATACAAGAGGTCTCGAATGCTCGACCTAAAAAGGGGCAACCCAGTAACCCTGGGACAAGAGTACAACAATTAATAAAGACATAAACGTTCCCTGTGGGGTGAGTGTAGCCCTAAACATCTGCGGCAACAGGTTAAAAAAAAAAGAAAACCTTCGATAGGTTTTATCTGCAAACACCCATTTATCCTGGTCAGTCACTTGTATGTATTTCCTTTTTGTATAGCTCTTGCACTAATTATACTCACCTTGTCACCTGCACTGCATCATAACACTATTTGGAGCACCCTATTTTCAAATATGCTGTTGAACTGAATAGTGGAGCTGTGCTCATGACGAGCTGGTCTCGTCATAACGGCTGCGCTCCGCCCACGCGGGATTAATTCCCCGCCTGTGCGGGAGAATTAATCAGTGGGCGGGGTCGTGACGAGACCAGCTCGTCATGAGCACAGCTCCATCGTGACTCATGACGAGCTGGTCTCGTCACGAGCACCGCGCTCACCCCCCGCCCTCCCCCCGCACCCGTGGGGGAATTACCCCCGCAGGGAAGGGGTTAAGTGATCATTTTGAAAATTATTGAATAAATTCTGTTTTACATCTCAGGTAAAACCGATCGACGGTTTTTTACATGTTGCCGCGGAAGTTGAGGGAAAGTCCAAGATTGCTGACAAGTGTCTATTTTGACCACCATACAGGATGACACAACATACTGAGTCTGCGTGCATGGTCAGATGGCTGAAGTCTAGAAGCCTAATTGCGCTCTGGATGGTGTAGACAAGCATGGCTAAGGGCCAGATGTATCAATCATAGGAATAACGATTACCTAATTGTGATTCTCTGTGAATAGCAATTCGGTAATTGCTATTCCTAATGTATGAAACTTAGAGTTTCATTTAGCAATTCCTATTGGGTCGCAAATCGAACTGCCTAATGAATACTAATGAGGTAGGTCGCAATTTGCGACCCATTAGGAATCGCGAAAATCAAGGGGATGATGGCCTGCCAGAATCAGCAGACCACTATGTCCGTGATTGCTTTTAAAACAAAGCAATATTTTTTTTTAAAATGAAGCCCGTTTTCTTTAAAGGAAAAACGGGTTGCATTTCAAAAAACAAAAATGAAAAGTTTTCTTTTCATTTTTAAAGAGCAGGCAGTGGTCCGTGGGACCACTACCTGCTCTGAAAAAACGTTTTGATCCCATATCCGAAGGGGTCCCTTAGGAACCCCTTCCCGTTTGAGAATGGGTTACCACCTACTTGAAATAGGTGGTAAAATGCAAATGTTTTGCGACCTCATTTTGGTCGCAAAACATTGTTACATACCACTGCGATTCGGTATTAGGAAGGGACGCCCTAAACATGCCCCTTCTTAACACCGACTCGGTATGTATTCACAATTCCAAATTACGATTCGGTAACATGTTACCGAAACGCAAATTGGAATTCATACATACCAAAATGTATTTTACCAGTCGCAAACGGCCCAATTCTGCGGATCGGGTCGCTTGCAACCAGTAAAATGGATGATACATATGGCCCTAGATGCTTCAGCCCTACAATGCTGCTTCTATGACCTGCATCTGGTATACAAAGCTGACTGTGCCCTGATGCAAACGGTAAGGTACAATGCATTCTCGTTCAACTCCTGGACCCAAGATGCGCTTGTAAGTGGGGTTCTGTTAGTTATGGGAGAATGCCAAACACAGGTTGTAATGCATTTCTGCTTTATTATTTTATTTTGAATTCTCAGTTTTTGAATATGAAGGGGAAAAAAAAAAAATATATATATATATATATATATTCACTGAAAAAACCATAGGTTTTAGGGACAGTTATAGTTATTTGGACATTGCACTCGTACAAAACCCGTGAAATTCCCCGTTATAGTTAGTCCAGCTAACTATAACTCGCGCCCCGCAATGCACTGCTGATGACGTCACATATTACATCACTCATGACATGGTCAGTGACATCACTGATGACATCACTGATGACATCTCAAATGACATCACTGATGACATCACTGATGACATCATCCAGTGACTTTGTGTTTCTGTAAAGTTTAAATATTTTTAATATATATAGGAAAAGACGTATTGAAGAATGAGTGGGTGTGTAAGTGTCTGTATGGATGATTTAGTAGGTGCGTGACTGACTCTATAAGTGAGTGATTTAACGTATCTTACTGAATGCATGGGTTAGTGACTAAACTGGGTGAATGTCTGTATCCGTCTGTCTGTTGCTGTGTAAGTGGCTGCATGTGTTTGTGAATAGCTACATGAGTGTCTATATGAGTTATTGAATGCTTGTGTGAGTATCTGTATGGGTGCCTGAGTGTTTGTGTGGGAGGGGTGTGTGCGACTCTGTGCATAGATGTGTGAGTGGGTGATTCACTGGGTGGATGGTTTAAAGAGTGCATCTGTGATAGACTGTATGGGTGGGTAAGTGTGTGTAAGAGTGGGTTAGTGAGTGAATGTATGTCCCAGTGGTACATGTGTGAGTAACACATATGTGAAAGGCAGTATATATGTGTGTTGGAGTATATAAATAGCTATAAGCAAGAGTGAGTGATTGTGATAGTGGCTGTATGGATGAGTGTGTGCTTGTATCAGTGATTGTATAAGAGCGTAAGAATGTGCTAGTATTTGTATGAGTAAGTGAGCTGGTGTGTGTATAACTGTATAGGTGAGTAAATGGTAGTGTGTTTAATTATTTGCATGACTGACTAGGTGTGTGAGTACCTCTATGGATGAGTGGCGGTGTTTGAGTGTCTATATAGGAGTATGAGTGCATATGATAGTCCTGTACTGAGTGACCGTAAGTATGAGTGACTGTACGGGTGAGTGAGTGGATGTGTGCGTAGACCTAAGAATCAGTGAGTGGGTATGTAGTTATTGGTGTTGGAGTGTCTATGGTTTTGCGAATGGCAGTCTGTAATTAAGAGTGGGTGTATCAAAGGTTATATTAGGGTGTGAGAAGATGCATGAAATTATCACGTGGATGATGTCATCAGTGATGTCATTTGAGATGTCATCAGTGATGTCATCAGTGATGTCACTGACCATGTCATGAGTGATGTAATATGTGACGTCATCAGCAGTGCATTGCGGGGCGCGAGTTATAGTTAGCTGGACTAACTATAACGGGGGAATTTCACGGGTTTTGTACGAGTGCAATGTCCAAATAACTATAACTGTCCCTAAAACCTATGGTTTTTTCAGTGAATTTCAAAGGTTTTTTAAATGCTAATTTGTAACTATAACGTCCCTGAAACCTATGGTTTTTTCAGTGAATTTCAAAGGTTTTTTAAATGCTAATTTGTAACTATAACATGTCTGAAACGTACGGTTTTTTCAGTGAATTTCAAAGGTTTTGTAAATGACAATTTTTAAATGTATTAATTGTTATATAAAAATTTTTCATACTGATTTCCAAATTGTTTAGAAACAATTTTTTTTTACATATTTTATTTTTAAATTACATTGTAATTACATTATACATTACATTACAAAAATACTTTCTCAGAATGAATTACTTTAGTTTAAATACTTTGCACATAGGAAATAGACTTTTAAGTACAGTAGTTACAGTTGTTGCAATGGGCAACACATTTTCAAACACAATGCAACATTCAGCTCAATGTGAATTTCTAGTTAAATGCAATTAGTTACTTTATGGATTACTTTTTCTAACCACAGGACTGGATCCTAGATTCAGTCCTGGGACATCTCCTGTAAACAGTTGAGTAAAAGCGTTTTGGTTACAGTAGTGATTTTTAAGGAATATTATTGTATTTTAAAAGTTGACACTTAGAAGGAAATTCACTTAGCAGGTAAAAACTGTTATCGTTACTTTTTCTTACTCAGTGTTGGATCCTGGATCCAGCACTGGTGCATCTCCTGTAAACAGTTGAAAGAATGCGTTTAAGTCATACAGGCGATTTTTAAGGAATATTTGTAGTTTGTGAAAATCGACACTTTGAAAGTTTTCTGCTGAAAACCAGACAATGGATTCCTATGGAAGAAAATATAAGTTACTGGTAAGTACGGTTAAAATTACTTTTCAGGGTCAGTGCTGGGCTAAAAGATGCAGCACTGGGTTCTCTCCTGATAACAGGTGAGTAAATTGGAATTCGTACTTTGGTTGATTTTAGAGGAATATTTTAAAGTTCCAAAACTCCACACTTTGAAGAATTTCCAAGTGAAACCAGTCAATGTTAGCCTATGAAGGAAATTCAAGTTACCGGTAAGTACGGTTAAAATTACTTTTCAGGACCAGTACTGGGCTGAAAGATGCAGCACTGAGGTCTCTCCTGATAACAGGTGAGTAAATCGGAATTCGTATTTCGGCTGATTTTAGAGGAATATTTTAAAGTTCCAAAACTCCACACTTAGAAGAATTTCCAAGTGAAACCAGTCAATGTTAGCCTATGAAGGAAATTCAAGTTACCGGTAAGTACGGTTAAAATTACTTTTGAGGATCAGTACTGGGCTGAAAGAAGCAGCACTGAGGTCTCTCCTGATAACAGGTGAGTAAATCAGAATTCGGATTTCGGCTGATTTTAGAGGAATATTTGTATGTTTCAAAAATCAACACTTAGAAACTTTTTCAGCAAAAAGCAGGCAATGATATCCTATGGAAGGAAATTCAAGTTACTGGTAAGTACGGTTAAAATTACTTTTGAGGATCAGTACTGGGCTGAAAGATGCAGCACTGAGGTCTCTCCTGATAACAGGTGAGTAAATCGGAATTCGTATTTCGGCTGATTTTAGAGGAATATTTTAAAGTTCCAAAACTCCACACTTAGAAGAATTTCCAAGTGAAACCAGTCAATGTTAGCCTATGAAGGAAATTCAAGTTACCGGTAAGTACGGTTAAAATTACTTTTCAGGACCAGTACTGGGCTGAAAGATGCAGCACTGAGGTCTCTCCTGATAACAGGTGAGTAAATCGGAATTCGTATTTCGGCTGATTTTAGAGGAATATTTTAAAGTTCCAAAACTCCACACTTAGAAGAATTTCCAAGTGAAACCAGTCAATGTTAGCCTATGGAAGGAAATTCAAGTTACTGGTAAGTACGGTTAAAATTACTTTTCAGGATCAGTACTGGGCTGAAAGATGCAGCACTGAGGTCTCTCCTGATAACAGGTGAGTAAATCAGAATTCGGATTTCGGCTGATTTTAGAGGAATATTTTAAAGTTCCAAAACTCCACACTTAGAAGAATTTCCAAGTGAAACCAGTCAATGTTAGCCTATGAAGGAAATTCAAGTTACCGGTAAGTACGGTTAAAATTACTTTTCAGGACCAGTACTGGGCTGAAAGATGCAGCACTGAGGTCTCTCCTGATAACAGGTGAGTAAATCAGAATTCGGATTTCGGCTGATTTCAGAGGAATATTTGTATGTTTCAAAAATCAACACTTAGAAACTTTTTCAGCAAAAAGCAGGCAATGATATCCTATGGAAGGAAATTCAAGTTACTGGTAAGTACGGTTAAAATTACTTTTGAGGATCAGTACTGGGCTGAAAGATGCAGCACTGAGGTCTCTCCTGATAACAGGTGAGTAAATCAGAATTCGGATTTCGGCTGATTTTAGAGGAATATTTGTATGTTTCAAAAATCAACACTTAGAAACTTTTTCAGCAAAAAGCAGGCAATGATATCCTATGGAAGGAAATTCAAGTTACTGGTAAGTACGGTTAAAATTACTTTTGAGGAGCAGCACTGAGGTCTCTCCTGATAACAGGTGAGTAAATCGGAATTCGTATTTCGGCTGATTTTAGAGGAATATTTTAAAGTTCCAAAACTCCACACTTAGAAGAATTTCCAAGTGAAACCAGTCAATGTTATCCTATGGAAGGAAATTCACTTAGGAGGTAAAAACTGTTATCGTTACTTTTTGTTACTCAGTGTTGGATCCTGGATCCAGCACTGGTGCATCTCCTGTAAACAGTTGAAAGAATGCGTTTAAGTCATACAGGCGATTTTTAAGGAATATTTGTAGTTTGTGAAAATCGACACTTTGAAACTTTTCTGCTGAAAACCAGACAAAGGATTCCTATGGAGAAAATATAAGTTACTGGTAAGTACGGTTAAAATTACTTTTCAGGGTCAGTGCTGGGCTAAAAGATGCAGCACTGGGTTCTCTCCTGATAACAGTCATATGTATATTATCTACTGGCGGTCGCCAGTAGATAGTTATAGTTACAACCTATTATCAATAGGAAATCCGCGACATTCTATTTGAAATAACTCTCTTGCCGGTTGACGTATCTTCGCGAAATTTTCAAACTTTATGGCCCGCTCTGGTCCGCTCCTACCCTGAAAGTTTCGGGGTGATTTGTCAAGCGGGGGCCGAGAAAAAAGGGGGATCCCAAAACGCGTTTTCCCCATGCAATTTTCCCATAGGAAACTTTAGCCACGGCTACAGCCCGAACTGCTGAACGGAATTACACAAAATTTGGCAAAGAGGTAGTTCTTGGTTCAGAAAGAACCCTTTTTGTTAAATGGTGTAAATCCGTTCAGTAGTTGCGGAGAAAATCAAAAGTAAAATCACATATATATCTGGGCGGAGCCTAACCACACATGTCATCGTGAGATCTGATTGGCTGTCAGCACTTCATCCTGGAATTGCTGGCAGCCATCTTGGGACCAATATAAATGATAGTACCCCATTGAAATGCATTGTAGTGAATCGAAGATTTTGAGGGTTACCAAAAGGAGAACTATAAAGGGTGATAACAGACTTTAGTTACATTAGAATTCATTTGTTGATGGTACCATAGTAATTTCAGGAATTGTGGTGTGTTCTAAGGTGATTTTACCCTGTGAAAAAACTTCTGCTGGGATATCATGAATCATGTTTGAGAGAAAACTATTTTCACATGCTTGTCCCATACAGTTTTGGAAGGTGCTCCAGAAGCTAAAATGAGAGCATATTTTCTGTAAATTCACATTATCTTTCTCAGTCATGTGAGAATGAAGTCTGACATTCTCAGTAAAACATGTACATCCAACAAGGGCAGAGACTGTCAGTTGATTCCTTTGTGTTCTACTGCAGCTTCCCAGAGTGTTCTAAAGAACAACTAGAGTGCTAACAGCCTTACTTATGACAAAAGTATGGCACACCTGAAGCCATCTTGATTGGAATAAACTGGTAACACTTAAAACATTTAATTTAAAAAGGAACAAAATGATGGGGTTCATCTTGTCATAGAAATTATGGTTAGTGCTCTGGAAAGAAAAATTAGGACATGTTTCAAGTGTGATCTCAAATATCTTCCTGTTATATTTCAACAGGAGCAGCCTGTCAGTTGATGCCTTTGTGTTCTACTGCAGCTTCCCAGAGTGTTCTAAAGAACAACTAGAGCGCTAACAGTCTTACCTATGACAAAAGTATGGCACACCTGAAGCCATCTTGATTGGAATAAACTGGTAACACTTAAAACATTTAATTTAAAAAGGAACAAAATGAGGGGGTTCATTTTGCCATAGAAATTATGGTTAGTGCTGCAAAAGAAAATGTAGTGCATATTTTAAGTGAGATCTCAAATCCTCTTCTATTTCATTAGAAAATTCTGACATGCAGACTGAAACAATCACTTTCAATACCAGCAGTAGACTTCCAGTTAACTCCTTGGTGAGCAGTAGCTTTACTACAGTGATCTAATGAACAACTAGAGTGCTAACATTCTGAATTTATGGCAAATGTGTGACACATCTGAATGCCTTCTTGATGGAATCAAAGTAAAAACTGAAAGCATTTCCTACTGAGGAGACTGCAGTAAATGAGGAAATTAGGAAACTTCATAACAAAGAAGTCTTCCAAGATGGCCACCAGTGAAAAAAGAGCCCACATGTAGCACAAATATTACCCAGATGTAGCCCACATATAGCCCAATGACAAAAGTGTGCAAAACCCTTTTTATTTTTAGTTTTTTGCAGTTTTATGTAGTGCAGACTGGTCAGGTATTGGAGCATTGCATCTTAAAACATGACCCCCCTACACTACAAAAACACCACTGCACTACCATAAACCCTAAAACACTACCCCCAGCACGACCCCCTACACTACACAAGCACCACTGCCCTATCCTAAACCCTAAAACACTACCCCCAGCATGACCCCCTACACTACACAAACACCACTGCAATACCCTAAACCCTAAAACACTACCCCAACACCACTGCACTAACCTAAATCCTAAAACACTACCCCCTACACTACCCAAACACCACTGCACTACCCTAAAACATGACACCCTACACTACACAAACACCACTGCACTACCCTAAACCCTAAAACACTACCCCCAGCACGACCCCCTACACTACACAAGCACCACTGCACTACCCTAAACCCTAAAACACTACCCCCAGCACGACCCCCTACCCTACACAAACACCACTGCACTACCTTAAACCCTAAAACACTACCCCCAGCACGACCCCCTACACTATCCAAACACCACTGCACTACCCTAAAACATGACCCCCTACACTACACAAACACCACTGCACTACCCTAAACCCTAAAACACTACCCCCAGCACGACCCCCTACACTGCCCTAACACCACTGCACTGCCCTAAACCCTGAAACACCAGCCCCTGCACGACCCCCTACACTGCCCGAACACCACTGCACTGCCCTAAACCCTGAAACACCAACCCTAGCACGACCCCCTACACTGCCCGAACACCACTGCACTGCCCTAAACCCTGAAACACCACCCCTTCACGACCCCTACACTGCCCGAACACCACTGCCCTAAACCCTGAAACACCACCCCCAGCACGACCCCCTACACTGCCCGACCACCACTGCACTGCCCTAAACCCTGAAACACCACCCCCAGCACGACCCCCTACACTGCCCGAACACCACTGCACTGCCCTAAACCCTGAAACACCACCCCCTGCACGACCCCTACACTGCCCGAATACTACTGCACTGCCCTAAACCCTGAAACACCATCCCCAGCACGACCCCCTACACTGCACGAACACCACTGCACTGCCCTAAACCCTGAAACACTACCCCCAGCAAGACCCCCTACACTGCCCGAACACCACTGCCCTAAACCCTGAAACACCACCCCCAGCAAGACCCCCTACACTGCCCGAACATCACTGCACTGCCCTAAACCCTGAAACACCAGCCCCAGCATGACCCCTACACTGCCCGAACACCACTGCACTGCCCTAAACCCTGAAACACCACCCCTGCACGACCCCCTACACTGCCCGAACACCACTGCACTGCCCTAAACCCTGAAACACCAGCCCCAGCACGACCCCCTACACTGCCTGAACACCACTGCACTGCCCTAAACCCTGAAACACCAGCCCCAGCAAGACCCCCTACACTGCCCGAACACCACTGCACTGCCCTAAACCCTGAAACACCACCCCCAGCAAGACCCCCTACACTGCCAGAACACCACTGCACTAAAGCCTGAAACACCACCCCCAGCAAGACCACCTACACTGGCCGAACACCACTGCACTGCCCTAAACCCTGAAACACCACCCCTGTACGACCCCCTACACTGCCCAAACACCACTGCACTGCCCTAAACCCTGAAACACCACCCCCTGCACGACCCCCTACACTGCCCGAACACCACTGCACTGCCCTAAACCCTGAAACACCACCCCTCAGCACAACACCCTACACTGCCCGAACACCACTGCACTGCCCTAAACCCTGAAACACCACCCCCAGCACGACCCCCTACACTGCCCGAACACCACTGCACTGCCCTAAACCCTGAAACATCAACCCCAGCAAGACCCCCTACTCTGCCTTAACACCACTGCCCTAAACCCTGAAACACCACCCCCTACACTGCACGAACACCACTGCACTGCCCTAAACCCTGAAACACCACCTCCAGCAAAACCCCTACACTGCCTGAACACCATTGCTCTGCCCTAAATCCTGAAACACTAGCCCCAGCACGACCCCCTACACTGCCCGAAGACCACTGCACTGCCCTAAACCCTGAAACACCACCCCCAGCACGACCCCCTACACTGCCCGAACACCACTGCACTGCCCTAAACCCTGAAACACCAGCCCCAGCACGACCCCCTACACTGCCCGAACACCACTGCACTGCCCTAAACCCTGAAAAACTAGCCCCAGCACGACCACCTACACTGCCCGAACACCACTGCACTGCCCTAAACCCTGAAACACCAGCCCCAGCACAACCCCCTACACTGCCCGAACACCACTGCAATGCCCTAAACCCTGAAACACCAGCCCCAGCACGACCCCCTACACTGCCCGAACACCACTGTACTGCCCTAAACCCTGAAACACCAGCCCCAGCACGACCCCCTACACTGCCCGAACACCACTGCACTGCCCTAAACCCTGAAACACCACCCCCTGCACCACCCCCTACACTGCCCGAACACCACTGCACTGCCCTAAACCCTGAAACACCACCCCCTGCACCGCCCCCTACACTGCCCGAACACCACTGCACTGCCCTAAACCCTGAAACACCACCCCCACCACGACCCCCTTTACTGCTCGAACACCACTGCACTGCCCCAAACCCTGAAACACCACCCCCAGCACGACCCCCTACACTGCCCGAACACCACTGCACTGCCCTAAACCCTGAAACACCACCCCCTGCACCACCCCCTACACTGCCCGAACACCACTGCCCTAAACCAGGAAACACCACCCCCTGCACGACCCCCTACACTGCCCGAACACCACTGCACTGCCCTAAACCCTGAAACACCACCCCCTACACTGCCCAAACACCACTGCACTGCCCTAAACCCTGAAACACCACCCCCAGCACGACCCCCTACACTGCCCGAACACCACTGGACTGCCCTAAACCCTAAAACACCACCCCCAGCATTACCCCCTACACTACCCGAACACCACTGCACTGCCCTAAACCCTAAAACACTCCCCCCAGCACGACCCCCTACACTACCCAAACACCACTGCACTGCCCTAAACCCTAAACCACTACCCCCCGCATGACCCCCTACACTACCCAAACACCAATGCACTACCCTAATCCCTAAAACACTACCCCCCGAATGACCCCCTACACTACCCTAAAACCCTAAAACACTACCCCCGCACGACTCCCTACACTACCCAAAGACCACTGCACTACCCTAAACCCTAAAACACGACCTCCTACACTACACAAACACTACTGCACTACCCTAAACCCTAAAACACTACCCCCTACACTACACAAACACCACTGCACTACCCTAAACCCTACAAAACTACCCCAGCAGTACCCCTACACTACCCAAACACCACTGCACTACCCTAAACCCTACCCCCAGCAGTACCCCTACACTACCCAAACACCACTGCACTACCCTAAACCCTACCCCCAGCAGTACTCCCTACACTACCCAAACACCACTGCACTACCCTAAATCACTACCCCAGCACGACTCCCTACACTACCCAAACACCACTGCACTACCCTAAAACACTACCCCAGCACGACCCCCTACACTACCCAAACACCACTGCACTACCCTAAACCCTAAAACACTTCCCCCAGCACGACTCCCTACACTACCCAAACACCACTGCACTACCCTAAACCCTAAATCTACCCCCAGCATGACCCCCTACACTACACAAACACCACTGCACTACCCTAAACCCTAAAACACTACCCCCAGCACGACCCTCTTCACTACCTAAACACAACTGCACAATTTGTTACAGGCGTTGCAACGCAGGCCTGTGGTGCTTACTGGAAGTACCTAGTGGGCTAGTTGGGCCCCAGGGACCCTCAGGATTCAAGGTGGCCTAAGCCCCCAACTTAAAACGCACCACGGGGCGCGTTTGCACAGTGGTGAAGGGAGGGGGCGGAGCCTCAGGTGACATGTGCGCAAACACGCCCTGTGGTGCGTTTTAAGTTGGGGAATTAATTTCCTTTGAATCCTGAGGGACCCTGGGGCCAACTATCCCACCAGGTACCTTCAGTAAGCACAACAGAGTTGCGTTGCAGAGAGGTGAAAAAGTTGCGTGGCCTCGGAACGCCTCTCTGCAACTCAGCTCTGTGGTCCTAACTGTAGGTACCTGGGGGCTAGTTGGGCCCCAGGGACCCTCAGAATTCAAGGGGACTTAATCCCGCAACTTAAAACGCGCCACGGGGTGAGTTTGCACACATGTCACCTCAGGCCCCCTCCCTTCACCACTGTGCAAACGCGCCCTGTAGCGCGTTTAAAGAGGTAGTTTTAATCCCCCTGCCCTATTATGTACTAGGGACTTGCAGAGGAGGTCATGCTAATCACAGGGGTACCCCAACGCATAGTGTTCCCTAGTGTATGTAGGTGTTTTCACTGTATTCTAAGTGTCTTTTAGCATAGCACTGGCTCTGGTTAGTCAGAGTCAGTTACCACCAGTACCCGTCTGAAAAAGTTGTGGGCACAGGATGATTTTGCAACAAGAACTCTTTCTGCTCCTCTGTTGGTTCTTTCTGCACATCTTTTGCTTCTTTCTGTGCATTTTTTCTTCTTTCTTCACATGTCCTACCTCTGACATCATCCAGTGACTGTGTGTTTCTGTAAAGTTTAAATATGTTTAATATATATAGGGAAAGGCGTATTGAAGAATGAGTGGGTGTATAAGTGTCTGAATGGATGATTTAGTACGTGAGTGACTGACTCTACAAGTGAGTGATTAAATGTATCTTACTGAATGCATGGGTTAGTGACTAAACTGTGTGAATGTCTGTATCCGTCTGTCTGTTGGTTTGTAAGCGGCTGCATGGCTTTCTGAATAGGTACATGAGTGTCTACATGGGTTATTGATTGATTGTCTGTGTATCTGTATGGGTGCCTGAGTGTTTGTGTGGGGATGGTGTGTGTGACTCTGTGCATAGATGTGTGAGTTGGTGATTCACTGGGTGCATGGTTTCAAGAGTGCATCTGTGATGGACTGTATGGGTGGGTGAGTGTGTGTATGGGTGTGTTAGTGATTGAATGTATATCTCAGTGGTACATGTGTGAGTAACTACATATGTGAAAGGCAGTATATATGTGTGTTGGAGTATATAAATGGCTATAAGTGAGAGTGTGTGATTGTGAGAGTGGCTGTATGGATGAGTGTGTACTTGTATCAGTGATTGTATAAGAGCGTAAGAATGTGCTAGTATTTGTATGAGTAAGTGAGCTGGTGTGTGTGTATAACTGTATAGGTGAGTAAATGGGTGTGTGATTAAGTTTTTTGCATGACTGACTAGGTGTGTGAGTACCTCTATGGATGAGTGGCGGTGTGTGAGTGTTTATATAGGTGTATGAGTGCATATGATAGTCCTGTAATGAGTGACTAAGTATGAGTGACTGTACGGGTGAGTGAGTGGATGTGTGTGTAGACCTAAGAATCAGTGAGTGGGTATGTAGTTTTTGGTGTTGGAGTGTCTATGGTTTTGAGAATGGCAGTCTGTAATTTAGAGTGGGTGTATCAAAAGTTATATTAGGGTGTGAGAAGATGCATGAAATTATCACATGGATGATGTCATCAGTGATGTCATTTGAGATGTCATCAGTGATGTCATCAGTGATGTCACTGACCATGTCATGAGTGATGTAATATGTGACGTCATCAGCAGTGCATTGCGGAGCGCGAGTTATAGTTAGCTGAACTAACTATAACGGGGGAATTTCTATGGTTTTGTTCGAGTGAAATGTCCAACTAACTATAACTGTCCCTAAAACCTATGGTTTTTTCAGTGAATTTCAAAGGTTTTTTAAATGCTAATTTCTAACTATAACGTGTCTGAAACCTATGGTTTTTTCAGTGAATTTCAAAGGTTTTTTAAATGCTAATTTCTAACTATAACGTGCCTGAAACCTATGATTTTTTAAGTGAATTTCAAAGGTTTTTTTAAATGCTAGTTTCTAACTATGCCTACAGAGGTAGGACATGTGAAGAAAGAAGAAAAAACGCACAGAAAGAAGCAAAAGATGTGCAGAAAGAACCAACAGAGGAGCAGAAAGAGGCCTTGTTGCAAAATCATCCTGTGCCCACAACTTTTTCAGACGGGTACTGGTGGTAACTGACTCTGACTAACCAGAGCCAGTGCTATGCTAAAAGACACTTAGAATACAGTGAAAACACCTACATACACTAGGGAACACTATGCGTTGGGGTACCCCTGTGATTAGCATGACCTCCTCTGCAAGTCCCTAGTACATAATAGGGCAGGGGATTAAAACTACCTCTTAAAATGCGCTACAGGGCGCGTTTGCACAGTGATGAAGGGAGGGGGGCCTGAGGTGACATGTGTGCAAACGCACCCCGTGGCGCGTTTTAAGTTGCGGGATTAAGTCACCTTGAATTCTGAGGGTCCCTGGGGCCCAACTAGCCCCCAGGTACCTACAGTTAGGACCACAGAGCTGAGTTGCAGAGAGGCGTTCCGAGGCCACGCACCTTTTTTCACCTCTCTGCAACGCAACTCTGTTGTGCTTACTGAAGGTACCTGGTGGGCTAGTTGGCCCCCAGGGTCCCTCAGGATTCAAAGGGAATTAATTCCCCAACTTAAAACGCACCACAGGGCGTGTTTGCGCACATGTCACCTGAGGCCCCGCCCCCTCCCTTCACCACTGTGCAAACGCGCCCCGTGGTGCGTTTTAAGTTGGGGGATTAGGTCACCTTGAATCCTGAGGGTCCCTGGGGCCCAACTAGCCCACTAGGTACTTCCAGTAAGCACCACAGGCCTGCGTTGCAACGCCTGTAACAAATTGTGCAGTTGTGTTTAGGTAGTGAAGAGGGTCGTGCTGGGGGTAGTGTTTTAGGGTTTAGGGTAGTGCAGTGGTGTTTGTGTAGTGTAGGGGGTCATGCTAGGGGTAGATTTAGGGTTTAGGGTAGTGCAGTGGTGTTTGGGTAGTGTAGAGAGTCATGCTGGGGGGAGTGTTTTAGGGTTTAGGGTAGTGCAGTGGTGTTTGGGTAGTGTAGGGGGTCGTGCTGGGGGTAGTGTTTTAGGGTTTAGGGTAGTGCAGTGGTGTTTGGGTAGTGTAGGGAGTCGTGCTGGGGGTAGTGATTTAGGGTAGTGCAGTGGTGTTTGGGTAGTGTAGGGGTACTGCTGGGGGTAGTGTTTTAGGGTTTAGGGTAGTGCAGTGGTGTTTGGGTAGTGTAGGGGTACTGCTGGGGGTAGTTTTTTAGGGTTTAGGGTAGTGCAGTGGTGTTTGGGTAGTGTAGTGGTTCGTGCTGGGGGTAGTTTTTTAGGGTAGTGCAGTGTTGTTTGTGTAGTGGCTAGTGTTTTAGGGTTTAGGGTAGTGCAGTGGTGTTTGTGTAGTGTAGGAGGTCGTGTTTTAGGGTTTAGGGTAGTGCAGTGGTCTTTGGGTAGTGTAGGGAGTCGTGCGGGGGGTAGTGTTTTAGGGTTTAGGGTAGTGTAGGGGGTCATGCGGGGGTAGTGTTTTAGGGATTAGGGTAGTGCATTGGTGTTTGGGTAGTGTAGGGGGTCATGCTGGGGGGAGTGTTTGAGGGTTTAGGGCAGTGCAGTCGTGTTCGGGTAGTGTAGGGTGTTGTGCTGGGGGTAGTATTTTAGGGTTTAGGGTAGTGCAGTGGTGTTCGGGTAGTGTAGGGGTCGTGCTGGGGGTAGTGTTCTAGGGTTTAGGGCAGTGCAGTGGTGTTTGGGCAGTGTAGGGGGTAACGCTGGGGGTGGTGTTTTAGGGTTTAGGTGTGAGAAGTTGGCCTGGTATATGCTGTCCACTAATTATAGTGGGCACCTTGCACCAGTCCAAACAACCCCTTATTGGAGATAGGTTAAAGACAACCTTTATTGAAAGCTATCCTAGTGGTAGCTATGGAGAGCAGCCTTCAGGCTAAGTCTTGAAGGAATGTAAAGCAGCTTGTTTTACCAGTCTATAATCTCTTGAGTGACCAAATGAAAGAGGACCACACCAGGTATATATTCAAAATATATGTATTTATTACTAAACACACCCCTCTAGTCTCTTTATGAGGCTAGAGTTCGAAGTACATAAATTATAAGTCAGTTATTCACAGTAATAGCACAAATACACGTTTGAGCCCTAGGGGCGTACCAAACCATATACCAATAAAGTGGTATAAGAACCACGACTGAGCTAGACACAAGGCCTAGAGCCTGTAGAAGTGCTTGGACCACAAGGAACCACCCAAGGTAGTGACACAGGGGACCCACGGGGGACGCGTGCAGTGTAGTAACACAGCCGCGAATCGCCGTTAACTTCTATGGGGAAAGTCGCGGTTAGGAATTTAAAGAAAAGGGACACTTAAAAGAGGACTTGGAGCAAACCCTTTGAGAACTAGGTCGTTCTAGAGTCTCTACCCACGGGAGCACCGGAGTACTCGTGTTACCTCACCCAGGGAAGCTGGGTGCATAGGTGCCTTTCGGGGTCGGGTTTCGTCGTCAATTTGAATGGCGATCTGCTGCAAAGTGCTGCTGGCGACCAAGTGAAAAGTGTCCGGGTGGATCCAAGGGTGGATCGGAGATCTGAAGAACCTGTAAGCAGAGGGGACAGAGTCTGGGTCACTAGCCAGTGACCAGGAAGGCGATGAGCAGATGCCCACCGCTGTCGGATGCTTCAGGTAGGTTGACAGTCGTCTTGACTCTTCAGCCACGAGGTCCAGGAGGCGTTGTCGGTGACCAGGAGCGAGATTCGGACTGTCCCACGAAGTCTGTCGATTGCTGAGGTGTCGGCGACCGGATTGGACCCAACAGGCCTTGGCAACGGCAAGTCTCGTGGAAAGTGAAGAAGGACGATGGTGCAGACCAGCAAGGTCTGAGGGACTCACCCAGCAAGGGTAAGTCAGGGCAAGCCTGGAGCAACCAGGGAAGCCCAAGCAGGAAAAGATTGGCCTTCGTGAGGGGCTACTAGCCAATGGACTAGCAACCGCAAAGGAGCCTCGAGTCCACGCACGTGGAGCTGGCTCACAGGACACTCGTGGAGTGGAGGCCAGTGATCTTCGGTGCAGTTGGTGCTGGAGGCAGGGGCTACTCGGAGCCCAAAGCACGACTTCGTGGGAGTCCAGGAAGAGGATGCACTTGCAAGTGTGCTCGGTGTCCAGGGGTCACGGTTCCACGTTACCCACGACAGCTACGGGCCTCAGCTTTGCTGGGGACTTAGGGCAGCCTCGGGAAGTCTGGAAATCCACCTCTGGTGATGCGAAGACTTCGGCGTCCGACGGGAGCTTCAGAGATGCAGACCGGACAATTGCTTCATTGGTGCCTGCCAATCAGGTGAGTCACTCCTTGACCCCAAGGGAGATTCTTCAGTCCTCTAATCTTCAAGTAGAGCGTCGAAGGTCCAGGATTCTGTGTCAGAGTTTCGTCCAGGGATAATCTAAAGTCCTAAGGACTGAGGTCCCATACTTATACTAAGGTAGGGGGTTGGACTTACTCTGTGGTCCCACCTATGGGTGGGTCAGGGCAGAGGGGTGGCTACACCCCTTTCCCTTTGTCCAGTTCGCACAAGAGCAGGGGCTGGAGGCCCCTGATCCGGTTTGAACTGGGGTATGCACAGGGACACCAAGTGTGCCCCCAGTGCAGGACTTCAAAGCACCAGAGAGTGCTCCCGCCCAGCCCCAATACACACTATCCTGTCTGGGGAGGTGGTTACACCTCCCTGAGACAGGAAACCTATTGTCCAGGCCTCCCCTGCCGGAGTTTCGGTCAGCAGCAGGAGGCCAGACTTGTGTCTGTGGCAGCAGCATCCATTTTGTGATGCCAGGGCTTTGGAAAGAAGTTACCGGGCAAGCCAGTGTTAACATGACTCTCCCTCTAGAAGGGTGGAATGCTACCCCCGCCGCCAGAATTGGCGGGGGGTAGTATTCCAAGATGTGTGACACCAAACACGACATGTTTCTGTGCAGCCATCCCAAAGTTAGCATTTAACGCGAGGTTATAATGCACTTGAGAGTATATGGTCAGGCTGCACTACAAACAGCATCAGAGAAGGGTCTCCGAACGCTGCAGAGGGGCCCTGCTCATGCAGGGGCACCCTCTCACATAGGAACCATGCACTCTGCCTTCAGGATTGACAAGGCCTGCCATAGGAGTGACTTATAGGTTTATATGTGTGTAGGTATGTAGTGATATAGGTAACCTATATCACAGTAAGGGGTGCATGCACCACCTTACCCAGGCTGCAGTAGCAGACCTGTGGTGTCATTTTGGATGGCCTTCCAGGGGTGGCACAATACATGCTGCAGCCCCTGGTAGGCCTCTGAGGTACCTATGCCCTGGGTACATAGTATACCATATACTAGGGACTTATAAGGGCACTCCAGATTCCAATTAGAGATGTGCCTAAGGCACATGGAAACCATTTTAGAGAGGAAGCAGCTAGGCTGGGGTTCTGATTAGCAGGGCCCCAGCCAGACTAAAGTCGAAAAACAGTGAAGCATCAGCAAAAAGTGGGGGTACCCATGTGAAGCAGATCCTACTCTCCTACACAACTCCCCCCCCAAACGCAGGGATATTAAACTAACCTTGACCAGTTGAGTCTTCATGTTCTAAGTGGAAGTACCTAGAGAGTCCATCTGCATTGGCATGGTTACTCCCAGGTCTATGTTCCACTGTGAAGTCCATCCCCTGTAGGGAAATGGACCACCTAAGCAGTTTGGGGTTTTCACCCTTCATTTGTTTTAGCCATAAGAGGGGCTTATGGTCTGTTTGAACAAGGAAGTGAGTACCAAACAAGTATGGCCTCAACTTCTTCAGAGCCCAGACCACAGCAAAGGCCTCCCTCTCAATGGCTGACCAACGTTTCTCTCTAGGGGTCAGCCTTCTGCTAATAAAAGCTACTGGCTGATCCTGACCTTCTTCATTCAATTGTGACAGTACAGCCCCTACCCCCAATTCAGATGCATCTGTTTGGACAATGAACTTCTTGGAGTAATCAGGACTCTGTAGAATGGGAGCAGTGCACATGGCCTGCTTCAGGTCATCAAATGCTTTTTGACAGCTAGCTGTCCACTGAACCTTTTTGGGCATTTTCTTGGAAGTTAAGTCATTCAAGGGTGTCACTATTGATCCATACCCTTTGACAAATCTCCTATAGTACCCAGTCAGGCCTAAAAAGGCTCTCACCTGAGTCTGGGTAGTGGGAGCAGCCCAGTCCATGATGGTCTGGATCTTGCTCTGCAGTGGTTGAACCTGGCCTCCACCCACAAGGTGGCCCAGGTACACAACCTGACTCTGCCCTATCTGGCACTTGGTGGCCTTGATAGTCAGGCCTGCCTTTTGCAGGGCCTGTAAAACATTTCTGAGGTGGACCAGGTGATCCTCCCAGGTGGAGCTAAAGACAGCAATATCATCTAGATATGCTGCACTATAGGCTACCAGGCCTGTAAGGACTGTATTCACCAACCTCTGAAAAGTGGCAGGTGCATTCTTCAGACCAAAGGGCATCACCACAAATTGATAATGCCCACTAGGGGTTGAGAATGCTGTTTTTGGCTTTGCATCATCAGCTAGTCTGATCTGCCAGTAGCCAGCTGTCAGGTCAAATGTGCTTAGATACTTGGCTGATGCCAAAGTGTCTATTAGCTCATCTGCCCTAGGTATTGGATGGGCATCAGTCCTAGTGACTGCATTGAGACCCCTGTAGTCCACACAAAACCTCATCTCTCTTTTCCCACCACTGGTGTGAGGTTTTGGCACAAGGACCACTGGACTAGCCCAAGGGCTATCTGAGGGTTCAATAACTCCCAAATCCAACATTTTCTGGACTTCTGTCCTGATACAGTCCCTGACATGGTCAGGTTGCCTATAAATCTTATTTTTAATAGGCAGACTGTCCCCAGTGTCCACTTCATGAGTGCACCAGGTGGTCTGACTGGGTGTCAGTGAGAATATGTGTCTGAACTGATTGAGCACCTGTCTGCAATCAGTCTGCTGCTGGGTAGTGAGGCTGCCTGCCAAGGCTGCACCATCCACTGACCCATCATCAGGGTTCTGTGAGAGCAGGTCAGGGAGTGGGTCACTCTCTTCCTCCTGTCCCTCATCAGTAGCCATGAGCAAGCCCATGTCTGCCCTGTCCACATATGGTTTTAACCTGTTGACATGGAGAACCCTGTGGGGACTCCTGGGTGTTCCTAGGTCTACTAAGTAGGTAACCTCACCCTTCTGTTCAACAATGGTATGGGGTCCACTCCATTTGTCTTGGAGAGCTGCTGGGGCCACTGGCTCCAACACCCACACCTTCTGTCCTGGCTGGTAAACAGTCAGTACAGCCTTTTGGTCATGCCAGGCCTTTTGTAGTTCCTGGCTAGCCTCAAGGTTTTTAGTTGCCTTTTTCATGTACTCAGCCATCCGGGAGCGGAGACCAAGTACATAGTCCACTATGTCTTGCTTTGGGGGCTTGAGAGGTAACTCCCATCCTTCCTTCACCAAGCACAAGGGACCCCTGACAGGGTGACCAAACAAAAGTTCAAAAGGGCTGTAGCCAACCCCTTTTGAGGCACCTCCCTGTATGCAAATAAAAGGCAGGGCAAGAGTATGTCCCATCTTCGCCTAAGCTTTTCTGGGAGCCCTTTAATCATGCCCTTCAAGGTTTTGTTGAATCTCTCAACTAAACCATTGCATTGTGGGTGATAGGGTGTGGTGAACTTGTAAGTCACTCCACACTCCTTCCACATTGCTTTTAAGTATCCAGACATAAAGTTAGCACCCCTGTCTGATACTACCTCCTTAGGGAAGCCCACTCTTGAGAAAATTCCCAGGAGGACTCTTGCCACCACAGGTGCTGTAGTGGTCCTAAGGGGAATAGCCTCTGGGTACCTGGTGGCATGATCCACTACCTCCAGGATAAACCTGTGCCCAGATGCTGTTTGGGGATCCATGGGACCAACAATGTCAATCCCCACACTTTCAAAGGGAACCCCCACCACAGGTAGTGGTATCAGGGGGCCTTTGTAGTGCCACCTGCCTTGCCACTGGCCTGGCAGGTTACACAGGAGCGACAAAACTCCTTGGTGTCTTCAGACATGTGGGGCCAGTGAAAGTGAGGGACAATTCTGTCCCAAGTCTTGTTCTGGCCTAGGTGACCTGCTAAGGGAATGTCATGGGCTAGGGTCAATAGGAAGCCCCTGAACTTCAGAGGTATGACCAACCTCCTGGTGGCACCAGGCTTGGGGTCTCTACACTCTGAGTACAAGAGTCCATCATCCCAATACACTGTATGGGGACCACTAGCTTTCCCAGCAGCCTCAGCAGCAGCTTGCTGTCTGAGGGGTTCAAGAGAGGGGCAGCTCTGCTGCTCCTGGCTCAGATCTGCCCTGGAAGGGCCCCCTGTCCCTAAGAACTCAACCTGGTCAGGTTCAAGCTCCTCTGGGACAGTTCCTTCCTCAGGACTGAGATCATCCCCCTCAAGAGACTGATCTTCCTTCTGAGCCAAGGGGAAGGCACTGCCTTTACCCTACTACTCCTCCTCTTGGAGGGCACTTGGTCCATTATTCCAGAATCCAAGGCCTGTTCAGTGCTAGACATTTTGGCTTGTGACCTGGTCACAGCAAACACATCTGCAGGGATGCCCAGCATTTCTGCATGGGTCCTGAGCTCCACTTCTGCCCAAGCTGAAGTTTCTAAGTCATTGCCAAGCAAGCATTCCACTGGTAGGTCTGCACTTACCACAACCTTCTTAAGGCCAGTTACCCCTCCCCAGGAGAAGTTAACAACTGCCAGAGTATGGTCTGTTCTGACATTGCTAGCATTGGTCACTTGGTACATCTCACCAAGTATAATCTGCCCAGGTTTCACAAGGTCTTGTGTCACCATTGTGACACTTGCCCCTGTGTCCCTAAATGCCAAAGCCTCTCGTCCATTGATTAAGGGCTGTTGTCTGTACTTGCCCAGATTCCTGGGACTCACAGAGGAGGTCATATCCATGCCTCCATCACAGACTAGGACAGCCTGAGTGAGTTCTCTGACTAGGTCAGAGCTCATCTCATTACCCAGGGTCAACCCTACTAAACCCTTGGCTGGAGCACTCCCACCACCAACTGTAACTGTACTAGGGGAACAGGTGCCTTAGGGGCATTGGTGGGGGCTAGAGTAGAGTCTTTGGACTTGGTGCAATCACTGGTCCAGTGGGTCTTTTGCTTACAGACCTTGCACCATGGTTTCTTTTGGCCTTTCCCTTTGGTAGACTGTGAATCCCCACCTGAAGAAGATTTTTGGGGACCTTGTGAAGACTTCTGGTCTTTACCCTTCTCCCCACCCTTATCAGAGTTCTTGGAATCTTGCTTCTTTGGGTCACCACCTTGGTTCTGTACCTTCTGCCTCACCCTGGTTCTGACCCATTTGTCTGCCTTCTTTCCAAATTCTTGGGGAGAGGTCAGATCAGAGTCCACCAGGTACTGATGCAACAGCTGATTTTGACAGTTATTAAGAATCTGCTCCCTCATTATCAGATTGTACAATCCTGTGAAGTCGCACACTTTACTGCCCATCAACCAGCCTTCCAGAGCCTTAGCAGAACAATCCACATAGTCTACCCAGTCTTGAGTCTGTGCTTTTTGGGTATCTCTGAACTAAGGGTGGGCGGAATTTGCGGAATTGCGTTCCGTGAAATTCCGCGAAACGGCTAAAAATCTCCGCGAGCACGCGGAATTTCGCGTGCTCGCGGAGATTTTGCTGCTCCCCTTTTTATCTGTAAGTGCTTCCTGTTGAGGTTTAATTTTTGTGACAGGAGCATCGTGCCAGCCCAGAATGAATCCTGCCCTGCATATTTATCCAAGAAGATGAGTCCGTTTTGTGCAATACCTCTACTCAGCTGGAGTACTTTCTACTGGCTAATCAGTAAGTGCTACCTCGTTGGGTAAATGTATAGTGCCTTTCCTACACTACACTACAGCTGCGTAAAGGACCTGAAGAATTTTCCCCAGTGACCTGTGTGTCTGTAACTTTGCCACCGCGCCGAAAGCACCGGGGTCCTTTGATTAAGCTGTCCATCATAGTGGGGAAAGGGCGGGAAGACGGTGCATACCACTAGTGTATGTGGGCGAGGCCAAACGGGCGGGGCTTCTAGGCCCGTTCACATGCCTCTTGTTTATAAAGGGTCAGAGCAGGATCTCAGCGGCAGACGAGGAGAAGGAACCTCCTGGTAACAGGAACTACACGAGGATTGCGCTCGAGAAAATCAAGGATGCAGAGACCTCCATCGAGGATTACAGCTAACTTTACAGGGTGGAAATGGAGAGAAGGCACATCTGCTTAACCACGCTCACGAATTCTACACGAGGATTGCGCTCGAGAAAATCAAGGATGCAAAGACCTCCATCAAGGATTACAGCTAACTTTTCACGTTGGAAATGGAGAGAAGGCACATCTGCTTAACCACGCTCACGAATTCTGCACACCTACCCTGCATATTTATCCACGAAGATGCCACCGTTTGGTGCAATACCTCTACTCAGCTGGAGTACTTTCTACTGGCTAATCAGTAAGTGCTACCTCGTTGGGTAAATGTATAGTGCCTTTCCTACACTACAGCTGCGTAAAGGACCTGAAGAATTTTCCCCAGTGACCTGTGTGTCTGTAACTTTGCCACCGCGCCGAAAGCACCGGGGTCCTTTGATTAAGCTGTCCATCATAGTGGGGAAAGGGCGGGAAGACGGTGCATACCACTAGTGTATGTGGGCGAGGCCAAACGGGCGGGGCTTCTAGGCCCGTTCACATGCCTCTTGTTTATAAAGGGTCAGAGCAGGATCTCAGCGGCAGACGAGGAGAAGGAACCTCCTGGTCACAGGAACTACACGAGGATTGCGCTCGAGAAAATCAAGGATGCAGAGACCTCCATCAAGGATTACAGCTAACTTTACAGGGTGGAAATGGAGAGAAGGCACATCTGCTTAACCACGCTCACGAATTCTACACGAGGATTGCGCTCGAGAAAATCAAGGATGCAAAGACCTCCATCAAGGATTACAGCTAGCTTTTCAGGGTGGCAATGGAGAGAAGGCACATCTGCTTAGCCACAACCTCGCTCACAGAATTTGAGCTTCAACTCGGGCACCTGCTTTATTTATACCGAATTCCGTTCCGCTCGCGGATCACGGAAGTTTCGACATTTCCGCGTTCCGCGCGGAATGCGGAAATGCCGAAATTTCGCAAGTTCCGCGAGCGGAACGGAATTTGCCGCCCAGGGTTACTCTGAACTTTAACCTGTATTGTTCAGTTGTTAGGCCAAACCCATCAATTAGAGCACTCTTCAAGACTTTGTAATTATCAGCATCCTCCTCTCTAACAGTGAGGAGCTTATCTCTACCTTTGTCTGCAAAGGAGAGCCACAAGATTGCTGCCCACTGCTCCTGAGGGACCCTCTGTACTTTACAGGCCCTCTCTAGAGCAGTTATCCATTTGTGGATGTCATCCCCACTCTGGTAGGGAGGGACAATCTTGCTCAGGTTCCTATGGTCATAAGACCTTTCCCTATCTCTGGGGAAATTGCTGCCACCATGGGACTCTAGTCCCAACTTTTTCTCTCTCTGTAGAGATTTAGGGACTCCCTGTCTATAGCCAATTGCTGTTTTCTGAGTTCAAGCTGGGCTTGCTCATACTGAATCAGTCTCTTTCTCCTCTCATGAGAGGATTCCCTCCTATGAGAGGAGACAGAGGTCCCTACTGAGGTGTCAGAGTGGTTAGACTCCTGAGAAGGAGATCTAGACCTTCTGGGCACACTCATAATTCTTCCTGGGGGACAAAGTGGAGGTCATTCTGATCCTCCTCTTCCTCTTCCACAGGAGGAATTGGGTTTTCCAGGTCAAGGTCATTGTCACCTTCCTGGTCAGTTCCAGAGGGGGGTCCTGGGTGTTGCCACCCCTGGCCCCTTCCTCATCTTCTGCCCCACCCTCTGCACATACCCCCTCAGACCCTAGGGGTCTGCTGAGATCATCAGCCAGTAACATCTCTCTCAGATGTTGGGTGCTGGCACTTTGCCCTGTCTTCAATTTCCTAACATTGCATAATGCTCTCAATTCCAAGAATGGGAGTTTATCATACCTGGAGGGAAGAAGCCCACTGGCTTCTGGCAAGGACTCTCTGGGTCCTGGCTTTGAAGACATTACTAGTGAGGTGTGGTGTATGCACTACCTACTCTAGTGTGGCCTACTAAACTCTCTTGAGTTGTAGAAAGGGTGTGCTATCCCTTAACACACAACTCTAAGTTCAGTAGAACTTACTGTATACTAAGCTTGATTTATATGTACCTTAGGTACCTTTAGTGGTTTTCAGTTGATCAATTCAATTGAGATTATCTGGTAAAACAATAGCAAGCTGGAATCCCACACGCTGCACACCAATGTGAGAAATTGGCCTGGTATATGCTGTCCACTAAATATAGTGGGCACCTTGCTGGGGCTTTGGAAAGAAGTTACCGGGCAAGCCAGGGTTAACATGTCTCTCCCTCTAGAAGGGTGGAATGCTACCCCCGCCGCGGGGGGGGGGTAGTATTCCAAGATGTTTGACACCAAACACGACATGTTTCTGTGCAGCCATCCCAAAGTTAGCATTTAACGCGAGGTTATAACGCACTTAAGAGTATATGGTCAGGCTGCACTACAAACAGCATCAGAGAAGGGTCTCCGAACGCTGCAGAGGGGCCCTGCTCATGCAGGGGCACCCTCTCACATAGGAACCATGCACTCTGCCTTCAGGATTGACAAGGCCTGCCATAGGAGTGACTTATAGGTTTATATGTGTGTAGGTATGTAGTGATATAGGTAACCTATATCACAGTAAGGGGTGCATGCACCACCTTACCCAGGCTGCAGTAGCAGACCTGTGGTGTCATTTTGGATGGCCTTCCAGGGGTGGCACAATACATGCTGCAGCCCCTGGTAGGCCTCTGAGGTACCTATGCCCTGGGTACATAGTATACCATATACTAGGGACTTATAAGGGCACTCCAGATTCCACTAGAGATGTGCCTAAGGCACATGGAAACCATTTTAGAGAGGAAGCAGCTAGGCTGGGGTTCTGATTAGCAGGGCCCCAGCCAGACTAAAGTCGAAAAATAGTGAAGCATCAGCAAAAAGTGGGGGTACCCATGTGAAGCAGATCCTACTCTCCTACATTAGGGCAGTGCAGTGGTGTTCGGGCAGTGTAGGGGGTCGTGCTGGGGGTGGTGTTTCAGGGTTTAGGGCAGTGCAGTGGTGTTCGGGCAGTGTAGGGGGTGGTGTTTCAGGGTTTAGGGCAGTGCAGTGGTGTTCGGGCAGAGTAGGGGGCCGTGCAGGGGGTAGTGTTTCAGGGTTTAGGGCAGTGGTGTTCGGGTAGTGTAGGGGGTCGTGCTGGGGGTGGTGTTTCAGGGTTTGGGGCAGTGCAGTGGTGTTCGAGCAGTAAAGGGGTCGTGCTGGGGGTGTGTTTCAGGGTTTAGGGCAGTGCAGTGGTGTTCGGGCAGTGTAGGGGGCGGTGCAGGGGGTGGTGTTTCAGGGTTTAGGGCAGTGCAGTGGTGTTCGGGCAGTGTAGGGGGTCATGCAGGGGGTGGTGTTTCAGGGTTTAGGGCAGTGCAGTGGTGTTCGGGCAGTGTAGGGGGTCGTGCTGGGGCTGGTGTTTCAGGGTTTAGGGTAGTACAGTGGTGTTCGGGCAGTGTAGGGGGTCGTGCTGGGGCTGGTGTTTCAGGGTTTAGGGCAGTGCAGTGGTGTTCGGGCAGTGTAGGGGTCTTGCTGGGGCTGGTGTTTCAGAGTCTAGGGCAGTGCAGTGGTGTTCGGGCAGTGTAGGGGGTCTTGCTGGGGCTGGTGTTTCAGGGTTTAGGGCAGTGCAGTGGTGTTCGGGCAGTGTAGGGGTCGTGCTGGGGGTGGTGTTTCAGGATTTAGGGCAGAGCAATGGTGTTCAGGCAGTTTAGGGGGTTTTGCTGGAGATGGTGTTTCAGGGTTTAGGGCAGTGCAGTGGTGTTCGTGCAGTGTAGGGGGTGGTGTTTCAGGGTTTAGGGCAGTGGTGTTCAGGCAGTGTAGGGGGTCTTGCTGGGGTTGATGTTTCAGGGTTTAGGGCAGTGCAGTGGTGTTCAGGCAGTGTAGGAGGTCGTGCAGGGGGTGGTGTTTCAGGGTTTAGGGCAGTGCAGTGGTGTTCGGGCAGTGTAGGGGGTCGTGCTGGGGGTGGTGTTCAGGGTTTAGGGCAGTGCAGTGGTGTTCGGGCAGTGTAGGGTGTCGTGCTGAGGGGTGGTGTTTGAGGGTTTAGGGCAGTGCAGTGGTGTTCGGGCAGTGTAGGGGGTCTTGCTGGGGCTGGTGTTTCAGGGTTTAGGGCAGTGCAGTGGTGTTCGGGCAGTGTTGGGGTCGCGCTGGGGCTGGTGTTTGAGGGTTTAGGGTAGTGCAGTGGTGTTCGGGCAGTGTAGGGGGTCGTGCTGGGGCTGGTGTTTCAGGGTTTAGGGCAGTGCAGTGGTGTTCGGGCAGTGTAGGGGGTCGTGCAGGGGTGGTGTTTCAGGGTTTAGGGCAGTGCAGTGGTGTTTGGGTAGTGTAGGGGGTCGTGCAGGGGTGGTGTTTCAGGGTTTAGGGCAGTGCAGTGGTGTTCGGCCAGTGTAGGTGGTCTTGCTGGGGGTGGTGTTTCAGGCTTTAGTGCAGTGGTGTTCGGGCAGTGTAGGGGGTCTTGCTGGGGGTGGTGTTTCAGGGTTTAGGGCAGTGCAGTGGTGTTCGGGCAGTGTAGGGGGTCTTGCTGGGGCTGGTGTTTCAGGGTTTAGGGCAGTGCAGTGGTGTTCGGGCAGTGTTGGGGGTCATGCTGGGGCTGGTGTTTGAGGGTTTAGGGTAGTGCAGTGGTGTTCGGGCAGTGTAGGGGGTTGTGCTGGGGCTGGTGTTTCAGGGTTTAGGGCAGTGCAGTGGTGTTCGGGCAGTGTAGGGGGTCGTGCTGGGGGTGGTGTTTCAGGGTTTAGGGCAGTGCAGTGGTGTTCGGGCAGTGTAGGGGGTCATGCTGGGGGTGGTGTTTCAGGGTTTAGGGCAGTGCAGTGGTGTTCGGGCAGTGTAGGGGGTCTTGCTGGGGTGGTGTTTCAGGGTTTAGGGCAGTGGTGTTCGGGCAGTGTAGGGGGTCTTGCTGGGGGTGATGTTTCAGGGTTTAGGGCAGTGCAGTGGTGTTCGGGCAGTGTAGGGGGTCTTGCTGGGGGTAGTGTTTTGGGGTTTAGGGCAGTGCAGTGGTGTTCGTGCAGTGTAGGGGGTCATGCTGGGGGTGGTGTTTCAGGGTTTAGGGCAGTGCAGTAGTGTTCGGGCAGTGTAGGGGATCGTGCAGGGGTGGTGTTTCAGGGTTTAGGGCAGTGCAGTGGTGTTCGGGCAGTGTAGGGGTCGTGCTGGGGGTGGTGTTTCAGGGTTTAGGGCAGTGCAGTGGTGTTCGGGCAGTGTAGGGGGTCGTGCAGGGGTGGTGTTTCAGGGTTCAGGGCAGTGCAGTGGTGTTCGGTCAGTGTAGGGGTCGTGCTGGGGCTGGTGTTTCAGGGTTTAGGGCAGTGCAGTGGTGTTCGGGCAGTGTAGGGGGTCTTGCTGGGGGTGGTGTTTCAGGGTTTAGGGCAGTGGTGTTCGGGCAGTGTAGGGGGTCTTGTTGGGGGTGATGTTTCAGGGTTTAGGGCAGTGCAGTGGTGTTCGGGCAGTGTAGGGGGTCTTGCTGGGGGTAGTGTTTCAGGGTTTAGGGCAGTGCAGTGGTGTTCGTGTAGTGTAGGGGTCGTGCTGGGGATGGTGTTTCAGGGTTTAGGGCAGTGCAGTAGTGTTCGGGGAGTGTAGGGGGTCGTGCAGGGGGTGGTGTTTCAGGGTTTAGGGCAGTGCAGTGGTGTTCGGGCAGTGTAGGGGGTCGTGCTGGGGGTGGTGTTTCAGGGTTTAGGGCAGTGCAGTGGTGTTCGGGCAGTGTAGGGGGTCGTGCTGGGGGTGGTGTTTCAGGGTTTAGGGCAGTGGTGTTCGGGCAGTGTAGGGGGTCTTGCTGGGGGTGATGTTTCAGGGTTTAGGGCAGTGCAGTGGTGTTCGGGCAGTGTAGGAGGTCTTGCGGGGGTAGTGTTTCAGGGTTTAGGGCAGTGCAGTGGTGTTCGGGCAGTGTAGGGGCGTGCTGGGGGTGGTGTTTCAGGGTTTAGGGCAGTGCAGTGGTGTTCGGGCAGTGTAGGGGGTCATGCAGGGGCTGGTGTTTCAGGGTTTAGGGCAGTGCAGTGGTGTTCGGGCAGTGTAGGGGGTCGTGCTGGGGGTAGTGTTTTAGGGTTTAGGGTAGTGCAGTGGTGCTTGTGTAGTGTAGGGGGTCGTGCTGGGGTAGTGTTTTAGGGTTTAGGGTAGTGCAGTGGTGTTCGTGTAGTGTAGGGGGTCATGCTGGGGGTAGTGTTTTAGGGTTTAGGTAGTGCAGTGGTGCTTGTGTAGTGTAGGGGGTCGTGCTGGGTGTAGTGTTTTAGGGTTTAGGGTAGTGCAGTGGTGTTTGTGTAGTGTAAGGGGTCATGTTTTAGGGTAGTGCAGTGGTGTTTGGGTAGTGTAGGGGTCGTGCTGGGGGTAGTGTTTTAGGATTTAGGTTAGTGCAGTGGTGTTGGGGTAGTGTTTTAGGGTTTAGGGTAGTGCAGTGGTGTTTGTGTAGTGTAGGGGTCATGCTGGGGGTAGTGTTTTATTGTTTAGGATAGTGCAGTGGTGCTTGTGTAGTGTAGGGGGTCATGCTGGGGGTAGTGTTTTAGGGTTTAGGGTAGTGCAGTGGTGCTTGTGTAGTGTAGGGGGCCGTGCTGGGTGTAGTGTTTTAGGGTTTAGGGTAGTGCAGTGGTGTTTGTGTAGTGTAAGGGGTCATGTTTTAGGGTAGTGCAGTGGTGTTTGGGTAGTGTAGGGGGTCGTGCTGGGGGTAGTGTTTTAGGATTTAGGTTAGTGCAGTGGTGTTGGGGTAGTGTTTTAGGGTTTAGGGTAGTGCAGTGGTGTTTTTGTAGTGTAGGGGGGTCATGTTTTAAGATGCAATGCTCCAATACCTGACCAGTCTGCACTACATAAAACTGCAAAAAAACTAAAAATAAAAAGTGTTTTGCACACTTTTGTCATTGGGCTATATGTGGGCTACATCTGGGTAATATTTGTGCTACATTTGGGCTCTTTTTTCACTGGTGGCCATCTTGGAAGACTTCTTTGTTATGAAGTTTCCTAATTTCCTCATTTACTGCAGTCTCCTCAGTAGGAAATGCTTTAAAATTTTTACTTTGATTCCATCAAGAAGGCATTCAGATGTGTCACACATTTGCCATAAATTCAGAATGTTAGCACTCTAGTTGTTCATTAGATCACTGTAGTAAAGCTACTGCTCACCAAGGAGTTAACTGGAAGTCTACTGCTGGTATTGAAAGTGATTGTTTCAGTCTGCATGTCAGAATTTTCTAATGAAATAGAAGAGGATTTGAGATCTCACTTAAAACATGCACTAAATTTTCTTTTTGCAGCACTAACCATTAAATGTTTTAAGTGTTACCAGTTTATTCCAATCAAGATGGCTTCAGGTGTGCCATACTTTTGTCATAAGTAAGGCTGTTAGCACTCTAGTTGTTCTTTAGAACACTCTGGGAAGCTGCAGTAGAACACAAAGGCTTCAACTGACAGGCTGCTCCTGTTGAAATATAACAGGAAGATATTTGAGATCTCACTTAAAACATGTCCTAATTTTTCTTTCTACAGCACTAACCATAATTTCTATGGCAAAATGAACCCCCTCATTGTGTTCCTTTTTAAATTAAATGTTTTAAGTGTTACCAGTTTATTCCAATCAAGATGGCTTCAGGTGTGCCATACTTTTGTCATAAGTAAGACTGTTAGCGTTCTAGTTGTTCTTTAGAACACTCTGGGAAGCTGCAGTAGAACACAAAGGCATCAACTGGCAGGCTGCTCCTGTTGAAATATAACAGGAAGATATTTGAGATCACACTTGAAACATGTCCTAATTTTTCTTTCCAGAGCACTAACCATAATTTCTATGACAAGATGAACCCCATCATTTTGTTCCTTTTTAAATTAAATGTTTTAAGTGTTACCAGTTTATTCCAATCAAGATGGCTTCAGGTGTGCCATACTTTTGTCATAAGTAAGGCTGTTAGCACTCTAGTTGTTCTTTAGAACACTCTGGGAAGCTGCAGTAGAACACAAAGGAATCAACTGACAGTCTCTGCCCTTGTTGGATGTACATGTTTTACTGAGAATGTCAGACTTCATTCTCACATGACTGAGAAAGATAATGTGAATTTACAGAAAATATGCTCTCATTTTAGCTTCTGGAGCACCTTCCAAAACTGTATGAGACAAGCATGTGAAAATAGTTTTCTCTCAAACATGATTCATGATATCCCAGCAGAAGGTTTTTCACAGGGTAAAATCACCTTAGAACACACCACAATTCCTGAAATTAGTATGGTACCATCAACAAATGAATTCTAATGTAACTAAAGTCTGTTATCACCCTTTATAGTTCTCCTTTTGGTAACCCTCAAAATCTTCGATTCACTACAATGCATTTCAATGGGGTACTATCATTTATATTGGTCCCAAGATGGCTGCCAGCAATTCCAGGATGAAGTGCTGACAGCCAATCAGATCTCACGATGACATGTGTGGTTAGGCTCCGCCCAGATATATATGTGTTTTTACTTTTGATTTTCTCAGGAACTACTGAACGGATTTACACCATTTAACAAAAGGGTTCTTTCTGAACCAAGAACTACCTCTTTGCCAAATTTGGTGTAATTCCGTTCAGCAGTTCGGGCTGTAGCCTTGCATAAAGTTTCCTATGGGAAATTGATTTTTTGACTCTTATTTTTTTAATTTCTCCGCAACTACTGAACGGATTTACACCATTTAACAAAAAGGGTTCTTTCTGAACCAAGAACTACCCCTTTGCCAAATTTTGTGTAATTCCGTTCAGCAGTTCGGGCTGTAGCCGTGTCTAAAGTTTCCTATGGGAAAATGAATGGGGAAAACACGTTTGGGACCCCCCTTTTTTCTCGGCCCCCGCTTGACGAATCACCCCGAGACTTTCAGGGTAGGAGCGGACCGTAGCGGGCCATAAAGTTTGAAAATTACGCGAAGATTCGTCAACCGGCAAGAGAGTTATTTCAAATAGAATGTCGCGGATTTCCTATGGAAAATAGGTCCTAACTATAACTATCTACTGGCGACCGCCAGTAGATAATATATATATATATATATATATGATGTTGACGTACGTTGTACTTAGTAGCATTTACAATCTACGTTCACTTACCAGTGAGCAAGGTCTCTGTGAGACTGAAACGCGTTGGGACATCTTTTTTGGGACATCATATGGTCCTGGCTTGTATGAATTTATGAAAGAACGAAAATAAAGGATTTATAACTCACCCGCGAGTGCGACCCGACTTGGTTTCACGTATTGTCTGGGAATATTTACACAGCGAGGCTCTGCCATTTTCCGGGATCGCACCACCTGAGAGGCGCCGATATATCCAGCAAATTTGAGCCGCGGTTGGGAGATATATATATATATATATATATATACAGGGTGTCTGTATTGAGAGTGTGTGTGAGAGTGTGTGTGTGATCAAAACCTCCTGAGCGCCATCAGTCTACAGCAGAGGTCTTCAAACTGTGGGGCCGTGGCAGTGTTCCCAGGGGGGCACGAATGCCTCAGTAAGAACTTGTAAATGAAAATGGCCTGGAAACACGAATTTGCTTATTTACTGCGTTTCCAAGCGGTCTTCATTTACAAGCAGCAGCTAAAGTGCACGACAGGGTCAAAGACATGATTTAAAAAGAACACAATTTTCTTTAACTATTTTGTTCTGTTTTTTCACCTGCAGGCAATTGCAGATAACATAACACACACCTGAAAGGAAAAATAATGTCACATTAATACTTATGAAACCTCAATTTGTTATTGCAATCATTGCAGATGTCTCTGTGTGAGGCCAAAGGGTCACATAATTGAATCCTGGTGGGCACAGTGGGGAAAAGGGGCTTGTGTGTGAGTATATATAGTGCGACAGGTCCAGCCTCTAACATAAAGCACTGTGAATGTGAATATGTAAATTATTATTTTAAAACTGTATACACAGTATAAGATAGGATGCTGCAGAATGGTTTAGTCAGAGCCAATGGAATTATGTGACAGGGGAGCACCAAATTATGCAGGAGTGTTGAAGAAACTATGCAAG
Organism: Calotriton arnoldi; assembly: GCA_963921515.1. NCBI lineage: Eukaryota > Metazoa > Chordata > Amphibia > Caudata > Salamandridae > Calotriton > Calotriton arnoldi. Next base: position 692,561 of record CAWUFW010009268.1, read on the forward strand.
AAGAAAAGGCAAATAATGCTGCATATTTTTTGACACTATTAATTCATTATTTTGTACTTTTTACACATAATACTATTTTGGCAAATATTTTACTTCATTAGTACAAGTTTACCAAATACAGAAATAAGCAAATGAAAGGTGACCAGTTAACCTTTGTGAAGGGCCTTCCACTGCCTGGGAACACATCACCACATTTTAGTAACTTTTGATCCTTTTGAGCTAGAAATATTTTTTTTCTAAAATCTGCAGCTAAAGCACCAGTTGATGGTTGTTAGAAATGGGATTTTTGGCAGGCTAGGGCATGTGCCAAAGCCAGGCAGTAACCACCACTCTAGTCAGGATAAGGGAGTTACACTCCTAAAATAACCCCTGCTCACCCCCTTGGTAGCTTGGCACGAGCAGTCAGGCTTATCTTAGAGGCACTGTGCAAAGCATTTGCATATAACCAACGGTAATACAGTGTAAGCACTACAAAAGGACACCACATCAGTTTAGAAAAATATCCAATATTTTTATATACTTAAGACAAGACCAAAAACGATAAAAATCCACAATACAGTACTCAAAAATCTTCAATTATCAAAATATGCTTGAAACACAGTTCCTTGATGTCGATAGCTCCGTCCGGGACTATCACGGCGTCGTGAGTAAACAAATCCAAACAGTTCTGTCTGACCGCGGCATTGCGGGCCAGCTACGGTGTCGGGAAGAACCGCAAACAGTACCTTTTAGAAATGCAGGGCGTCGATGACCTCTCGTTGAGCTTCCGAAAACACGGCGTCTGTTCAGGAGGTCGGTGCAGGAGTCGTCGGAGCCCTCGAAGTCACATGCGTTGCAGGTCGATCTCCTCTCTGATGGAGTCAGGAGCGGTGGCGTCGGCAGGCGTCGGGTGCTGCGGTGCGAAGTGCAGCGGTGTGGCGTGCGGTGCCCTCAGGTCGCGGTGCGAGCAGCGGCTCGGTGGCGGCATCAGATGGCGGCGGCGGTGAGACCAGGGTCGCGGTGCGAGATGAAGGCGGTGCTCGTCACGGTGCTGGCAGGTCACGGTGCAAGCAGCGGCGGCGTCGTTGCTAAAGCGCGGTCGTCGGCTGACGAACTGGAGTCGATGGCGCCGGCGTCGGTAGGCCAAGGCTGCGGTGCGGGATGAGGGCGGTGCGTCGTGTAACTTTACGAGCGGTGCCCTTGAACCACGGTGCAAGCAGCGGCGTCGATTTCGGCGTGGAGCGGCGTCGTCTGGGATACCAAGGCGTCGTCGCGAGGCGGTGCGGAGTGCGGTGCCCACAGGTCGCGGTGCGAGCAGCGGCTCGGTGGTGGCGTCAGCAGGCGTCGTCTGTGAGACCAGGGTAGCGGTGCGGCGTTGCGGTGGTGCCCTCTGCGGTGCCAAGGCGTTGTCGTGAAGCGAAGTCGGTGCGGCGTGCGGTGCCCACAGGTCGCGGTATGAGCAGCGGCTCGGTGGCGGCATCAGCAGGCGGCGGTGAGACCAGGGTCGCAGTGCGACGTTGCGGCGGTGCCCTCTGCGGTGCGTTGCGCCGGTGCCCTCTGCGGTGCCTTCAAGACACGGAGTCGGCAGCAGCGTCGTAGACGTCGTCGAGTTGCTTTTCTTCTGTTGCAGCACAAAACACACAGTCCCCAGTGCTGAGGGCAAAAGAGCTTGAAGTCTTTGCTGTTCCTGAGACTTCTTGAACAGGGGGCAAGCTCTACCTCAAGCCCTTGGAGAAACTCACAAAAGTAGATTGCAGAAAGTCCACTCCAGGCCTTTTACTGCCCAAGACAGAAGCAGCCACTGCAGGCCAACACAGCAAAGCACACAGCAAAGTGGTAGTTCCTCCTCACAGCTTCTCCGGCTCTTCTTCTTGGCAGTCTTCTTGATCCAAAAGAGTTCTAAAGTTCAGGGGTCTGGGCCCCAGTATTTGTATCCAAAAATCCTTTGATCTCTTAGGCAGAGGGTGTCTGTGCCCAGCCAGAACCAGTTCTTCCTTCTCTGGTGTGATTTCCTGGCAGGAGGTGGAGACGGCATTGTCAGAGGCAGACCAGGCCCTTTGAGGTGCAAGGAAATCTCCTCCCCCTGCCCCCATCGCAGCCCAGGTCTATTCAGCCCTTTCCTGACCTACCTAGACTATCTAGAGCCCCTCCTGCTTCCTAGCCTTCTGTCATCCAAAACCCAGACAGGCAATTCACATTCCAGCAGAGGCACACGGGTTGACTGAGCAAGAAAATACCCACTTTCTAAAAGTGGTATTTTTAAACACAGAATGTAAAAATCACCTTCACTAAAAGATGCATCTTTAGATTCTGAGTTCAGGCATACTAAACTTTATTTTCTTACTTAATTCCCCGGGCGAGTTATGTTTATAAGATGTTATAAACAAACTTCCCATTCTGTCCTATGGGGAATAGGTAGCCTTGCAATAGTGAAAAACGAAATTGGCTGTAATTCACTATTAGGACATGCCACACACACCAGGGCATGTCCTACCTTTCACATACACTGCACCCTGCCCACAGGGGTACCTTGGGCCTACCTGAGGGGTGCCTGACATGTAAGAAAAGGGAAGGTTAGGGACTGGCAAGTGTGTGCACTGGCCAAGTCGACATGGCAGTTACAAACTGCGCGCAGACTCTGCAATGGCAGGTCTGAGTTACCTTTTTAGGGCTACTCACGTGGGTGGCACAATCAGTGCTGCAGGCCCACTAGTAGCATTTGATGTACCGGCCCTGGCACACTCAGTGCACTTTACTAGGGACTAACAAGTAAATCAAATATCCAATCATGGAAACACCAATCCATAACACAATTTACACTGAGAGCATATGCACTTTAGCACTGATTAGCAGTGGTAAAGTGCCCAGAGTCCTAAAACCAACACAAATAGGTTAGGAAAAAATAGGAGGAAGAAGCAAAAGGTTTGGGGAAAACCCTGCAAAAAGGGCCATTTCCAACAATGGTTTATGTGGCAGATCCATAATTATGTGAAAAAAGCCACAGAATCATATAATTCCAGTGGCTCTGGGTTTAGTGTTTAAGATAAAACAAGTGCTTTCAAAGTAATAGGTAATCAGACTGTACCTAGTGCAAGCACTTCTATAAGTATCCATTAAAATGGCACTTTCCGGAATTCAACACCATTATGCCACTGGTCATCATGAAACTTGAAATGACTCCATCAATTAAGGCTTATACTGGGTCCCAAAGCAGCCCTTACATTTGGTGATTAACCAATTGCACACATTTACATTTCTTTCAGGTAGCAGGCACCTTGGTCACTGTCACACCCTCGGCTTCACAACACATGAGAGCCCCACACGCTCCCCTTCCACTTTCACTCAGAGGCACCACAACATCCACATTAACCATTCAGCAATGGCTGTTTTTTTTGTTTAACAAAAATTATGAGAACTGGTTTTGTGAAATCAAAAAAACATAGGCACATCAGTCCCCACAGATCCTGCACTTTGACATTCAGATATCCTTTCAGGTAGGTTGAAGGGAGGTTGCAGGGTCACATTCAGAGCCCTGATCATCCGGACCCCTGGGGCTTCTGAGTAATGGCCCAGGAGAAAGAGGAAAAAAGCGAGATCCATGGATAACATCAAAGACATGGCCCATACAGGGGTGCTATCAGGGAGCTAATGTTTCCATCTACAAATGGACAGACACATCTCACTCTTAGAGAGATGACCTGTGGAAGGAGGCAACGTGTGGGGGCTGTTTTTTCATGAAAGGGCCAGCACTACCATTAATGTAGCAGATGCAGCGACACTGGGACCACGTGTGTGAGGGGGCCACTGCACCCCAATTATCACTATCTTTCTAGCACGGAGTGGAGGCCCATTTTCTTTGCTGGTATTGAGGCCTGGGTCACCCATGTGTCATATGGAACGGGACCCCAGCACCAGGGAGGGGGGGGGCCGAGATGTGGGGCTTTGTTCCCTGTTTTTATTACACAAATGGGCAGACAGTCTACTCTGAGCCTCAGGCCTAGCAGTAATAGCTCTGTGTAGTGGGCAGAGCCTGTTTCGTATGGCTGTAGGTATCATTGGTGCTGCCGGTGCAGTGGCACTGAGGCCCAGTGGTGTGAGGGGCCAACTAAATACCAATTATGGCTGCTTTACTATCCTTCCTTGTTTGCATTAGGCCCTGTGCACCCTTGCTGTGCCAGTGTTTTTGGCCTCATACCAATGGCCCAAGGGAGGTACATAGATTGATGCAGAGGAGACAGCTTAGCTTGGGCCTCAGAGTGACGACTGACTGGCTATGGAGCCAGATCGGGCCCATGTTTTTAATAAAAAACTGAGGAGACTACCTGTTTCGCAAGGCAGTAGCTATCATTAGTGCAGCAGGTAAAGTGGCACTAGATCCCAGGGGATTGAGGGGCCCAGTGCATCAGATCATGACTGTCCTACTCTCCAATAGAGGCACAGGGGCTTGCTAGCATTAGAGCTGAGAAAAACATTTCTGCAGAGTGGGGGAAACTCGTGGGAGGCTCGTTTTTTCTGAAAGGGACAGACAGTCTGTTTCAGGATTGGAGTGATGGCCAGGCATAGGGGAAAGGCAGAGGCGGAGAGGCAGCCTACTACTCAGGGATGAAGAGATCATTAAAGCAGCAGGTAAGGTAAAGTTGCTTTGGGGCCCAGGTGTGTATGGTGCTCACAACACCCTAATTATGTGGGGTAGAGTTTTTGGGTCCATTTTTGTTTTTGTGTGACATATTTGCTCTTTTATACTATTCACATGTAGTGCAGAACGTGAACTACAGAAAAGTACCCCTGAAATGATCTAGTACTCCCAGCACCCTGTGCTCAGCCTTACCAGTTCCGCTCCCCCAAGTCTTGCCATAAAGTTTTGGCGGGGGGCCCCGACTTCAAAACATTTTCATTAGGGGGGCTCAGAGCAAAAATGTTTGAAGACCTCTGGTCTACAGCTACCTACTGCGCAACCGATGTCTCATCCACCTTGCCAGGAGCACTGCCCATCGTGAAAGAGTTATTAGTCTACAAATCAGATAAAATGGTGTACCAATAAGTAGCAATTGGGTACTTGCGTAGTCCAAGTGTGTCCTCCCTATGGAGGGCCACACTTTCCGCTTGCACCCAGTTGAGCACTGAATGCTCCCAGGCTGCGACCATTGGGAGCTGCAAGGCTTTCCATCTGCAGGTGATGAGACGTTTAGCCACTATGAAGCCCAGATCTAGGAAGTAGGAGATAACCCCGTGTCTCTTCCACCTATGAAACACATCCCATTGGTGCAGGTCAGGGCGCTCAGTGCAGGCACACAATTGTGAGATGATGGTGGCCCAGTTTGTATGTAAGTGGGTGCAGGACCAAAGCATGTGCAGTAGGTCAGCATCTATATGAGAACATCATGGGCAAGCAGCATGGTCCCTGTGACAGAACTTGTTGATGTTGGCAGGTGTGAGGTAAGCCCTATGGACAATGTAAAGCTGAATAAACCTGAATCAGGCATTGCGTGGCACATGTCGTGGGCTCTCTACTATGGAGGCCTATTCCTTAAAAATACAGAGGCGCGTTAAGTTCCCCTCCCACCGGTGGCGCAAAGGGAGGAGCTGGGGAGCAGTGTGGGAGTGGAGGGAATCAGCAAAACAGCGTATCAGGTGTCTGCCCCCACCCATCACGTGTAAGTATTGAATCGTGAGATGCACGGGCAGTTCGTTGGTCACGTCGCCCCAGTGGTGCCCAAGCGCGGCAAGCAATGCACCGTGTAGCAAGAAATGTTCCAGAGTTAGGCCATCTTCCTCCATTATCCCCTCAAATGTTGCCAATGTACCATCCTTGTGTAGGTCCCCCAGCATTTGTATACCTGCTTCATGCCATAACGCCAATTCAGCTTTCGATGTGGGCCCCCCCAGTCCTAGGCATACCCTCTTGCCAGGCCCAAACCTCCCTTTTTAACATACGTAAGTCACCCCTAAAATAGGCCCTGGACAGCCCAAGGGAAGGGTGCGGTGTACTTAAAAAGTAGAACATGTACTTTTAAGTTTTACATGTCCTGGTAGTGAAAAACTCTTTAATTCGTGTGTCACTATTGCAAGGCTTATCTCTCCCACAGGTCAACATTAGGATTACTTTATTAAAACTTATAAGTGTAATTTCCAATTGGGAAGTTATGAGGCCCCTCAAGTTTGGTGTCTCTAGTGTCACAATTTAAAATCCTAACTTACGGGGAAGTTAGATTTTAAATTGTAATTCTGAAAATGCCACTTTTAGAAAGTAAGGACGTAAAGAGCATGCACTCCTTCCCTTAATGCGAAGCCAAACTTGCAGACTTAATTGAAAAGTGCGTGCAGACAGTAATTGCGGATCGCCCCTAACCGCAGATACTGCTAAGTTTTCAGAAAACAGAGCTCTACATTTGTGCTCCTTTACGGTCGCACTGCTGAAAGCGGGAACAACTCCCTCAATTGTATATAAAGTTCATCCAGGTATTCCACTGTAATCTTAGTAATCAATATAATTAGTAAAATCCTTATTTCTGTCTTTTTTTCATATTCTTCACCACAACGGAGACAGCCGAATCCAATTTGCAATCTTTATTAGACATTTCTTAATACAAGCTGTATGCCAATCTAGGCTTCGTACAACCGTATGTGCAGATTGAACTCCATATGAAATGAGCTCAACGTATCCCAATGCATTTCGAGCCCCGAGGGCTCTTCATCAGGGGAATCTAAAACATATCAAATGAACAGTGTAACTCATCTGATCCAATGTGGCGCATATAAATGTCAGAAAACGCTTTTCAAAAAACTCCAATCTCCTTAAAACATCCTCCCTACATTCACATCAGTGAAAATCGGGATTCTAAATACTTAACCCTACTCTACACCACTCATAAACAAACATACTCTACCCCTGTAAACTACGCAATCATACCACTAGAACATACACACCCCTAACTACAACAACTCAGCTCTCTTTTCTCGAATACCACCCCTCCCCTCTCTATCTAAGTACCCTCTCCTCCTTTGACTTACTCCTTCCTTCAGACTCACCCACACTTTCATCTCATCTCTCAATATTAATCCACGCGCTCACACTCACTAGTTACCATCTAATCAATCCAAAACCCCTAATCTCTGTGACTCCATACGTCCCCCACACCATTCCTACTCTCCTCCATTATCGTCACTCACCCTCCTACATCTTGTCCTTCGCTATTAAACAACACACTAACATTCCCTCATCACAAGCAAACACATAAACGCTCCAAATCCACTGCCTTCCCATCGTTATCACTCCACTTCCTGCATACCAACCCCGTGCTTTCCCTTTCAAGCCAAAAACATGCCTTCCTCACAGCATCATACTGCCCCTCTCTCTTAACACGCACCCGCCTGCATCAATCTCACCTGCTTTGGCTTCACTCCACAAAATAACTACATCCTCGTGCTTCCAAAAACGTCCATGCATACGCTTTTCACTCGCATTCACTTAAATACTTAACAGGCATACTCATTGACTCCCCACGTGACGATTCTGCCCCTCCCACATATCCAATGTAATCCACAAACTAAATACTATAACTCCCATAGTGCACTTCCCTGCCCCACTAAAATAACGGAACACATTCCTCATTAATGCATAACTCCCAACAGCTAAATTCCCAATAACTAAATTAAATACCAGATATGTTAGTCTCATCGTACCCCAAGCATAACATAACATACAGTGCTGAATAACTGTGACCAATTATCTCAATTGTGCTCCTGTTAACTACTCGACTAATAAACTATGCTTCTGTGACAACAATACGTGAAAGGGTGCATAAAAACAATACAATACATGAAAAGCAAACAAAAGTGAAAGACACTCCTATTTGCCCAATGAATCGATGCATCTGTCCAACTTCAATGTTAAAAAGATTTTTTAATGCCTTCATATTTGCGCTGTCTCCGCAGTGATAAACTCAGTCTTGTGGTGTTCTCCAATTTTTCACTATAAATGTCCAATCTGTGGGGTGCAAAAACTCGTTTGAGGCGATAGATTCTGGAAAGAAAGGACGTAAAGAGCATGCACTCCTTCCCTTAATGCAAAGCCAAACTTGCAGACTTAATTGAAAAGTGCGTGCAGACAGTAATTGCGGATCGCCCCTAACCGCAGATACTGCTAAGTATTCAGAAAACAGAGCTCTACATTTGCGCTCCTTTACTGTCGCACTGCTGAAAGCGGGAACAACTCCCTCAATTGTATATAAAGTTCATCCAGGTATTCCACTGTAATCTTAGTAATCAATATAATTAGTAAAATCCTTATTTCTGTCTTTTTTTCATATTCTTCACCACAACGGAGACAGCCGAATCCAATTTGCAATCTTTATTAGACATTTCTTAATACAAGCTGTATGCCAATCTAGGCTTCGTACAACCGTATGTGCAGATTGAACTCCATATGAAATGAGCTCAACGTATCCCAATGCATTTCGAGCCCCGAGGGCTCTTCATCAGGGGAATCTAAAACATATAAAATGAACAGTGTAACTCATCTGATCCAATGTGGCGCATATAAATGTCAGAAAACGCTTTTCAAAAAAACCCAATCTCCTTAAAACATCCTCCCTACATTCACATCAGTGAAAATCGGGATTCTAAATACTTAACCCTACTCTACACCACTCATAAACAAACATACTCTACCCCTGTAAACTACGCAATCATACCGCTAGAACATACACACCCCTAACTACAACAACTCAGCTCTCTTTTCTCGAATACCACCCCTCCCCTCTTTATCTAACTACCCTCTCCTCCTTTGACTTGTACTTTTAAGTTTTACATGTCCTGGTAGTGAAAAACTCTTTAATTCGTGTGTCACTATTGCAAGGCTTATCTCTCCCACAGGTCAACATTAGGATTACTTTATTAAAACTTATAAGTGTAATTTCCAATTGGGAAGTTATGAGGCCCCTCAAGTTTGGAGTCTCTAGTGTCACAATTTAAAATCCTAACTTACGGGGAAGTTAGATTTTAAATTGTAATTCTGAAAATGCCACTTTTAGAAAGTTGGCATTCTCTTACTTCAGCCATTTGGTGCCTTTTGCCAGTCTCTGAATATATATTCATCTGGTGTGGGCGACAGCTGGGCTTTTTGCATTCCCTCCAGACAGCCACATACAAAGGGAGCTTAAGTGTGACCGATGGGCCATCCTGGGCAGGATGGGAAGGAGGAGCGGACACTTACACCTGAAAGGACTGTGTCCTTTCCCCACACAAAGGGCTGCACACCCCCTGTAGGGAGTCGGGAGTCAGGAGAAAAGGCAGGGACTCTGTGCACTCCAAAGGCCTCTCTTTTAAGTCTCCCCCCACTTCAAAGGCACAACTGGGTATAAGTACTGGACCCCCCCCCCGACACCACTAACTCAGTACACTCCTGGTGCTGTGGATACTCTGCCAGGAAGGATTGCTGTGCTGCTACAAAAACTGCCACTTTGCTGGACTGCTAGTCTGCTGGAATCGTGGTCTGCTGTGCTGACTTGCTGCCCGCTTGCCAAGGAGTGAGAAGTATTGGACCTGCATTTCTCCAACCCAGAACTAGAGTGACTCAAAGGGCTTGCCTCATGGTGGAAGTCTCAGGGGCATCAAAGACTTCTTTCCAGTCATTACCAGCACCTGTACTCTGCCATCTGAGAGTTTTGCCCTACCAAGTGGTGCCAATCCAGTCCTGGGCCCTTGGAAGTGGGTCTAAAGTGCTGAAACTTCCAAAATCCACACTTCGCAGTTGTTGAGTGGCTCGTAATTGGTGAATCGCCCTCGACGCATCGCTGCTGCTACAAGGACCGAAGACCTTGCATCGCCGACTGCGTGCCACGTCCCCTCCAGCTCCCGACGCATCCTCAACCTGCACGGCGCGACAACGAGGCATCGACTACATCTTGGAGTTCGAGGACTACGCATCTCTGATTCGCGTGGCTCAGAACCGACACATCACCTACATCCTAAAGAATCTACGTTAACGAATTGCCTTCTCTGCTTCTCACATCTCGTCCTCAACGCAACCGCGAACCAAGGTACTATTTCAGCAGGACAAGGCTGATCCCTGTATCCGGCCTGTGCTGCATCACGGTCGGCCTGAACTTTTGGATTTGACCCGGTCTAGCGTAACCAGATAGCCCTGGTTGGCGCTTTATGCTTTTGAGCACTATATATTAAGATATTCTTTGAAAATTATTAACTCTGGTTCTATTTATTGAATTGTTGACGTTTTGGACTTGATTTTTTCAATGAGTTAAGCTCTATTTTTCTACACAGGTGTGGTATCTTTGTGTGGTGTTTTCACTGTTTTAAGTGTTGCACAAATACTTTACACATTGCCTCTTAATATAAGCCTGACTGCTCTGTGCCACCCTACCAGAGGGTGAGCACAGGTTAATTAAGGGTGCGTATCGGACCTACCCTTACTAGGATTGTGGTTTCTGCTTGGACAGGGTGCATACCTCTGCCAAGCAGAAACCCAATTTCAAACATTGGTGATTAGCGGTGAGGATAGGACTTGTGTTTGTGGAACGCCATACAGAAAGTTAGTGTACTCTAACAATATATACCTAAGACCAATTCGAGTCAAATCTCCCCAATTGGTATTTTTTTTTCTATTTTCAATGATTGGCATTTTTAATTTTTTCCTAAAAACAAGTCTCTCACTGGAAGTTCTACAGCAGCACCTGCAAAAATGGACTTCAGCTGGCGAACCTGGAATGTTACACTGTGGCTCAGCTCAATGATTTCTGCAAGGGAGTTGGGCTTCCTGCAAAGAGCTCCACTAGGAAGGTGGAGCTGTAAAAGGTGTTGAGGGCCTGGGCAGAAGCTTGTGCTGCTTTGAATGCAACCCCAGAGGAGGATGAGGAGCAAGAACTGGACCATGATTCAGAGGGGGGTCTTGGACTGCTACCTATGGAGGAGGGGGGACAACATCCTTCCAGGATTGGAGATCCCACCTGGGGGAGGAAGCAGTGTGTCAGCCAGAGGCCTGTCCCCAGAGGAGCTGGAAGAAAGGAGGGAGAAGAGAGTTAAAATTGGAGCTTGCCAAATTAAAAATAGAGGCAGAGCAAAAGAGGTTGGCTCTGGAAACAGAGCAGAAGAAGTTGGCCATGGAGGAGAGAATCGACTTGGAGCGTTTGGTTCATGAGAGGAGCCTTAAGGAGCTGGACCTCAAGGCCAGGCAGGCAGAGGCCAGCAGTGATGGTGGCAGCGTTTTTTCAGTGCCCTCTGGAGGCAAGACGGTCCATATACCCAAGGGGCTGGTGCCCGACTTTGTGGTGGGAGACAACATTGATAAGTGGTTTGAGGCCTCAGACTGCCATACAGATGCACAAGATCCCGGAGGAGGATTGGGGGGGGGAGTGGGGGGGGGTAGGCTGTGGAGGCATATCCCTAGTGAGTGGAGGGAGACCCTACTGGCCCTCCATCCCCCCCCCTGTAGTGAAAGAGGCACTCTTGTGGTTTGGCACCCTATGATGACCTTCGACTACCATCATTTTAACTGACTTTAGTGTGTTATTTTACCCTAGCCTTAATGTAGGACGGTCCTGCATATGCCTGCTTCTCTTCTTTCTTGTAATCTTGCTGTCTTTCAGTGGGAGCTGTCACGGAGTAGAACAGTCTCGCCAAGAACAGAAGGTGTGGGATGTGCATTTGAAAGCGCAAGAGGGAGAGAGAGGTGTGGAATGTCGAAGTGCAGTGTTGTGAGCAGTGATGCACACATGTGCTCGGTGTTGTACATTGAGAGATAAAGTATGTGGTGCTATAGGACATTGAGAGATGAAGTATGTCAATCTATAAGCAGTTGTGCACAGTTGTGTATTGTGTTGTACATTGGTGAGAATTATGAAGGCCTTACTATTGGCTTTGACATGGCCTCATGTCATCCTTTTTTCCGGACTATGCCTTGCTTCAGCTTTTGTGCGTGCACAGCAGTGCTTGCAAGTTGTTTGGGTTATGAGAATTATGAAGTGCTTACTATTGGCTTTGACATGGCCTCATGTCATCCTTTTTCCTGGCTTTGCCTTGCTTCAGTTTTTCTGCGTGCACAGCAGTGCTTGCAAGTTGCGCCATTTTCTGTGCTCGCACGTGGCTGCAAAGTGAGGAGGGCTTGTTTCTGCTCCTCGCTTGTTTTTCGCTCTTCACCGACCAGAGAGAACTGGATATTATCTGCGGAATGTACAACTCTGCCTCGGAGTCAAAATACGGGAGCTTGGCCAGCCTCCGTCTTGGCCTTGATGCAGACTGGTACAGCCAGCTCGGTTTTTTCTAATGAGAAGGGGGCGAGGTTTTCTAGAAGCTTCGCTTCACATTTAGTAATGGTATTTAAGCTGGGAACCTTCGAGGGCCAGTCTGGAAGCTCACCACAGAATAGACGTATTGCTGTGGAGGTGACGGAATTTGAGTCCTGATCGAACTCCTTCCTGGGCTGGTGAAGGGCTCCCCAGCTTGAGTTGGCAAGGATGTTGCTTAATCGATCGGTGAGGTGTTCCTAACCATTTTGTATATAATTTCTACTCTTTGCTACTTGTATATATTGCATTTTATTCTAATTGTTCATTTTAGTCACTTGATACTTGGGAATCTGCATTTACTGATATATTTGGCCTACCGTCCTAAAATGTTGCATTAATAAACTTGTGTGTGTGTTATTTTAAATGCACCTGGATTTGTTTTCTTGCCTCGCCTAAAGGGAGTGCTGCGTCTTTTCCTCGTCTTTAGGGAGTGCTGCTCAAAGTGTTTTTAAATGCACCTGGATTTGTTTTCTTGCCTCGCCTAAAGGGAGTGCTGCGTCTTTTCCTCGTCTTTAGAGAGTGCTGCTCAAAGTGTATTATTTAAAGGTGCAGTGGTATATTTGCCTCCAAAGTGGGAGTGCAGGGTTTGGGTGTGTCCTTTTCGAGAAAAGCACATTCATTACACCCACCCCCCTCCAAGGAAGGAAGCCCTTATGAGGAAGTATGCTCAGGTTCAGGGACAGATAGAAACTGCTCCAACAGACCTGGGGGGATTTTGTGAATTCCTTTTGCATGGCACGGACTGGTTGGGTGAAGGGCAGTGAGGTAAGTTAATACAAAGGGCTGTATGATCTATTTGCTAAAGAGCACATGTTCAGCAATTGTTTTCCAGATCTGCACCAGCACTTGATTGATAGTAAGCTCACTGACCCCAGAGAGCTTGCTAAGGAGGCAGCCCGCTGGCTCAGCACCAGGGTCCACAAGAAGGTATCTAGGTATCTGGGTAGGTGGAGGGAATCACCACAAGGGTGGGCAGGGTCCTCAACAAAAGAAGGAGGGAGGAACAAAAATAAAAGCAAGGAGTTCTCTAAAGGACCCCAAAATAGTTCATCGTCAGGACTCCCATCCTTCCAATGCGAAGCAAAAGAGATGGTTCCCTGACTGTAGGTCTGCAGGGAAGGCATCCTCTAAGTGTTCTGAGTGTCAACAGGAAGGACATTTCAAGGGATAGGCCAAGTGTCCCAAGAGGACACAGCCCCCCACCGGTGGGAAGTCAGTGGAGTTGGCTAATGTAGCGCTTGGGGAGGAGATTGTCCCAGATAGTTTGGGGGTCAGCATAGAGGTAACCCTAGTGTCCTTGGGTGACGGAGAGATGGCGCAGAGAACTCACATGCCTAGTAATACTAGGAAATACAAGCAGTGGGTCACCATCAATAGGCAGAGGGTGGAGGCTCCGCCAGAATAACAATCATCTGGTGTCACACTGCGTCTTCAGAGCAGGTAGTCCCTAATGTGTTCCACCAAGTTGTTGCAGCTGACAATCATGAGAGCCACCACCCAGCGGCTCTGGCTCCCTTTGAATAGGGGAGGGGGGGGGGTGTCTTGGGTTCCTTGAGGGTAGCTGTGAGTCCATCTGGTGTCTGCTCGGCAATGACCGCCTGGAAGTAGGTGGATCTCAGGTCCCATTTGGAGATGTTAGGGTTGCCTGAGTAGGTGTGTCTGACCACACAGTCCATGACAGTCCGAGAAGGTAGTCAAGAGGACCTGGAGCCTGGAAAAACGGCCCAGGTGCCTGCCAAAAAGAGGAAGGTCAAGGGGCGCGCAAAACCCGCTCCTGACACTCCCCCGGTCTGGGAGAGACTGAACCTGAGGGGTACACCCCAGAATCTACAGAGGCTGAGGTGCCAAACTGGGAAACCTGCCCGAGTTGTCCAATTGGCAGCAGGAAGATGGTCTCACCAGGGAGGAGTTCTTCAAGGCGCAGAGGGAATGCCCTACTCTTGTGGGTCTTTGGTAGCAGGCTGAGACCCAAGCGGCTGGTGACGCCTCTGGCAAACACCTGATTTACTGGGAGAATGGTCTCCTGTATAGTGAGCCTAAGGCTCCGAGGCCTGATGCAGCCTGTGTGTTGGTGATCCCCCAGTGCTACAGGGCCTTCCTACTGGGGCTGACTCATGATGTACGCCTGACAAGTCATTTCGGGCAAGACAAGACCCTTGACAGGCTTGCCACCTACTTCTATTTGCCTCAAATAAGGAAGGTGTCAGATGCATTCTGTAGGTCTTGTCCTACTGGCCAGGCGAGTGGCAAGTCAGTGGAGAAGTGCAAAGACCCCCTGCAACATCTTCCAGCCATTGGTACTCCCTTTGAAAGGGTGGGCACCAACATCATTGGGCCTATGGACCCCAAGACAGCCATGGGCAACAGATTTGTTCTGGTCTTGGTGGAACATGTCACCCAGTACCTGGAAGCTATCCCTCTGAGGACGGAGACAGCACCCACCATGGCCAGGGTACTAATGGGATTCTTTACCCATGTGGGCTTCCCCAAGGATGTGGTATCTGACCGGGGTACCATCTTCATGTCAGGGTACATGAAGGCCATGTGGAAGGAGTGTGGTGTAACCTACAAGTTCTCCACTTCTTACCACCTACAGACCTATGGGCTTGTTGAAAGGTTCAACAGGACCCTGAAAGGCATGATTATGGGCCTGCCAGAGCCCATCAGGCTGAAGCGTGACGTCCTCCTGCCATGCCTTTTGCTTGTGTACAGGGAGGTACCGCAGAAGAGGGTTGGCTTTAGCCTCTTTTAACTTCTGTATGGGCACCCTGTGAGAGGCTCTGTCAGTTTGGTAAAGGAGGGTTGGGAGCCAGCTCCCGGGAGAGCCCCCAGGATGTAGTAAGCTACACGCTGGACCTCTGGAACCAGACAGCACGACCAGTTAGCTTCAGTTGGTGTTTTATGCACTGTATTTTAAGATATTCTTTGAAAATTCATAGCTCCAGTTCTACTTATTGGATTTTTGGACTCGTGTTCAATAAATTAGGCTCTATTTTTTTATCCAGGTGTGGTATCTTTTTGTGTGGTGTTTTCACTGTTTTAAGTGTTGCACAAATGCTTTACATATTGTCTCTTGGGTTAAACTTGACTGCTCTGTGCAAAGCTACCAGGGGGTGAGCATAGGTTAATTTTGGGGTTGTATCTGACTTACACCGACTAGGATTGTGGTTCCTACTTGAACAGGGTGTATACCTCTGCCAACCAGAAACCCAATTTCTAACACTGGGCAGCACAGATCCTGGTGCTAAATGATTGGCTGAACAGAAACTGGGGCGACCCAGCTTTTCGTGCATAGGAGGCACTGGTAGGTTGGAAAAATATTGTAGGACTGCTTTATTGATCCCCTATTCCAAGGGTCCTTCCCAAAGTCACTAGAGTAGTTCTGCTTGCCTAGAGATGGGAATTGAGATGGGTAGGCCGGGAACAGAGTATTATGCAGGAGATGTCTCTGTGGCAGGAACACTCCACATGGCTGCAGGGCTTTGGTAAAAGAGACCTCATTGGCATATCAAAGGTTGGGGATATTTGGCAGGGACACAAATTAAGTCTTTGCAGGACCTTCAGACTAAATGTACACTACATAAATCCCAGTTTTACTGATATTTGTAGTTGGTCCATGCACTTGCACACCACCAAAATTATCTTTCTGACATTCCAGAGTTCACTCCACTTGAGGCTAAGTTCCTTATAGGCACTTAAGTGAAAGTGGGGGGATAGCTGGAATTTATAAATCCTTGGTCATTAAATATCCCAACCTTCTATTCAATGATCCAAAGGAACAATGGGAGGTGTGGTGGGGCCTGCTAGATAATACAGATTGGAGCGATAGATGCCTCTATGGCCCCACGAATGCTAGTTACTGCTGAATGACTCTGGCTCATTCAGTTTTAGTATTATCACACTATGTTTCACCCAAGAGGCTATGGCAGGCAAAGACGCTCCCTATGCCCATATTCTTTCACTGCCCAGAAAAGGAAGGCAATTTCTTTCACATGGTGTGGGGATGTCCCATCATTGCACTATATTGGCAAGCAGTCTTTATCACTCTATCAACTGTCCTGGGACAACCAGTGGACCTTTCGCTGTGGATGGCACAGCTGGGTATTATGGAGAATTTAGACTGCTGTCGGGGACAGCGTACCCGGTTTGGAATCGGAGCCTTGATTGCAGAGACGCTGCAAAATACTGGAGACTTGCAACTCCCCAGGTTCTGGCGGAAGGGTGCGCGGCAATAGACTGGTGTGCGTAGCAGGAGGAGCATATATACCTGGCAAGGGGCTGCTCCCAGAAACAAAAGACAAGTTGGGGCAAGTGGCGAGTTTACTTCGGCTTGGGGCATTGTGTGTGAAAAATCATAATGTGTGTTGATTGCCGAAATTCTTAACTGTGATTGAACTGTGCACGTTGATATGTTTATTCAAAATAATAATAAAATCTAGTTATTAAAAAATATATATTCATCATTATAAAATGATTACACCCAAGTAAAGTGATAGTAGCGGTGGTAGCAGGAGAGGAGGCATACAAAGGCCCTCAATGCCATCCCTTGGCTGGAGGCCAGAGTGCTAGTGCAAAAACCAGCACTATACTGTAACAGAAAGTAAAGTAAATCTAGTATCTGCTCGATGTGAAACACTTTTTTTTAGTACGATCACTCAATCAAAAGGGGCGATTTTGTGTATGCCCTACAGTGGTTTAACCCAGGGCACTGCATATTATGGGCAAGATGTACGAAGAATTTTGCATGCGCAAACGGGTTTGCGACCCGTTTGCGCATGCAAAAATACCTAAGGGCCATGTACAAACCCTAATTAGCGATTCGCAATTTATCTGCGACTCGTTAATTAGGATTTGCGACTCACTATTAGGAAGGGGCGTTTCGAGGGCGTCCCTTCCTAATAGCTAGTCTGAGCCCTATGCATGACTGTTTTGCGACCGCAATTGCGGTCGCAAAACAGTCGCAATTTACCACGTACTTCAAGTAGGTGGTAAAGCATTCGCAAACGGGAAGGAGTCCCCAGGTGACCTCTTCCCCTTTGGGAATGCATGGGAAAATATTTTTTAAGGGCAGGCAGTGGTCCCAGGGACCACTGCCTGCCCTTAAAAAATGAAACGAAAACGTTTCATTTATTTCTTTTTAAATGCATCCCGTTTTCCTTTAAGGAAAACGGGCTGCATTAAAAAAGAAACCTGCTTTATTTAAAAGCAGTCCCAGACATGGAGGACTGCTGAGCCCAGCAGGCCACCATCCCTGGGAGGGCTAGCCATTCCCAATGGGGTCGCAATTTGCGAGTGGCTCATTAATATTCATGCGCCTCGCTTTTTGCAACCCCATTGGGAATCGCTAACAGTGTCTCTGACACTGTTGTACATTTGCTTTTGCCCCCCCCCCCCCCACCTCTCTCTCCAACCTGCCAAGGAAGGACCCTGGTCCACCCAAGTCCCACTCAAAACTGGTAAACCAGTTTGCTCTTTTTTCCATAAGGCTTCACTGGAGAGCCAGAAGCCTCACTGGCTCCGCCTAATCGTTTATTTTTTAATATCAATCACTTGGGCTACTTTAAGGCTGGGGACAGGTGTAAAGTCAACGAGGATAGAAGCAGCTATAGTCCACAAATGAACAGCAGGGGATTTCAAACTAGTGTCAAAAACACTCAGAAGGCAAAACTTTTTTGCCTTCTCTATTAAATTAAGGGAAAATGTGCAAACGTTTATAATACATGTATTAGGATTTATTTATTTATCCTGCTGTGAAGCCATTCCTAACTTGCAGTACTACATGAACAAGCATTTGAAAAGCCAATAGGTCTTGCCTTGTAGACGTACTAGCTATGCTAATGATTTTTGCTAATAAAGTGCAGCATTAACAAATATAAAAATTCCTTTGCCGAGTCTGTACAGCATCAGCATAAATAAAAGGAAAGAAAAATGCATAACAATGCAGCCACGTTTGCAATAACTGAGGGTCCATGCACTTGCTGGAGAGATCTGTGTATGTCTAGTCATAATTCATCATAAGGTATCACAGAGGGTTAATGTTCGTGTTACAAAGCACAACATATAACATGGCAATCACATATTTGTATTTTATGTACATAGCTGTAGGAGAGTAGGATCTGCCTCTTATGTTGCCCCCACTTTTTTTCTGATGTTTACACTGGTTTCTGGCTATAGTCAGGCTGGGACCCTGCCAATCAGGGCCCCAGCCTCTCTGTTCTCTCTAAACGACTTGGAGTGCACTCTAGGTGCACTAGTGATTGGATACTGTGGTGCCTTATGAGTCCCTAGTATATGGTACCTTAGGTACCAAGGGCATAGGTACTTCACAGGCCTACCAGGGGCTGAAGCATGTATTATGCCACCCCTGGGAAGCAGACTAAATCTGACACCACAGGTCTGCTACTGCAGCCTGGGTAAGGTGGTGCATGCACCCCTTACTGTGATATAGGCTACCTATATCACTACATAGATACACACATATAAACCTATAAGTCACTCCTATGGCAGGCCTTATCAATCCTGAAGGCAGAGTGCTTGGTTCCTATGTGAGAGGGTGCCCCTGCATGAGCAGAGCCCCTCTGCAGCAGTCGGAGACCCTTCTCTGAGGCTGTTTGTAGTGCAGCCTGACCATATACTCTTAAGCGCATTATAACCTCGCGTTAAATGCTAACTTTGGGATGGCTGCACAGAAACATGTCGTGTTTGGTGTCAAACATCTTGGAATACTACCCCCCCGCCAGTTCTGGCGGCGGGGATAGCATTCCACCCTTCTAGAGGGATAGACATGTACCTACTGTGCAAACGCGGTAGAATCCTGAAGAGCCCTGGCATCACAAAATGGATGCCACCAGTCACAGACACGGGGCTGCCCTCCTGCTGATGACCGAAACTCGCAGTGGAGGAAGCCCAACAATAGGTATCCTGTCCCAGGGAGGTGTGACCACCTCCCAGACAGGGTTTAGTGTATTGGGGCTGGGTGGGTGCACTCCTAGAGTGCTTTGAAGTCCTGCACTGGGGGAGCAAAAGGCTCCTCTGTGCATACCCCAGTTCAAACCGGCTCAGGGGCTACCTGCCCCTGCACTGGCGCGAAACTGGACAAAGGGAAGTGGGTGTAGCCACCCACTCCCCTGACCCTCCCATAGGTGGGGTCTTAGAGCTAGTCCCTCCCTTCCTTTTAGTATAAGGTAGGGAACCCTTGCCATTGCAAACTAGATATCCCTGGACGACACTCTGAAGAAGAATCCTGGCCCTTCGACGTTCCACTACCTCTGGAAGACTGAAGAATCTCCCTTGGAGTCAAGGAGTGACTCCCCTGCTTGGCAGGCACCAAAAACTGAAACGACGGTCGCAAACTACGCCGCTCCCGCCGGAGCCCGAGGTCCCTGCAGCCCAAGACGAGGATTTCCTGACTTCTCCAAGGCCATCGTGAGTCCCCAGCGAAGCTGAGGCCAGTGGACCCCACGAGTGACGAGGAACCGCAGTCCCTGGGTACCGTGCACTATTGTCGAGTGCAACCCCTTCACGACGTTCTACGAACCTGTGCTTTGGACCACGTGTGGTCCCAGCCTCTAGCAGGAATCCCTCCGAAGATCAGAGGCCTACCCCGTCCCGAGTGACCGTGGGCCCCTGTTGAAGGAATCCTCCCGAGGCGTCTTCGCGATCCCTTGCCAGCCGGCTTGTGGGTCCCCTGAAGACTTTTCTACAGAACCAAAGGGCTCCCCTGGTTGCTCCAGGCCTGCCCTAACTTACCCTCGCTGGGCGAGTTCCCCAGACCTTGCTGGTCTGCACCATTGACTTTTTACACTTTCCACGAGACTTGCTGCTACCAAGGCTTGTTGGCTCCAATCGGGTCGCCGACACCGCAGTCAGCTGCAGACTTCGTGGGACACGCTGAATCCAGCTCCTGGTCGTCCTCGACGCCTCCTGGACCTCGTGGCCGAAGAGTCAAGACACCCGTGAACAACCTGAATCTGTCGACGACGGTGGGCATTCATCTTCCTTGCCCCGGGTCACTGCCCAGTGACTTTGAACACTGTCCCCTCTGCTTTCAGGTCTTCCTTCTTCCGAATCCAGGCTTGGATTCCACCGGACACTTCTCCTGTCGTCACAAGCAGCAAGTCTTCTTTGGCTCCCATTGAAAACGACGCCGCGACCCGACCCGACACCAAAGGACACCTATGCACCCAGCTTCCCTGGGTGAGGTAACTCCAGCACTACGGTGCTCCTGTGGGTGTTGGCCCTAGAACTACTTACCCTGTAAGTGACTTGCTTGTAGCTACTCCCGAAGTGCCCTTAAACTCTTAATTTCCAACCGCGACTTGCCCCATTGAAGTCTACGGCGATCCGCGCCTGTGTTCACTCACTGCACGTGTCCCCGTGGGTCCTTTACTTACCTGCCTTGGGTGGTTTCGTGAGGCCCCAACACTTCTGAAGGCCCTGGGCCTTGTCTCCTTGCAAGCCGTTGTTCTTAAGTCTCTTTTTTAGTATATGGTCTGGTACGCCCCTAGGGCCCCAGCCATATTTGTGCTTAATTTATTGTGAAACGTTGATTTATGCATATGTTCCTGTCTTCTAAATCTCACAAGAGATTAGTAGAGAGTTGTTTAGTAATAAATACATATATATTTGATATATATACCTGTGTGGTGTCTTTTCATTTGGTGATTCAAGAGATTGTGTGGTAAAACAAGCTGCTTTACATTCCTCCAAGACTTAGCCTGAAGACTGCTCTCCACAGCTACCACTAGGATAGCTTTCTATAAAGGTTGTCTTAAACCTACCTACCATAAGAGTCGAATTGTACTGGTGCAAGGTGTCCACTTTAACTAGTGAACAGCATATACCAGGCCAACTTCTCACATTGGTGGCAGCGTGTGGGATTCCAGCTTGCTATTGTTTTACCAGAAAATCTCTATTTGAATTACTAACTGAAAACCACTATAGGTACTCAAGGTACATATAAAGTCAAGCTTAGTATCAATAAGTTCTACTGAACTTAGAGCTGTGTGCCAAGGGATAGCACACCCTTTCTACAGCTCAAGCTAGTATCAGTAGGCCACAAACTAGTGTAGGTAGTACAACACTGCACAACACTAGAATGTCCTTAAAGGGTGGACCCAGTGGATCCACTCAGCCTCAGTATAAGGACATGGCTTTCTCGGACTTGAGAGCCATGTGTGCTGCAAGGCACCTGAAGCTAGGACAGAGTCCCTCCACACTACACCTGATAGATCTGCTGACAGCAGATGATCTTAGATTAGCTCTAGGAGCTAATGGGTCTGAATCAGTGGGTGGGTCAATTGCAGTGCCTGGGTCAGATGATGAACATCTGGATGACCAAGACTCTGTGATTGTAGGGCCAGGTCCCAAGGCGTCTGAACAGGACAGAGGAATTCTCCCTAAGAGAACTGACATAGTGGAGGAGAGGCCCAGGTCCCTTTCTAGGGAATCTGAACACTCCTATCACTCTGGCAGAGAATCTGTCTACCAGAGGAACTCCTACTTCTCAAGAAGAGAAACCTCCTCTGACAGAATGTACAAACTGCTGCAGTATGAGGAAGCAAGGTTTGCCCTCAAAGCCAAGCAGTTGGCATTAGATAAGGAAGCCCTGGAGCTCCAGAGAGCTTCTAGAAAAGAGGGGTTAGAACCCCCTGGTGGCAGCAACAGTGTCCCTAGAGGCAGAGAATATATTCCAGACCATAGGAACCTGAGCAAGGTTGTTCCTCCCTACCAGAGTGGGGATGATATCCATAAGTGGGTAACTGCTATGGAAAGGGCCTGTAGAGTACAACAGGTCCCCCAAAAGCAGTGGACAGCAATCTTGTGGCTCTCCTTTTCAGATAAAGGTAGAGACAAGCTCCTCACTGTTAGAGAAGAGGATGCTGATGACTATGAAGTCCTGAAGAGTGCACTGATAGATGGGTTTGGCTTAACCACTGAGCAGTACAGGTTGAAGTTCAGAGACACCCAGAAGGCACAGACTCAGGACTGGACTGACTTTGTAGATTGTGCAACCAAGGCTCTGGAGGGTTGGCTGGTTGGCAGTAGGGTTACTGATTTCAAGGGATTGTATAATCTAATGATGAGAGAACAGATCCTTAATAATTGCCAGAACCAGTTGTTGCATCAATACCTGGTGGACTAAGATCTGACCTCTCCCCAAGAATTGGGAAAGAAGGCAGACAAGTGGGTCAGAACCAGGGTGAGGCAGAAAACCCAGAACCAAGGGGGTGACACAAAGAAGCAGGATTCTAAGGGCTATGAGAAAAGTGGGGATAAGTCAAAAGACCAGAAGTCTTCACAAGGGCCCCAAAAATCTGCATCTGGTGGGGAGTCACAATCCAACAAGGGAAAAGGCCAAAAGAAGCCCTGGTGCAAATTCTGTAAACAGAAAGGGCACTGGACTTCTGACTGTAACAAGTCCAAAGACCAAACCACCACCACTCCTGCCCCTAAGGCAACTGTTCCCCCTAGTTCAGCTACTGGTGGAGGTGGTACTCAGAATAAGGGTGTAGTAGGGTTGACCCTGGGTTCTGAAGTGGACTCTGACCTAGTCAGAGTACCCACTCAGGCAATGCCGATTTATGATGGAGACATTGACATGTCCTTCCTGGTGAGCCCCAGTAATCTGGGCAAATACAAACAGCAGCCTGTAATAAATGGCAAACAGGCTTTGGCATTCAGGGACACAGGTGCTAGTGTCACCATGGTGGCAGAGGATCTTGTGGACCCTGGACAGATCATCCTGGGCGAAATGTACCAGGTGACCAATGCAAGCAATGTCAGGACCAACCATAGCCTGGCAGTTGTGAATTTCTCCTGGGGAGGGGTAACTGGCCTCAAGAAGGTTGTAGTCAGTGCAGACCTCCCTGTAGAATGTCTATTGGGCAATGATCTAAAAACTTCAGCCTGGTCTGAAGTAGAGTTATGGACTCATGCTGAGATGTTGGGCATCCCTGCAAAGGTATTTGCTGTGACCAGGTCACAGGCCAAAATGCATGACACTGAACCAGCTCTGGATCCTGAAACCATGGACCAGATGCTTCCCAAGAAGAGGAGCAGTAGGGTTAAGGCAGTGCCTTCCCCTCTGTCTCAGATTACTGATTCCCCTCTTAAGGGAGGAGGAGCAGATCCTGAAGAAGGAACTGCCCCAGAGGAACTTGAGCCTGATCAGGTTGAGTTCTTGGGGGCAGGGGGCCCTTCTAGGGAAGATCTGAGTAAGGAGCAACAGTGCTGCCCTCTCTTGAACCCCTCAGACAGCAGGCTGCTGGGAGTGCTAGTGGGTCCCATAAAGTTTATTGGGATGAGGGACTCCTATATTCTGAGGGTAGAGATCCAGCCCCTGGAGCCACCAGGAGGTTGGTAATACCTCAGAAGTTTAGGGGTTCCTCTTGACCCTAGCACATGATATCCCTTTAGCAGGTCACTTGGGACAAAACAAGACCTGGGACAGGCTTGTTCCACATTTTCATTGGCCACATATGTCAGAGGACACAAAGGAGTTTTGTCGCTCCTGTGTCCCATGCCAAGCCAGTGGCAAGGCAGGTGGCACCACAAAGGCCCCCTGATACCACTACCTGTGGTGGGGGTACCCTTTGAAAGGGTAGGGATTGACATTGTTGGTCCCCTTGACCCTCAAACTGCATCTGGGCACAGATTTATCCTGGTGGTAGTGGATCATGCCACCAGGTACCCAGAGGCAATTCCCTGAGGACCACCACAGCCCCTGTGGTGGCAAGAGCCCTCATTGGAGTTTTCTCCAGAGTGGGTTTCCCAAAGGAGGTCATCTCTGACAGAGGTACAAACTTCATGTCAGGATATTTGAAAGCAATGTGGAAGGAGTGTGGTGTAACTTATAAGTTCACCACCCCCTATCACCCACAATGCAATGGGTTGGTTGAACGTTTCAACAAAACCCTGAAGGGTATGATTAAAGGACTCCCAGAGAAGCTTAGGCGGAAATGGGACCTTCTTCTTCCCTGCCTGTTGTTTGCATACAGAGAGGTTCCACAGAAGGGGGTTGGCTACAGCCCATTTGAGCTTCTGTTTGGGCATCCTGTAAGAGGTCCATTGTGTTTGGTAAAATAGGGCTGGGAGTTACCTCTCAAACCCCCCAAACAAGATGTGATGGACTATGTACTTGGTCTCCGCTCCAGGATGGCCAAATACATGAAAAAGGCAACCAAAAACCTGGAGGCCAGCCAAGAATTACAAAAAGCTTGGCATGACCAAAGGCTGTGCTGACTGTGTACCAGCCAGGACAGAAAGTGTGGGTGTTGGAGCCTGTGGCCCCAGCAGCCCTCCAAGACAAATGGAGTGGCCCCCATACAATAGTTGAGCAAAAGGGAGAAGTCACCTATCTGGTGAATCTTGGAACTCCCAGGAGCCCCCTGAGGGTGCTCCATGTCAACAGATTAAAGCCATATGTTGACAGGGCTGACATGGGCTTGCTCATGGCAACTGATGAGGAACAGGAGGAGGAGAGTGACCCTCTCCCTGACCTGCTCTCACAGAACCCTGATGATGGGTCAGTAGATGGTGTTGCTTTGGCAAGCAGCCTCACTGACCATCAGCAAACTGAGTGCAGACAAGTTCTGCAACAGTACAGACATATGTTTAGCCTGAACCCTAGTCAGACTACCTGGTGCACCCATGAGGTGGACACTGGGGACAGTCTGCCTGTCAAGAGTAAAATCTACAGGCAACCTGACCATGTCAGGGACTGTATCAGGACTGAAGTCCAGAAAATGTTGGAGTTAGGTGTGATTGAGCCTTCAGATAGCCCTTGGGCTAGCCCAGTAGTCCTGGTACCCAAGCCTCATACCCAGGGTGGTAAGAAAGAAATGAGGTTTTGTGTAGACTACAGAGGCCTCAATGCAGTCACCAGGACTGATGCCTATCCCATACCAAGGGCAGATGAACTGATTGATACTTTGGCCTCAGCCAAGTATCTGAGTACATTTGACCTAACAGCTGGCTACTGGCAGATCAGGTTAGCTGATGATGCAAAAGCCAAAACAGCAATTTCGACCCCTGGTGGGCACTACCATTTTGTGGTGATGCCCTTTGGATTGAAAAATGCACCTGCCACTTTTCAGAGGTTGGTGAACAAAGTTCTGGCAGGGATGGAAACTTATTGCTCAGCTTATCTAGATGATATTGCTGTCTTTAGTTCCTCCTGGCAGGATCACCTGGTCCACCTCAGAAATGTTTTGGAGGCCCTGCAGAAAGCAGGCCTCACTATCAAGGCCACTAAGTGCCAGATAGGGCAGAGTCAGGTTGTATACCTGGGCCACCTTGTGGGTGGAGGCCAGGTTCAGCCTTTACAGAGTAAAATCCAAACCATATGGAATGGGTTGCTCCAACCACCCGAACACAGGTGAGAGCCTTCTTAGGCCTGACTGGGTACTATAGGAGGTTTGTGAAGGGATATGGATCTATAGTGACCCCCTTGAATGTTCTGACCTCAAAGAAAATGCCAAAAAAGGTTTAGTGGACAGCTAGCTATCAGAAGGCATTTGAAGACCTAAAGCAGGCCATGTGCACTGCCCCCATCTTACAGAGTCCAGACTACACCAAAAAGTTCATTGTCCAAACAGATGCTTCTGAGCTGGGTGTGGGAGCTGTACTGTCTCAACTGAATGATGAAGGTCAAGACCAGCCAGTAGCTTTTATTAGCAGGAGGCTGATCCCTAGAGAGAAACGTTGGTCAGCTATAGAGAGGGAGGCCTTTGCTGTGGTGTGGGCCCTGAAGAAGCTGAGGCCATACTTGTTTGGCACTCACTTCATAGTTCAGACTGACCACAAGCCCCTCCTATGGCTTAAACAGATGAAAGGTGAAAACCCAAAACTTTTGAGGTGGTCCATTTCCCTACAGGGGATGGACTATACAGTGGAACATAGGCCTGGGACCCAACATGCCAATGCAGATGGACTCTCAAGGTATTTCCACTTAGAGCACGAAGACTCAACTGGTCAAGGTTAGTTTAGTGTCCCTGAGTTTGGGGGGCTTGTGTAGGAGAGTAGGATCTGCCTCTTATGTTGCCCCCACTTTTTTTCTGATGTTTACACTGGTTTCTGGCTATAGTCAGGCTGGGACCCTGCCAATCAGGGCCCCAGCCTCTCTGTTCTCTCTAAACGACTTGGAGTGCACTCTAGGTGCACTAGTGATTGGATACTGTGGTACCTTATGAGTCCCTAGTATATGGTACCTTAGGTGCCAAGGGCATAGGTACTTCACAGGCCTACCAGGGGCTGAAGCATGTATTATGCCACCCCTGGGAAGCAGACTAAATCTGACACCACAGGTCTGCTACTGCAGCCTGGGTAAGGTGGTGCATGCATCCCTTACTGTGATATAGGCTACACACATATAAACCTATAAGTCACTCCTATGGCAGGCCTTATCAATCCTGAAGGCAGAGTGCTTGGTTCCTATGTGAGAGGGTGCCCCTGCATGAGCAGAGCCCCTCTGCAGCATTCGGAGACCCCTCTCAGATGCTGTTTGTAGTGCAGCCCGACCATAAACTCTTAAGCGCATTATAACCTCGCGTTAAATTCTAACTTTGGGATGGCTACACAGAAACATGTCGTGTTTGGTGTCAAACATCTTGGAATACTACCCCCCCCCGCCAGTTCTGGCGGCGGGGGTAGCATTCCACCCTTCTAGAGGGATAGACATGTACCTACTGTGCAAACGCGGTAGAATCCTGAAGAGCCCTGGCATCACAAAATGGATGCCACCAGTCACAGACACGGGGCTGCCCTCCTGCTGATGACCGAAACTCGCAGTGGAGGAAGCCCAACAATAGGTATCCTGTCCCAGGGAGGTGTGACCACCTCCCAGACAGGGTTTAGTGTATTGGGGCTGGGTGGGTGCACTCCTAGAGTGCTTTGAAGTCCTGCACTGGGGGAGCAAAAGGCTCCTCTGTGCATACCCCAGTTCAAACCGGCTCAGGGGCTACCTGCCCCTGCACTGGCGCGAAACTGGACAAAGGGAAGTGGGTGTAGCCACCCACTCCCCTGACCCTCCCATAGGTGGGGTCTTAGAGCTAGTCCCTCCCTTCCTTTTTAGTATAAGGTAGGGAACCCTTGCCATTGCAAACTAGATATCCCTGGACGACACTCTGAAGAAGAATCCTGGCCCTTCGACGTTCCACTACCTCTGGAAGACTGAAGAATCTCCCTTGGAGTCAAGGAGTGACTCCCCTGCTTGGCAGGCACCAAAAACTGAAACGACGGTCGCAAACTACGCCGCTCCCACCGGAGCCCGAGGTCCCTGCAGCCCAAGACGAGGATTTCCTGACTTCTCCAAGGCCATCGTGAGTCCCCAGCGAAGCTGAGGCCAGTGGACCCCACGAGTGACGAGGAACCGCAGTCCGTGGGTACCGTGCACTATTGTCGAGTGCAACCCCTTCACGACGTTCTACGAACCTGTGCTTTGGACCACGTGTGGTCCCAGCCTCTAGCAGGAATCCCTCCGAAGATCAGAGGCCTACCCCGTCCCGAGTGACCGTGGGCCCCTGTTGAAGGAATCCTCCCGAGGTGTCTTCGCGATCCCTTGCCAGCCGGCTTGTGGGTCCCCTGAAGACTTTTCTACAGAACCAAAGGGCTCCCCTGGTTGCTCCAGGCCTGCCCTGACTTACCCTCGCTGGGTGAGTTCCCCAGACCTTGCTGGTCTGCACCATTGACTTTTTACGCTTTCCACGAGACTTGCTGCTACCAAGGCTTGTTGTCTCCAATCGGGTCGCCGACACCGCAGTCAGCTGCAGACTTCGTGGGACACGCTGAATCCAGCTCCTGGTCGTCCTCGACGCCTCCTGGACCTCGTGGCCGAAGAGTCAAGACACCCGTGAACGACCTGAATCTGTCGACGACGGTGGGCATTCATCTTCCTTGACCCGGGTCACTGCCCAGTGACTTTGAACACTGTCCCCTCTGCTTTCAGGTCTTCCTTCTTCCGAATCCAGGCTTGGATTCCACCGGACACTTCTCCTGTCGTCACAAGCAGCAAGTCTTCTTTGGCTCCCATTGAAAACGACGCCGCGACCCGACACCAAAGGACACCTATGCACCCGGCTTCCCTGGGTGAGGTAACTCCAGCACTACGGTGCTCCTGTGGGTGTTGGCCCTAGAACTACTTACCCTGTAAGTGACTTGCTTGTAGCTACTCCCGAAGTGCCCTTAAACTCTTAATTTCCAACCGCGACTTGCCCCATTGAAGTCTACGGCGATCCGCGCCTGTGTTCACTCACTGCACGCGTCCCCCGTGGGTCCTTTACTTACCTGCCTTGGGTGGCTTCGTGAGGCCCCAACACTTCTGAAGGCCCTGGGCCTTGTCTCCTTGCAAGTCGTTGTTCTTAAGTCTCTTTTTTAGTATATGGTCTGGTACGCCTCTAGGGCCCCAGCCATATTTGTGCTTAATTTATTGTGAAACGTTGATTTATGCATATGTTCCTGTCTTCTAATCTCACAAGAGATTAGTAGAGAGTTGTTTAGTAATAAATACATATATATTTGATATATATACCTGTGTGGTGTTTTTTCATTTGGTGATTCAAGAGATTGTGTGGTAAAACAAGCTGCTTTACATTCCTTCAAGACTTAGCCTGAAGGCTGCTCTCCACAGCTACCACTAGGATAGCTTTCTATAAAGGTTGTCTTAAACCTACCTACCATAAGAGTCGAATTGTACTGGTGCAAGGTGTCCACTTTAACTAGTGAACAGCATATACCAGGTCAACTTCTCACAATAGCTCAGTGGATTACTGCTTTTACCAAGGAGATCATGTTTGCTACTTGCAGTTCATAAATTACAATCCTTTTACATAGCACAGAACTGACATCAAGCAGCTGCATACTAGGCAGAGGTTTAGAGCCTTATTTTTTTCTCAATCTTCGTTATTCTAAGGTTGCTTAAAGGGGTTGCTTTGGGTAGTAATAAAGTATTAATAGGAGGAGCAACCCGAACCCCTGTGTCACATTTTAAATCCTGATTTTATATTTCTCCAGACCAAGCACTCAACATATAATGTCTACCAGTGTGAATGATAAATGACTTCACACAATGTAACCCTCGTCTTAAGTCACATTTCCTTTGAATTTGTATAATTCATTGTCTCAGTATAATGTGTATGATAAGCGTACTGACACCCTACATTGGGATGAGAAGCACTAAAAAAGATATAATATAGAAAAATAAATTAGCGCTATTTAAATCATCATCAGTGTAATTACTCATACAAACAGATACATATGACAGGGGTCTCATCTGGTAAAAAACATCCAGCTCTCATATTCGGATCTACAAGCAAAGGCAACACTAAAGTAATAATAATAATAATAATACTAAAGTAAACTAAACACTGGCACCGAAGGGAACTACCTTGTGTGCTAAAGTGCTCCTGGTGAAAGGGCTAAATGCAGTCACTCAGAGTGAAGTTAGCCAGTGGCTGAAGTAAGTTGACCCAATGGCCCTTGCTGTATGCTGTGGTGGGTGGAAGCAAAATGTGAATGATACAAGAACAGACCAGTGGATGAAGAGAGGTGGCAGAAAGCTCTTTTAAATAAGTAAATTATACATATAGTTTTAGTAAAATCAAAAGTCTTGGCTAACGCCAGACCTAAAACCTTGCCTTTGAACCATTAATTATCAACGGCTGGGAGTTGCCCCACCCAGATTTCCCAGGAGGTTGAGCACCAGACCCGATTTTACTAGCCTAAAATCTCGCCAGTAAAAACGCTTTGGGATTGGGCTACAAGTGCAGCCCAGCCCCGGTCCCCGCCTGATCAGCTTTTATGGTTCAATTCTTTTATTAGCATTTTATCAAAACAGACAGTGCCTGCCATTAGCAGATTCGCAAACAACCATGGGTACCAACCTGTGGTGAAACCTAACATATTATTGCTAAATTTGTGCTGGCAGAACATTCCCAACCCTCCCCCCTCCCTTTCTCCCTCCCTACCCCACCCACCCACTCATGGGGATGCTAGAGACATGCAATCGTTGAGTTTGCTCAGTGGTTTGTTGTTAAAGGCAGCTGCTTCGCCTCTGGTAGACGCAGTAGAAGGAGATATCTTGGGCAAGTCAATTCCCGGAATTCCTGTGCGAGCAGTGACAAGTAGGGGCTCCACAGATCCCCGAATGCAGCTCCCTTTCCCATTAAAGACATTGCGATCTTTTCCATTCCCAGGATATGCCATACCTTTTGAAGCCAGTTAGAGTGAGTGGGAATTTGCGGAAAAGCCCCAGTGGCTCCTAATGCCATGCCTATCTGTCGCCCGCGTCTAGATTTCAGGGGGATTGTGAGCGGGTTTGGTAGGCCCAAAAGTATGTATGCAGGGAAGCGCTGCAGTTGGGTGTCCAAATGGCTATCTATGTCATCCAAGACCTGTGACCAAAACTGTTGAAGCCGGAGGCAGTCCCACAAAATGTGCGTCAATGTCCCCCGCCCCCTACATCCCCTCCAGCAATCCGCACTTTGTGTGGGCTTTACCCTGTGGAGTCTTACCGGGGTGTAATACCAGTATGTGGCTCCTTTTGTGAGAGTTTCGGTAAGGGTGTTGCTACTAGATGTGTGTCTAGCTCTGCATGATATCTCTTCCCATTCCTTGGCACTTAGTGTCCTCCTCAACTCATCCTCCCACCTGGCCTGCCCAGCGTTATGCGTGTGTTTATTATTTTGGATCAAAATTGCGTACAAATAGGCCTTTATCCGAGGTTTTAGTAAGGAGCCATCTCTTGTATTGGGTAAGGTGGCGTTGTGCGTTAGTTTTATTTTGTGGATGTGCAATCCAATGTCGAAGTTGTAAATAGTGGAGTCTCTCCGACTCCTGAAGCCCATACTCTTCGCGTATCTAGGGGAAGGTGAGCACACCCTCGGAGCGGCAAGGCGAGTGTCTCCACTCCGCAAACCCTACCGTCTCCATCCCCGGGGTGAAATCTGGGTTGTCAAGTGGAGGGGGGGGGGGGCTCATCGGAGACGGGAAGTTAGTCAGCCCATGGCTGGAACTGGTCTGGTCCCAGGCTACCATAGTCGCCCGTGTTATCTGTGATCTATATAGGTTTTGTGGTCTGTGCGCCTTCTTCAGAAAGGGAACCTTCCAGAGAGACATTGCAGCCATCGCCCTGTTCTGAAAAAGCCAGTACTTCTCAGATTCGGGTCGGGTCCACTCAACTAGGTAGCGTTGCTGCGCCACCTGGTGATATAACTGTAAGTCGGGGATACCCAGCCCCTCTGCTTCAGGAGGAAGGTAGCGCAGGATCTTCTTCAAGCGTGGTTTCTTGCCCTGCCAAATAAATGGTTAAAGTTCTGCTTGGAGTTTAGCAAGCATGCTGGAGGTGGCCGCAAGGGGAGATTCTGGAATATATATAGAGTATCTTGGGGAGGACAGTCATTTTGATTGCTGCTATCCTTCCTAACCAGGAAAATTTGAAGGCGTTTCCACCTCCTGAGCTTGTTACGAATTTGCGTGAGCAATAGTTGGTAATTGTTGGCGACGGGTGCCTGCGTGGTCATAGTGAAGTTTACACCTAAATAAGGGATCGTCTCCGCAGCCCATTGAATGGGATATTGATTCGCCAACTGTTCCACTAGCGGGGTCGGCAGGGAAAGACTAAGTGCCTGTGACTTCCCAACATTGATTTGAAAGCCCGATGCGGCCCCGAAGGCCTTGAGCTCTCCCAAGAAAGCCGGCAAGGCCGTGGCCGGATTATCTAGTGTCACAAGCACGTCATCTGCGTTTAAGCTAATGGAGTGGCGGTCGCCTCTGAACGTCACCCCGGTAATTTCTGGGAGATCGCGTATTCTCTGGGCCATGGGCTCCATATAGAGAGCGAAGAGTAGGGGAGACAGGGGGCATCCCTGGCGTGTGCCCCTATTGATCGGAAAGGGCGTGGAAGTGTAGCCATTAAGCCGAACCGTCGCTGTGGGCACACAGCAACAGTTGAGGATTCCCAAAGTGCATGAGTAACTGTTCAAGATAGGGCCAGTGAACCCTATCAAAGGCCTTTTACGCATCAATCGCTAATAGCATGTATTTCCCCATGGCGCGAGAAGCCTTTTCAATGATATGCAAGATGAGCTTAGTGTTGTCGCTAGTTTGTCTCCGTGGAATAAAACCTATGCTATAATGCTTGTGAATAGTTTCAGGTCTACGTTTAGGAGGGAGATGGGTCTGTATGAGCTACATTGCGCTTTGTCTTTGCCTGGCTGGTTTTGGGAGGACTATTATGCAAGCCGTTAACATCGAGGCAGGAATTGCCCCTTGGTCTGCAGAGGAATTAATTACACGTGCCAGGATAGATGCAAGAACAGGGCAGAAAGACTTGTAGAAAGCTGCAGAATACCCATCTGGGCCGGGTGATTTTGCGGGTTTCAGCCGGAAAATGGCTGATATGACTTCCTCTATGCGAATGTCCCCATCCAGGGATGCCGATTGGTCCGGAGTGAGGGGTGTCGTTTGCGCTGTTCTTGGAGGTATTGGGCTCCAGCTGTGGGGTCTATGGTTTGATTTGAGTAAAGATGTGAATACAAATCTTTGAAGGAGTTCTCTATATCTTTATCATCTATTGCCAGATCGCCCTCCGTCTTGCGAATTGAATGGAGCCTTTGTTTCTGTCGCTTGGCTTGCAGCTTACTAGCCAGGCGACGGCCACATTTGTCCTCCCCGCCCACATAATAGGAGTGACTCAGACGAAGAGCGGAGTACTCCGCTCTGTCCAGGTCTATGGCCGCCAGCTGGGAGCGGGTGTTAGACAGCCGACGCCATACTCTTGGGGCGCCTGTACGTTGATGTATGCGCTCTAGCTCTTTGATCTGTTTTATAAGGTCTTCTCATTCCTCCCTGCAATTTTTATTCTCCGCCGGTGCAATCGCTATGAACTCCCCCTTATTACTGCCTTAAGCATCTCCCATAAAATAGCCAGCGAGATCTCCGGGGTGTCGTGTGTTAAGATAGTCTTTGAGTGCTTTCTGAATCTGTGTTATAACCTCCTGGCGATATAGCATGGTGTCGCACAAGTGTCGGGGGGGGGATGAAGGAGGAAGGGACAGCGTAATCGTCACGCTCACATGATCTGAAAGCGCCGCTGTGTGTATTTCTGTTGCCTTTGTGAGCGTCTGTACTCCCTTTGTGCCTAGAAAATAGTCTAGCATGGCGTAAGTCTTGTGTGCATTAGAGTAATAGGAATATTCCCTGGAGTGTGGGTGATTAGCCCTCCATAGACCCTCCAGTCCCAAGTCCCTCAGCCATGCGTGCCCCTCGCTGGATAGGGCTCCAGCCTGTCCGTGTCTCTAAACTCATCTGTCGAGAGAGTTATCAAACACCAGATTAAGGTCCCCTCCCAATAGCACCAGGGTATCGTCGGTCTTCAGTGCCCCCTCGAGCGCGTTATAAAGGAACCCCTCCTGTCCCTCGTTCGGAGGCATACATTGTGCCAGTCACCAGGGTCCTGCCAGCTAGGGTAAAGCGATATATGAGAAGTCTGCCTCTAATTTCGCCTATTTTCTACCTTACCCAGGAAGAAGTTTGCCACTAATATGGCCACCCCAGCTGACTTGGATGAGGGAAAAAATTGCTGGGGAAATGCCCTAGACTTAAGGCGGGGACAGTCTCTTGCGAGGAGGTGGTCTCCTGCAAGAGGCAGATGTCCGCCCTTGAGTTCTCCAAATATGCAAGTACCGCTCTGCATTTAATTGGATTATTAAGACCTCACACATTAAGTGTGCGGATTCTAAGAGGGGTGTCTGTCATGGGATTTAGGAGAAGCTGCTTGATCCCTGTGTTGTCGTCGCCCTCCCCCCCGCCCCCAGAGACAGCAATGGGTTCCATTATGACTGCCGCTACCCGGTTGTTTGTTCGTCAGTGTCCCCTACGTGGGGGTGAGCGCATACCCCAAACATAACATGAACAACACAAATTAACATGAAACATCGCATTACGTTCAGTCCTGCAACCAGATGAGGCGGCATGGCCAATCCAGTGGGGTCCTGCGTGTGGCCAATGGACCCGACTCCCCCCGCCCGCAGCCCGGCCCAAAGTCTCTGTGTAATGCTATGGAGTGTCCCTGGATTTCAAGTCCCATCCTAGCTTGCCAGAGCTGATGGCACCACCTCCAAAACCACTTGCTGGCCTTTAGCGATCTCCTCCGGGTTGGGCTGGTTCGTTGTCTGCCGCCATCCGGGTCTCCTCCAGCCTGTTATTTGCTCCCTCTGTGGGAGGGGAGAGGATCCCCGTGCTTGCTGTTCTCCTGGTGGCTCTAACCCCAACACTCGACAAGTCTCTGTCAATGATCGCAGCTGGTAGAGCCTTCCTTCCCAACGGAAAATTAGGCGAAAAGGGAGGCCCCACGAATAGGATATCCCGTGGCTACGTAGATGTATAGTAGCCGGGCGGAACTCTCTTTGTTTCTGCAAAGTGAGGGCGGCCAGGTCCTGGAAAAGGGTCGGGGTTTGACCCTGGAAGGCGATCGGATGCATGGTGCGTGCTTTACGCAGGATCTCTTCCTTGACTTGGAAATCATATACGCAGACCAGAATGTCCGGGGGAAGCTGAGTTCGCTCTGGGCTGGCCCACACGGTGGGCACGGTCAATTTGGATGCTGGTATTTGCAGGGCCACCGAGAATGTGGCGGAAGAGGTCTCTTACAAAGCCGAAGATGTCGTCTCCCTCGGCTTTGGGCTTCACGCCTCTTATTCGTACATTGTTCTGTCTGGACTTGTTTTCTAAGTCCTCCAGATGTGACTGCAAGTCTATATGTTGCTACCGTAGTCGGAGGACCTCCTGTTGAAGTCCCGGCCCCCCTCCTTGTCTTCCAGTTCCGCAACTCGATCCCCTAGCGCATCCAAATCCCTCCGTATCTCTTTGATATCATGCGACAGTTCTCGCTTCAATGATTGAAGATCTTCCCGGAGGGTCATGAAAAGCGCTTCCAACAAGGTGCGGGTTACTGGCTCCTCGGCTGCCTGATGAGGCTGGTCACTCACTTGTTCTATTTGTGGGGCCGGGTCCCCCACCAGACCCGCCGCCGACGGGAGAGCATCTCCTTGAGGGTGCGATCCTTCTTGGGGCAACTGGTTGCCATTAGAAATGTGTCCTGTCGGGAGCGCCCACCCTCGACAAACGCTATGCGCCGGGCGAGAGAGTCTTTCCAACATGTGTCCACATGGGCTAAATTCGCGGACCCCCACATCCTCCCTACAATCGCGGGGCCTCGGTGTGTCCTAATCCCTGCGCAACGGGGTGTCCAAATCGGAGTCCTCCTGTTCCAGGCACAGCTCGGCTTGCTTCAGGGCCCCCGGGTCACTCTGTGCCCCAGATAGTCGGGCCCAGGCGCAACCAGCGCCTTTGTCAAGTGCTGGTAGGCCTCT
The DNA here is from genome assembly GCA_963921515.1 of Calotriton arnoldi. Lineage (NCBI taxonomy): Eukaryota > Metazoa > Chordata > Amphibia > Caudata > Salamandridae > Calotriton > Calotriton arnoldi. The sequence goes on from CAWUFW010009268.1 coordinate 728,211, forward strand.
CCTTTGATCTCGTAGGGGGTAAGGGGCCCTCTTCTCTTCGTGTGCCCTAGCACAGCTGCTTGTGAGCCGTGGATTGTCCCAGTCTCTTTTGGGGGGCCCGGCCTTTATTCCTCATACAAGCACCCTGGGACCCTTCTAGGCCTCTCCCTCTGATGAGCCAAGGAGAGGGAGGAGGGGGGCCCAGCTCCGCACCGCCACGGGCCCAGCTGTCCCACAGGCGTATCAATTCAATGTTCGGAAGGGCTCCACACCTCCCAAGGCCTCCTGCTGCTGTCCCGCCTCTTCAGTTGTACCCAGGCCCGGCTGCAGGGGGCCTCCAGCCTGCTCCCACACTGCACCACTGTCACTCAGCCCGGGCTGAACCGCCCAGCGAAGCCAGGGAGGGGGGGCAACCCCACGTGTTAACGGGCCCCCACTGCTGCCGATTCGGCAAGCTGCGTCACTCGCTGGAGGCCGCAGCTCCCCCGGGGCCTCACGGAGGGGATTCTCCTCACCTGAGGGCCCAATTTGGTTTCTTCCCGGGGTGGTCTGGTTCTCCCTCAGCCCCGCTCTCTGACCTGCTTGCTGCCAGGCACCCGCAGGACAAGTCTTCAGCTGCCGCGGGGCGCCCCGACCGTGCGAGCTCCGTCCAGACGGCTGCGCTCCTCCGCGGAGCCTCAGTGCGTAGATCACCCGGAGGTTCGGGCCACAGAGCTCAGTCACCACTTCTGTGCTCCTCTCCCAGGTTTGCAGTGCTTCCGGATTCCCCGACATCCCCCTCGGAGTTTTACGTGTTCCGGGCCACTAGGACGGGCCCGGGACACGCTTCAGTCCGGCAATGGGCAGGAGAGACGACGAGGCACGGCTTACCTCAACACCATCTTGGCCACCCGCTCTGATCAGCTTTTAAAGTGTGAAGGGAGCATGGAATGCTCCAGCCCTGCCATGCCCCACGCTCCTCTTACCTCTGCCACCCTCCACACCAGAGTCTCCCCCATCCCTGCCCTGGTCTCATGCATCACATGGTCTGAGCAGGAGGTAAATGAGAATGTTAATGGCCATGGAAACGCGAGTACCATGAGGAAAAACCTGGTGTGCGTAGTTTTTTCCCCCCCCATTCTGTAGATATTAACTCCTTATGGGGGTTGTAGGTGTAGAGGCACGGTCTGGAATTGTAAATTCCGACCACCCACTATTTTTGCACCCAAACCCACCCAACTTGAATTAGGGGCCTACATTTTTTCCCACTGCTCCTTGAATCTGAATTTGCGCTTTCTGTAAACATCCAATATTTTTTAGATATCCAACTTGATTTTTCACTATGAATGACGTAGATTTTACCATTTACCAATGTGGATGTGGGCCAAGTATGCAGTATATGCATGTCTCGTGTTGTGAAATTTTTGAAAAATTTGCTTAAAAAAAAGCAAATTGTTTGGCACACTTGCCCCCAATATTTTTTCATGCACCTGAGCTAGAAATATCCTTTTTGTGAAATCTAAAAATTGTCAAATTATGTGGAAAATGATAAGGCAAATGTGGTACATTCATAAGTATAGAGTAAACAATGCAGCCACAGAATGGCATAAATCCAGAGGCCCTCGTCATTGTCTTATAATGAAAGCAGAAAAAATAAACATTAGAATACTAGAATTCCAATCAGTGACCAGTGTTAGTTGCACTTTGACGAGAACAGTTTTTCAAGTAATACTCCAAAATAAACATGAAATATATGTTCAATTATTGCAATCCCAGGGTTTTAATGACATTTATAAACCACTTGGCTTTGTGGTACATGATGTCATCAGAACCCCTAAATGCAATATTGAACCAAATTACAAAGTTCTCAATTATGTATTCATTTTATATATCTGAATATTAGGGTTTTATATATAGGGGCACCTAAAACAGTTGTGTAGCTTAGTGCCTGACATTTTTAAACTTTGCAGCTTTGTCTCTGTGTGACAATGGTAACGTTCCTGCTGCATACCTCTCCTTTCTCAAAGCCTGAACTCCTAGAACAGACCTTCCTGATGCAGGGGTAAAAGTACGCAGTTGGTTGGGTGGTGATTATTGTGTCACAAAATACACAGATATCAGCATCTAAAATATCACAATTCCGACAACCGTGTATAGTTGTTGGCAACTTTCCCTTCATTTTCATGCATAGCCCCCCATGCTTCTTCATGCCCCCCAGATACAAAATTCTGGAGTCGGGGCTGTTGACCTGTGACCTCTCTTCAAACACAAATAAGTCCACTTGTCCGCTGATCGGCGCTTCCTTTCTTTTGAGACAGGTTTGTGCAATGCACATCATCATTAAATCCATACATTTGCTTAACACTGCGAATTTGTATACAATTACAGGCTGCAGTTATAGGTGGCTCGAAAAGTTTCAATTTAATTTCATATACTTTTAGACCTTGCTCAGTATAGTGGTGTAGTAGTACTGGCTTTAAGGGTACCTACTACAGGACATGACCAAAAGCCATGCCCTATGCCTGCTGTCTACAGAAGAAGGCTGTGCCCCGCGTTTATTAGGACCAGGTCGTCGCCATGGATATAGGCTTAGATCGTGGTTCGTAAGCACTAAATCACAAAGACTGGCCAGAAAGCGTGACAGAAGGGAACACCTGCGCCCATGAACAACTGGAGAGGGGGGTAAAAGCATGCCCATCAGGCACTGGTGGTGGGCGACTTGACAGGAATCCTCACCGCACTCAATTTTATCAAATAGTGCATTACAGTGGGTGCATCTGCATATGCAAACACATTAATGTCAACTTGAACGAAATCGGCTCGTTAAAAACAGTGGTTATAGTATCCGACAGCCTGCCAGGTAAAAAGGTAACTGTGTGAAATGAGTGTTGAGTGCAAACTTTCTATAAAACGTGCAGGTAATAGATTTACATCAGAAGAGGATTATTCGGGCTTGCATACTCCTGGGATCGAGGAGTACAGTTGAGTGTCAGCAATATACGTTAAAAGCGACAAACAGCTCAGTTAGTGGCAAGAACTATACTATACTTTTAATATTCAATGCTGACAATATCGATGCTTTCAGCCGCCTAGCAAAAGTGCCTGGTGTCCCAATGCAAGCACGGAAAATGCCCCCCCCCCCCCCCCATTGCCCTGCTGAAGCGTAGAAAAACGTTCATAATTGGGACGCAGAAGGCATTTCTCAGACCAGGTCCGCGGTGCCACTGCTCTTGCTGCACCTCCGATAGTTAAGCCCCTGCTTTAAACTCTACCTTACACAGACATCGCAGTTATAAACCTAGAAACTGCCCTCTAGGATATCAAAAGAACACTTAATACAAACGCTTTGCCCCTGAAGCCGTGTGGACAATTATTAAATATTTCTTCCATGTTTGGTGCTCAAATGCAGCACTGGTTTCGACTCAAGCCGATGTGGTGATACAGCCGCTTGATTGAACAGGTAAACACATGACGGCACAGTGCAGGTGTTACTTCCGGGAGAAAGTATCACGTCTCTGTGGCACTGTACATACTCGTCAATCGTTAGCCTGCACAGCCATTCCCAACGCCCACAGACAGCAAGCAGTGCGTTCTCGTCGGAGAATTCAAACAACCGACGTGTAGTAACTGGGGACAGTTTTTCATGTCGGTGTACGCTCAACTTGGGCTCTGCTCACCACCCTACACACTAGTGAAAATTACACAGGTAAAGGGCGGTACTTGTACACCAACTTCTTCAGCCATGTGACTCATTCCCGTTGGTTGACAATTGTCATCAGCTTCCAGGAACTCAAGAAGTAAAGCAACCATGCAACAAGTAGGGAGAAGGGGCGAACGTTAAGGGGAACACGTTATAAGCAGTTTCTCCTCTACAGACGAAAAACAAGCATAGGCAATGCCTATAGGTCTGTGTTGCATGTGCGAGCGTGAAATGATATGCCACGCACGAGCACGGTGTTTACATTTGCATCCTAATGCTATATACGAGATAGACACGAGCGTGACACTTGTCGAGCTCGTGCCATCCCACAGTCGGGCTTTAAAGGAATGTTATATGGTGCTATGTGAAGCATTACAAGTAGATAGCAAGGAAATTGATATGCATTAACGTGGAAACAAAAAACTGTAGACTAATATTAGTGTTGATCAAAATGTCAATCAATAATTGCCCAGTTTAGCTAGACCTAAACATTCATGTAGGTTAGTGACTGCCCTCTTCCCGTCTGTTCTGCTGCCAGAGAACAACATCCTAAATCATATTGTATTCTAAGACAATTTAATAGTATTACCACGTGGGTGCCCCTGAAAGTCCAACCTCAGCCAGCGGGATAAATAAAATTATCACAGCTGTGTGGAGGGCAAGCACTTTTTTGTGGAAGCACATAACTTCAGCCCAATCAACAGATGTACTCTTGGGTCCCAACATGTGGGCTGGGCCAAAGTCTCCAACTGGTGATGCTCACTAATTGTCTGGCGACAGCTGAGCTGTCAAGCCAGACCATAAAAGGGATAAGCTCCTCCGCCCCCATTTATAAACAGGGGCGGTATGGAACTTTGATATGTGGCATGCACTACAAAGAGGTATTTCTTTAACAAGTGGTCCAAGAGGGCAAGAGTGACGAAGAAACTGTACAATGCCCCCACAAGAAAAGCCACCGAAGTCTCCTAAAGGTTTCGCATCCAGTTATCCGGTGATATGCGAAGTTCAGGACATCTATAGTCCTTCGCCTCTAGCAGCTGATGCAGTGTTGTTTAAGGTTGATCGCACGAGCGTCTTTTAAAGGTTAAAAATATACCTCTCCATTGTGGGGAACCTGTTACCTGCTACAGAGAAGGCATGAATTATAGCAAAAAATGCCAATGGTTTAAAATTAAAATGCATTTTTTATCTGCTTCAAAATATTCACGTGGGGAATAAGGTTTTACTCCCAAGAACTAATTTTACTTCCACATTAGTCAAGGATAAAATAACCTCACTGCAAACTACTAGAATCCCGCATGTCAGTGCGTAATATGTCTCTTTCACCAGTGGCCATAGTCCGATATAGGCAAGACGACAACCCTCCAACGCTTAGCAGTAATTGGTCGCGCTGTAATAAATATTCAGTCCACACACCAGTGTACTATGTGCCCTTTTCCAAGTGGCCATTCAGGAGATGCAAGGATATGCCTGCGCATAATGTGTTAATTTTAAAAGCGTACTTTTTAGGGCGGGATTGCAGCGTGATTTAAAACGGCTAAGTGATCATTTTTATGTTAATGTTTTCATAATAACGTTTAGAAGAGGCGTGGTAAGGGTAACACTGGGATGCGAACCTTTAAGGTGCTGGCATGAACCCCTTCTGTAACAACAGCAAACTAGGTTTTTTTGTTGTATATCTACTTCTAGTGTACACTGTGAGAGGAACTGCCATAAGCTGAATCAGCTTTTACCTCATTCTAATGGGATCAGAATAAAGAAGCAAGACAGCGCTACCATTATGAAGTGAACAATAAAGAAACAGGGCATTTATTACATACGATATTAAATATGTCCATCGCACCGAGAGCTGCAAGGAGTTGAATCTTTTAACTTTAATAAAGATCGGAAGCTTTTCCATGTAGTCTGCTGCGAACAGAACCACCCAGTGGGCTATCTTTATTTAATTTCTGGTACCTTGAAACTCGCACGTATGATGGAAAAGGCAAAACTTCAAACTGCGATATCAACAAGAAACTTTGATGCGAAATAAACTCAACCCAATATTAGACAACTTGATGTTAAAGCACTTGAATAAAAAGTGTTTAGTCCAAAAAAGGTATTACAAACTGAAGGGTGTTTGTATTTTGGTAAACACTATACCCACAACCACACTCTGGTTACCTGTCAATCCTCTCTTTGGCAGCCTCCCGTGTCATCTGTTGAGCACCCCTGCCCTGTTCCATTGAATGAGACACCCTTCACAAATTAAAAATAGACACCCTCTGTTTATCCACTGGTCACACTGCCTGTTGCTGAAGAGAAGAGGCGGTGCACGGTCAGTTGAGGCACCTATGTCGGGCAGGTGCAATCTCATCCACAGCACAGGGACTTCTCAAATATCCAAGGCGAAGTCCAGCTTGGACACCTCACACCCAGCAAAGGCTACTCCTCCCGCGGCTGCATCGGAGAGGGGCGGGAGCCAGCCAGGGTCATTATCTCACCTTCACTGATCCCAACACAGCAGGACAGTTCCCTCTTCTACTTTTCCTCCCTCCTCTCATGTGATCTGAATATGCCGGCTCCAGCCTAGAGTAGGAGGGAATGGCAAGAGTTCCCTCCCCTCCACCTGTCTCCACTCACAGGTCTGCCCTCCTACATCGATCCTTTCCAGCAACTTTTCCCTTCCTCTCGCATAAGACTAAATACTCCAGAGAGGAGGCACAGGTGCTGCCCTGACAAACTTTGGTGTAAACCCCAATTTTTCTCCCGGCCAGACTGCGGTTAGCCCTAGCCCTAGCCCTCCCCCTTGTGTGCCCTGCTGCTGCTGACACTGTTTCTTGGCTCTCGTTTCCCCTTCCCTCACACGCTCTTCTCTCGCAGCCCTTGTTGTCAGTCATCTACAGGCAATGGGCGTGGCCAGGCGGCAAGCCGTCGTCGAGGCGGGGCTAGCAACGGTGCGCTCGGGCACAATAATCGAAACTGAAAAGGGGCGACAGATACTCTATCCCTGGGCTCCTGAATACAACTTCAAGCAGGTGGCCCTTTTGAAATCGTTGTAGAGGAGGTTTCTTGATGCGCATTTCCATACCCAATCGTTGTGTTTAAATGCAGGTTCTTGAAATAGAGTTTTGCAGCCATATATTTCTAAGTAATTATCACCAATTTATTTTCGATGATTGTGACTATTTTTTTATTTAAATACGTATAACTATGAAAAATACAGAAAAAATTCAATAAAAATAATTGCGCTAGTTCGAAAATTCGATCCGATATTGTGAATAGCAATATGTATTGTTTATTCTTATATTACCTGGCTATTTTTTAATTTTCAAATATGGCCGTCATTGCGAAGTGCGGCTAAAGGCTGTTTCACGAGCTAAACTATCTTTCTCGCTCTTTTTCATCATGGGCGTTACAACACAGTCCTCCCACCGGCTTTGGAATGTTTCCCGGTAGACTTTCATAGGGTATATTTAGTGTCTTACTTCTAGAGCTGTTGTCTTGCCTGTTCCGCGACATTGTCACATAATCACAGCCTCCCACCCCCCAGCTTTAAGTGGGATCAAAAATGGAGGCTTGGCATATGTAATTAAGGGCTACATGTCTGTGCTTCCCATGGTGTGTCCCCCCCTCCACCGCTATTTTGGTTTCTCGCTGAGCTTTCTGTTATTCCATTCTGTCACATAAGGCAACTGACGACCTACACTTAAAACCAGCTAGGGCTATTAGTCTTGTCAATGGCTGCTAGCTGTCTATGATAAATGAGTAACCAATGATTTTTGATGATAATAATAATTATTTGAAAATGTTTCATTTCTGAAATTGTGAAACTGTGAATTAAACTTTGCTGAGCCCTGTTGAAGTTAATAGAGGACACTAATTAACACACATATTAGTTAACTTAGTAGCTGAATATGCAATGATAAATGTAACATTCAATGCTCAATGACATGCTTTTGAGATGTGCTGATTTGCAGTAGGCAGTCATAGTCATCCCTATAGGCCATAGAAAAGCTAAGAAGCAGGTTTCTTTAACTTTAAGCAAACCCAATATTGGTGAAATGTGCACAGCGTGAATTAGAAGCTTTACCTTAAAATGACATGCTTAGAAATGCTCGTCATAACTGCAGAATGTTCTGGTATAATAAATGTATTACTTTATAAGCAACATTTTATTCTTAAATGTCAAGAACTTCCAATTTCCTCATGTTTTCACATACATGCTTAAAAAAGCTAGTTATGCATTATAGACAATAATTCTTATTTGTATTAAATGAAGTGCATTACCTAACAATGATTTTGATTCTTAGTTAGTATAGTTCATTGTTCTCACAGTGAAATAAAATGTAGTGTAGAAGGCTGACCTGTGCTCAAAGGCCTATGGGAACTAAATCTTACGTTGCCAGAATATAACTACGCAAGAATGTTTATAGCTAACTTTGTGATAACTTTGTAAGCTGCATATATTTATCATGGAAATGGAGGAGCTGAACCCGCTCGATGACGAGAGATGCCACTTGATTGGTCCGCGGATGAAGGAGCCCGATGTCTGCAATATGTATTCATGTCTTTTCTATCAGTGCCTGTTCCTAGGTAGAGGGTCATTGCATTGCCTTTGCCTTTTCCTTTTCTTCCCCTTCCCTGACCTTTGACGGTTGCAGTTACTGCTGCTGCTGTTTCCCTATTGGCATCTAATTTTGACAGATTGCTACTGCACCTGTATTCTGTTTTATTTTGAATTTACTGAGACGGCTGAGTTTCGTGAACTACTCTTTATGGGAAATTCTGCGGCTTTAGTTTGGCTTTGAGCTTTATGCTCCTCTGATCTCACTCTTTTCCTTTTGAATCTGAACTCTTCATTGATTCCACAAGTCTAAACTCCGATCCCAATCTTTAGTACAGAGGATTAGTCCTTTATGGAACAAGCTTAAATGCATTACTTGATGTTTGAATCTAACTATTCTTTTTGATGAGATTTCTGTATACTTAATTGATTTATGGACTAATCAAAATAAAAGCGACCAAAGAACTTTACTAATCTCTTAATGAGAAAAAAGTAAAGGTGCCGCGTTGGTATAGGTCAGTGTCAGGTCATGCTAGAGCATGCTAGAAAGCGCATCAATTTTCCTTGTATTCTTAGGGAGGTGCGTGGCTCCCGCAGACATGGGCGCCTGTCAGGTGACACAGCCCACTTTAAATGATTTTATTCGTTTGTTCTCACGTTTGCTTTTCTTACCTTTACTTTTCCAGTAGCAACACGTACAGGGGAGCCTGGAGGTGCTGTAGAGGTTGCTGGACCCCAGTTAAAAGCCCCTTTAGATGGTCTTTTTACGAATAATCCTTTCATAAAAATTTTAAATTCATTACCTGTGGTATGGTTAGATCACTATGTAATCATTTTTAACATTGAAAAACCAAGTAGGCAGTACCAATCATTCAAATCTGCGGAACCCATCAAAGCTAGGGCCTGGAACAAAATCAATACAGAATCACTAGCTGAATTATTAAGGCACAACCAACCTGTAATTCCTTTCTATGCCGAACTAGCATCCAACTGTTACTCAGACTGGCTGTCTGATACCTTTCGAGAGGTTGTTCCAACTAAATGCATATATTCCGATAGAAAGGAACCATCAGCCCCCTGGTTTACAGAAGCCCTGAGGCTAGAAAAACAATCCTGTAAAAGGATTGAAAAGAGCTGGAGGAAACACTATAACACGCAAGAAAAATTGGTCTATAAGCTCACACTAACGAACTATAAAAACCTTATTATTAAGGAAAAAAGTAACTATTTTACCGCAATGATTGAGAAGGCTACCAATTCGAACAAGAAACCTTTCCAGGTGGTAACTAAACTTACATCGACCCCTAATAGCAATGCCTCCGATGACAGTCAACAGTTCTGCAACACCTTAGCCTGCACTTTTAAAGAAAAGATCAATGAGATTTTTAAAATATTTGATAAAACTAACAATCACCTTAAGAGTGAGCAGGCAACACCTTTAGCACAAGACTATGCACCATTGCTAGAATTTACATCTACCACCCCAGAACAAGTAGTAACTCTTCTCATGCAAAACAAATCAGGCTCTCCTTATGATCCTTGCCCTCCTAAAATACTTAAATTAACACCGGAAATTATTTCGACAAACCTGTCCGATATTTTTAACATCATGATTTCCACAGGCGTATTTCCGCCGGTTTAGAAACAAGCCGCCATCCTCCCTCTTATAAAAAAGCCTAATCAGAACTGAATGGACCCCAACAACTATCGTCCAATATCACGCCACCCTCTTCCTTCAAAAATCATTGAAAAAATCATGAATATAGAATTATCCAAATATATTCAGGATAATCATATCCTAGATTTAACACAGTTCGGTTTTAGACCAGGACATAGCACTGAGACCGCACTGGTCAAAGCAACGGAAGAGATAAGAATGACACTGGATGGAGGTGAAAACGCAGTCCTCATCCTATTGGATCTATCCGCAGCGTTTGATACGGTGGACCGTAAAATCTTGATTCACCGTCTAGCAGAAATAGGGATTAAGGACAAGGCCCTGGCTCTGCTCACCTCCTTTCTCACAGACAGGAAACAAACCTTGGCGCTGGGTAAATTTGAATCAACACCTTATACTCTACCGTGTGGAGTGCCACAGGGATCGTCATTGAGCCCAACCCTTTTTAATATTTATGTGGTTAAGTTGGCCTCACTCATTAAAAAGTTCAACTTAGAGCTAACATCCTTTGCTGATGACACCCAATCGGTAGTTACTGCCTCTAATAATGATTCCTCAGGTCCGCAAAGATGTCGAGACTGTATGGAAGCAGTCAGCAGTTGGATGAGCAGGCACTGTTTGAATCTCAACTCAGGAAAAACAGAGGTTATTATTTTCGGGAATCCCTCCCCAATCTGGTCCCCTAACTGGTGGCCAGAACGACTGAGTTAACCTCCTATTCCTGTCCTTAAAGCTAAAAACTTGGGAGTCATCATTGATGACAAACCTAACATGGGTGCCCAAGTGTCCTCGGTGGTTTCATCAGCCTACTATATCCTCAGAATGATCAGAAAAATATTGCCATATATTCCCAATAATTTCAGGGAAAATGTGATTACTTCATTAGTCCTTTCAAAATTGGACTATTGCAACAGTCTTTATTTGACTGCAAGAAAAGCATGTAAATAAGTTGCAACTTGTGCAGAATGCTGCAGCTAGAATGATTCTGAATTTGCCTAAATTTCATCCTATCTTCCAGGGACTTCGAGAGCTACATTGGTTTCCGATACGTAATCGTGCTAAATTCAAAGCCTTATGCCTTGCACATAAAGGACTCTACAATGCAGGTCCAGAATTTCTTAAGAAGGTGTTTAGATGGTACATTCCTAATAGAGCCTTACGATCTGCAAATTCAAAAACTTTAGTAATCCCCAAGATTAAAAAGGCAAATTGGGGAGGCAGGAGTATCCTATTCCGTACAGCAAAACTATGGAATGACCTCCCATCACATATTAGAGCCATCCCCTCCTTGTTGGCATTTAGGAAGGAGATTAAGACTTGGCTTTTTAACAATTAATGTGTCATTTCAAGATGCTCAGCTTTCAGTCAGTGCCAAGACACCCAAGGGTTATTGCGCACTGTACAAATTTCCTTAACATAACAGTGTTTATGTGAATTTTGCGTTTGGATTTGTCAGTAGGATTTTGATAGAATAACAACTGTGACAGGATTGGAGCAGAAAATGTGGCGTTTACGGAACAGGAAAAAAACATTGAACTGTGAATTGTTTATTCTTACAAATTTGTGAAAATGTAACTTTTTAAAGGATTTATACATTTTGTGAGAGGCAATGTTTCAGTTCGAATACAGGAAGGTGAAGAGGCACCTCCCGAGGCTTACCCTGCACATTATATGACAACTGAAATTACATACATGTTTATGGTTTCATCAATGGTGCAAAATTCCTGAGAAAGAAGGTCCGTACATTTGGATTGAGAATTATTGACAAGTTAAGAGAAAAGTTATGTGAGATGAAACCCCCACCTAGACCCACACAATTTGAGGCTTTAAGCATGTGGGAAAGGACAGCATGAGACAAGAAAAGAGAGAAATACCAGAAGATGACAAAAAGAGCAATGCGTAATTATTCAGATGCTTGATGGGATGAAGAACAGCATAGATGGAAAAAAGCCATAATTGAAATCACTAGATTATATCCAGCAATTTGTACTGAAATGTCGGAGAAAGGGATGAAGAAGAATACACAGGAGAAAGACAAAGAAGAAAAAGAAAATGAGACAGATAGTTATTCAGTGGATGAGATATTAGAAGAAATGTTGGCTGCACGATCCCCACCTTATGCGACTCCAGTTGATAGTTCTGGGAGTAGTGCCACAGCGGGTAGTACAATAGCGACTGGTCTTGTAGAAACTATGGTGGTAAAAGTTGAGAGACCCCTTCAAATATTAGAGATTACCCCCACCACAATTTGCTCAGCACCAGATTGTCCCTCCACCTGTGGAGAATCCATCTGTAATGCATGGTCTGGTGCAAGTACCACAAATAGCAACTATAGCGACAGTGCCTAGACCAGTTACAAATGTCCCAGCAAATGTCAATCTGACTCCAGAGACACAAAGAGCTGTAGGAGGTTTACCTATGACAGGATTTGTACTGACTTTCCAAAGTCACAGATTGTTGTAGGGAGACCACCTCAGACGATTCAAGCACTAAGAGATGGGGGAATGATTATCATTAATGACACCAATAACCCAGGAAGAAACTAATTTGTTGGAAGATGAAATTGTTCCACCGTGGTTTGAGGAAGCTGTAGGGATTAAAAAGACAGAGAGCACAGTGCAAGCGGCTATCCCAGAATCTGAAAAAGAGAAACCATTACCTATTCCCAGATTAAAAATCAAGCTGGAAGAAATTATATGGGGATGTTTGGATTTAGAACTTAAGTACGTATCAAGAGAAATAATTGGTTTACCTGTGTAAAGATATTACAAGACGAGCAGCAACAACTCATGAGAAACTAACTGAGTTGACACAGAAATATGAAGTTGATATTCCTAAAAATCCTCATCAGAAAATTTACAGGGTGTAATTAGATAATGCAGCAATTGAAGTATTGCGTTCTTCAGGAATGTGGTTACACATCACTGAATTAATCAAATGTATTAGTAAATGGAGTGACTTTGAAACATTAAAAAATACAATATGACACCATCTCTTTTTGGCATCAGACAACCTGTGCGTGCAGGCCAGCAGGGGCATGGGGAAGGTGATAGGGTGGCAGAGAACGATGAGGGTATATATAAAAAAAATGAGACATGGGGGAGGTTAGGGGTTAATAGGAGAGAGAGCGAGTCAAGGGAGAGGAGTGTAGTGGAGGGTGGGGGGCAGGAGAGCCTTTCAAGGGTCTGCAGAGTCCGCAGGGGGCACACAGCTGTGTGAGGCGGGATGCAGGCTAATCGCACAAGAGGGGGCTCTGTGCATTTCAAAGACGGGCAACAGAGGAATTTAACTCCTCTGCTGCCTGCTAGCCTGTTGCTCACCATCCCTTTACTGGCTCAGCTGCAGCACAGAGCCAGTAAAGAGAGGGTGAATGCCAAAGTTATTTTTTTAAACATATTTTGCGGGGCACTTTTGTAAAAAATTGCTGTATTTTTACAAAAGTGCCGATTTCATACCATTGGGAATTGGATCACAACAGCAGGAGGAGATATTCTGAAGGCTATACTTATGCCAATATTAATCCTAGGGCTTTGTTTGTTGAGCTCATTGGCTTTATTTAAAGGATGTATATTATTCATACAAGAGAAGGGAAAAATAAATGAATAAAAGGTTTGAGAAATATCTAACTTTAAATCACATCCACAGGCAGATCAGACTTTCTCTGACTCAATTTGTCATGCTAAAGATAGATGAGGCGAATCACTCCTCTTGTGAGATCTTTCGAATAGTTAAATCCCTCACGTCATTAGACTCCGTGTCAGCGGTCAGGGCTCCAACCTCCAGTAACTGCAATCGGATTGGTAATTTTTTCTTTGACATAATATCCTCCTTGTATGCCTCTTTCCCGGAAAAAGCTAAGAATGACCGTTTCTCTCCTCCTAGAGCATCACCTTTTCCTCTACTAGAAGGATCTTCCAGAATAAGGAACATTTCAGTAGAAGAAACTTGCTCTTGTGCTGCTAAAATCAAATCTGGCTCCCCGCAAGATACAACCTCTCCGGCTATATTAGAATGAGGGTTTACGACTCTCGCTCCAACCTTATGTGCACTGCTTAATTTATCTTTTGAGGTTGGACAACTACCAGCTGAGTGGAGACACGCTATGGTGATTCCTCTTCTTAAGAAGCCCTCTCTGGATCCTTCCAAGCCAGAGAACTTTTAACCAATTTCGATGCTTTCCTTGCTAAAGTCCCCCAAAAACATGTACATTTACAACTAATGAAGTTCATTGATGAAAAAGAAATCCTACATGAGACGCAGTCAGGTTTTAGGCCGCAGTACAGTACAGAATCCGTCCTCCTATTAGCCTCTGAGACGCTACGTATGTTGGCCAATGAAGGCAAGACGGCTGCATTAGTCTTGCTAGACTTAAGTGTGGCTTTTCATACCATATCACATGGCCTGCTTTTAAAATGGCTGTGGTTACAGGGCATAGGGGAATGGCCTTCGAATGGTTTGCTGATTTCTTGCACAACCGCTCGTTCCAGGTGTTTCAGAAGCAGCACACCTCGGAAATCATCCCCTTACAGCAGGGCGTGCCTCAGGGTTCGGTCTTAAGCCCGACCCTGTTTAACCTGTATCTCTGTCCCTTGGCAGACGTGATTGAACGCCACGGTGTGAGGATCATGTCTTATGCTGACGACACTCTTCTGATCATCACACTGGCGCAAGATGACTGGAGGGCCGCAGGAAATTTCAAGTTCTGTCTGTTGGACCTTGCGGCGTCGATGGACGCCAGCTGCCTAAACATTGAATGCAGACAAGACAGAGGTCTTGGTGATCGGGAAACAGCCTTCAATATGGTCCTCTGCTTGGTGGCCTTGTGAATTGGGCCCCACTCCGATCCCTAAACCTAAAGTTAAAAATCTGGGCGTCACCTTCAATGCGGTGCTATCCTTTGATAATCAGATTACGGCTATGGTCGGTACCTGTTTTGGAGTGTTAAAGATACTACGAAATATTCTGGGATTCCTACCAGAATCAGCTAAGAAGACGCTAATTCAGGCTTTGCTGGTATCCCATCTAGATTACTGTAATGTACTCTACTTGGGGGTCTCCAAAGGCTGGTTGGGGATGCTTCAAAGGGTATAAAATGCTGCAGCTCGGTTGCTACTTAAAATTCCAAAACAGTCCTCCACAAGCCCCAGAATTGCCGAACTACACTGGATCCCCATCAAGCGTAGAGTTTCTTTTAAAGCACTCTGCTTTGTGCATAGGATACTCAATCAGAGGGGCCCAAGATATTTGTTTCCTTTGATTCAAGCCTACACTCCTACTAGGCACCTCAGGTATTGGGGAGGGGGGCACTGACTGTGGTCCCTAGAGTGAATAGAAGGTGCCTGGGGGCAGCTCTTTCAGACTCCTTGCATCTAAACTCTATGCCATTGGACCTGAGAGTGGAGCCATCTGAAGCAGGGTTTTGAAAAAATCTCAAGAACTGGTTATTCTGGTAAATAACTTAGGACTGATTGGCCATTGCAGACGCACTTGACAGAAAAATGGATTTTAGTGCTGTATCTCTAGCGCAGGGACGCTCCTTGGGAGTAACCAGGTGCTTTATAAACCTCCTAACATAACAATGACGATTACAGGAAGTCATTAACATTTCAAAGTTTAAAATGGAAGAGACAAGATTCAACTAATGATGAAAGTGCCCTTTCAGTAGAACTCACATGTGAAATCGTGATAGCATGATGGTTAAGATAACCATCAGAGGGGACTAATAGAGTCCACTAATTAACACGAAAATTAGTTAACTTAGTAGCTGAATATGCAATGATAAATTTAAAATTCAATGCTCAAATGACACGCTTTTGAGATGTGCTGATTTGCAATAGGCAGTCTTAGTTATCCGTTTAGGCCATAGAAAAGCTAAGAAGCAAGTTCCTTTAACTAAAAGCAAACCTAATAATGGTGAAATGTGCAAAATGTGAATTAAAAGTTTGACCTTAAAGTGACATGCTCAGAAATGTTCGGCATAACTGCAGAGTGTTCCGGTTTAATAAATGCATTACTTTATAAGCAACATTCTTTTCTTAAATGTCAAGAGCTTCCTATTTTCTCATGTTTTCACATAAATGCTTAAATAAGATAGTTATGCATTATAGACAATAATTCTTGTTTGTATTAAATGGAATGCATTACATAACAATGATTTTGTCTCTGAGTTAGTATAGTTCATTGTTCTCGCAGTGAAACAAAATGTGATGTAGAAGGCCGACCTGTGCTCAAATGCCTATGGGAACACAGTCTTATGTTTCCAGAATCTAACTAAGCAAGAATATTTGTTGCTAACTTTGTGATAACTTTACAAGCTGCATGTATTTTTCGTGAGAACTGAGGAGCTGAACCAGCTCAATGACGAGAGATGCCACCTGATTGGTCCCCGGATGAAGGAGCCCAATCCAATGTTTGCAATATGTATTCATGTCTTTTATATTAGTGTGTGTTCCTAGGTAGAGGGTCATTGCATTGCTTTGCCTTTTTCTTTTCTTCCCCTTGCAAGACCTTTGACAGTTGCAGTTAACTCTGCTGCTGTTTTCCTATTGCTGTTATTGCCATCTATTTTTTGACAGATTGCTACTGCAACTGTATGCTGTTTTATTTTGAATTTACTGAGACTCTGCTGAGTTTCATGAACTACTCTTTATGGTAAGTTCTGCTGCTTTAGTTTGGCTTTGAGCTTTATGCTCCTCTGATGTCACTCTTTTCCTTTTGAATCCGAACTCTTCGTGGGTTCCACGAATCTAAACTCTGATCCTGATCTTTAGTATTGGGAATTAGTCCTTTATGGAGCGTGCTTAAATCATTACTTGATGTTTGAATCTAACCATTCTTTTTGATGAGATTTCTGTATACTTATTTGATTTCTGGACTAATCTAAATGAAAACGACCAAAGAACTTTAATAATCTCTTAATGAGAATAAAGTTTTTAAAACCTATCTAAACTCTCATCAATGATTGAACCTAAACAATGCTATTTAAGTTTATGATGCCTGATTTTCTCTTTGATTCATAATATGATATTCAAAGGTCCATCACCGGAGGAGAGAAAGTTTTGGCACGGAAATGGGCCGTAACCCTGCAAGTGATGGTAAATTGGTAAACAGACCGTATGACGCTAGTAGAAAGAAACAGATTAATTTTTGGGGCCCAGTCCGCGCTATCAAAGGTGTAATGGTCTTTAGGGTGTCCATGTATTGTGAACACATTTTTGACCAACTGACAGGCGTTGTGAAAAACTCGCACTACCTTCAGCCTCAACTCCACAGCTCTCAGTCGTGGACCGCTATAAACATCAGAAGGCGACTCAGTTGAAAGTATGCACTATGTAAGAGTAATATGCTACACAAAAGGATACAGAAACACAACATCCTGGAAATAAGTAATATGCTCAGGGAATACAAGATTAACTAACATTTATGAAATATAAATAAGAACTAAATTGCTGACTGGATTCCCTTTATGCTTTTGAAGTTCATTATTCTGAAACCAATCTCTATTTTGCCAGTAAAGTTATGGATATGAGTAGTAGGGCCCGATAGGGACCCATTTCAGTGTTCTGTGGCCGGAGGAACCCAACCCACTTAAAGCCCTGATTACCCCAGCTGTTTTACGTCATTAGGGAAACCAAGAAAACTTCATGCTCCCACTGCAACTTTTCGAGGTCTAGGTTTTTAGTTAGCAATTCAATGTGCTCTGAGAGTTGTAGTCTTATTTTCTTTAAATATTAGATGAACACACTCAAAAGCAGTGCACGATAAATGGAAGGTATACCCAGGTCTGAGAAAGTGCTGTTCTGGTGACACGAAGTCTGTACTGGAGGTAACTAGGTATGATCCCATAGAAGGTTGTCGGGTTCCCTCTCGCTACATATACATTCTTATATAGCACTTATACCTCTACTAAGCTCTGTAGCTAACAGTTCTATTATGGTAGCTATTGTCACATTTTTAAACATTTTAATGGTATCAAATGTATCTGTGATAATTATTGTGTATTGTCTTCCATTAACATTTTAAATCCAATTTTAGTGTCCTAAAATTGATGTCTGCATAAATTTTGTGAGTGGCATTCTAACGTCTACATTGCTGGTTTGTAGTCATACCCCCAAATAAATCTCTTAAGCCCCAAAAGTAAACTATATGATCTTCTTGGAGAAATAGAAAAGTGGTCTTGTTGTTTACTCCTTCCCCACAGAGTTATGCTCAGGTAGGTAAGAGTGTTAAGAGACAGATAAAAGCTGTTGGAGAATCTCTCATCTGTAGGTGATATAAAGTACCTGGCCCCATACCCCGAAAGAGGTAAACATATATAATAGATGGTATTCATGATAAGATGATTATCATACACTGTTGATCTGTAAATCACGCGCATTCAAATTATTGAAAATATCTGAAAACCCCAGCAAAGATACATATTAGGGTAAAGGTTAGATGATCCTAAATAATATTTCAGCACACAACCCTAATCAATTAATCTGAAACCTTCCTAAATTATAACCAGCTTTCTAACGGCATTATTGCATTAGTGTAACATAATATGCCTAGACATGTAAAGCCTCTCTGCGTACCTTATTATTGTGCTATCTGGCCTCAAGTTGGAAAATTGTATTTCAGCATCGCCCCTGGAACCAGTCCATGCGTCTAACCCTGCCCCTTCACTTGTGTCTTATCGACCTTTATTTGACATGATGCTCTGTGGAGCAAGAAAGGGTCAGCTCATTCCTGGCTACTGTTTTGTTACACAGGAGAGGTAACAATAGTTCTTGTTTAAAATATAGAACTTACATAGAAGCTTGCTGCTAGTTTTCACACCTTCCTTGCAGACGGAACTTGCAAGCTTATGTTTTTAGCTGTTGTGCTTAAGAAAGAACTTCAGAGAATGGAATTTTTCCACCGTACAGTTGATTAGCTGATTACTTACCAGTGAGTTTCATTACTCCGAGTCTAGGACTTCCTTGTCACAGTCTTCACACAGTGAGCGGTCGTTCTGACTCACAGATCACAATTACCTTGTCTGACAAAAAGACCTTCAATATGGCCACCATATCGCAGCATGCACAAAAGGAGGCACTTGAAATGATCACTTCCTGAGATACCAAGCTAAACAAGAGCAGAAACAACAAAGAATTAATCACAATTAATATAGGGAGGGGTTAGGACTGTGACAAGGAAGACCTGGACTCGGAGTAATGAAAATTACTAGTAAGTAACCAGGTTTTTACCTCATTGTCTGTTTTCCTGTCATGGTTCTTACATGGTGAGACAAATCCCAAGCCAAAAGTGATTGATTATTTGATTATTATATTAATTTAGAAGGAGGCTGAGACCACAACAATTTGATGTTACACCCTTGACTCTATCTAAAGGTTATGAAATAGAAATCAAAGGTGATGAACATAAGATAATATAATATTTGAGCAGCGAACTCCCCCAAATCTTCATCAACCACCCATGAGGATGCCACATTCTAGTTGACTTACCCTGATTGCAAGCTGGTAAATCCACCTTTGATACCGCATAGGATTTATGGATTATCAGTTTTATAAATCTAGAAAGAGTGGATGTGGTGGGACAAGGCCTCTCACTGAAAGCCAAAGGTGACAAATAGGGAATCAGCCTTGCAAAAGTGGCCTGTTCTATCTAGATAGTGGAGAGAGCCCTGAGCAGATCCAGTGTATGGAGTCTCTCCTCCTCAGTGCAGAGGGACTGGGATAAAACACAGGAAGAACAATGTCTTCTTTACAATGAAACTTCAAGGTTATATTGGGGAGGGGAGGAAATAGGTTTTAGAATTACCATGTCAGTCGCAAACATTAAAAATGAAGGAGATGAAAGTAAAGCACAAATCTCCCCAATCCTTTGACCTGAGCAGATGGCTACCAGGAAAAGTGCTTCTGTTGAAAGGTACTTATGGTCAGATGATAGCAAGGGTTTAAAGGGGAACCCATCAAAGCATAAAGTATTAGAGGGAAGTCACAGGTTGGTACGGGGCAATGGATAACTGATCTGAAAAGAAAAAGGCTTCTCTGTAGACCAGAAGCCAAAAGAGTAAGCATGGAAACCTCAGCACCCCTGAAAGCCTGAATCAACACGCAGTGGCCTCTGATAATAGAGACTGCCTAACCCAACATGAAGAAACAGTCTCTAAAAAAATGTAAAGTTTGATAGGATCACATGAGGCTATAAGCCTCTGTCCCTCTATCAAGATTCGAAATTATTCCAGTGGTGACTGTAGGATTTCAACATTGAGGGGTTCCTGTGTTATATTCCATATAGGTACCATAATATAGGCCCAGGTAACTTCATAACCCTTCACCTATATTCTTCCCTACATTGCACTTATAACGGTTTACAGGGACTGACCTTTTACCTTGATACAACACTGCATTCAGAACGCGGGTTTTCCCTAGTTCGAAATCTCATACATTATGCATGAGGATTCTCGGAAGCACAGCAGGACTACCATCTCCTGTATAATGTCTATGTATAAAGTTCATGCCCGACGTCATCCTTAGTCCGACACAGTAATACAGCGAGGTAGGACCCCTGGGGAGGCCTATGGGTATATATACATCACATCTTGCTAAGATAGACAGAGGAGATCAGGACTTCCCGTCAGACACACTGACCAGAGACGCTGAGGTTCCTGCATGCAGACAATCCAGCTCGCAGTGGTCTAACATCCCTCGCGGGGTGTTCAACTCGAGACCAAGACGGTATCCCACAGTCTCTCACTTCAGGTAATGGGGTTGACTTTATCCTAGAGGGATTCTTGGCTTAACACCTACACACATGCTAGGTACACTTAGGTATATCTAGTTAGGGAGGCATCGTAGGAGTACGCATCTTTTTATTATCGTGTATTTTATGTACTTGTATGTATTCATGATTACTGCAAGATGGTAGAGCTTTACAATCCGTTTACTTTCATAGTGCTTCTAATCCTATATATCTGCTACTGTCTAACGGTTATTGCAGCTCATCTCTTTTACACAAGAATAACAACTGTTCAATAAATACTTATTGAAAACGCCCAGCCTGTTTATTCTGTGTATCTCTCTAAGACAGACTAAGTAAGCACGAGTGACTGAGCGAAAAGTAGTATATTGTTTCCATGGTCCTGAGGGATCAGGGTTGTCATGTTCGATGGTTGCCAAGAACTATTCTCTCCTTGGTAAGAGAAGATTCTAGTGGCACTGTGAGCTAGCTGGTACAAAAGGCCAACATACCTGGTGGGGGTGTTCAGAATCAGTCCGACACCAATCCTACAGTGTATGCTGTCTGAACGCGCAGATCCTGTATAGGTTTTATAGGAACTATACGGCATGGCGCTGCCAACGTTGGTTGGGTACCTATTTAACAGTAGAATCTGAGTAGCTCAGTCGTGCTAGTCTCAGAGACCCCTACTCACAACTCCCCAGAGACGTCTGGAGTGGGTGGGCACAAACTCCGCCACAGCTGAGTAGGCAAAATCCTATTTATTGGCTGTTGGTTAATCAAGCTTGAAGGACACTTTGTTCCTAAACTGTGAAAAACACCTTATCTTAGTTCCCTTGAAAAGCCCTTCTTCTCTAAAACAATGACTGAAGAAATAGGAAACCTTGATAGAGTTACGCAAGAACTAAATCTCTCAGCAGACGAAGAAGACGCAGATGCAATTTCAATTGCAGAAAATGTTAGAAATGCCGTTACAATAAAACTAGGTGCACACGGTCTAACATCCAGGGGTGGACCAGTAGCTTTCGTGATTGAGGCACACAAATCATTTAAAACAGAGGTATTCTATTCATGGGTTACATTCCCAGTTGCAAATGCAAGAACAAAAACATTTCACTTCTACACAGAAAGTGGAATACCGGAAGAATATTGTCCCTATGAGGACATTG
Source organism: Calotriton arnoldi (assembly GCA_963921515.1). Classification (NCBI taxonomy): domain Eukaryota; kingdom Metazoa; phylum Chordata; class Amphibia; order Caudata; family Salamandridae; genus Calotriton; species Calotriton arnoldi. Next base: position 749,984 of record CAWUFW010009268.1, read on the forward strand.
AAGTTCCACTAACCTACCAGGAACATTTATACTGGTATAAAGGCGCCCTCCCCCATAAAAGAAATAAAGTAAGACTCGGTCCGCTCGGAAGAGAAGAAGCGACATGGCTAGTATTAGCAGCCTACACACCACATCCTGACATTGAAACAATGCCAAGAGGAGACTTACTTATACTTCACAAAGAACTGATAAAACTTTACAGAAACATGACACAGTTCTTCATAAGGACACTTACGGTCGAGCCGGCAACGGTTACAACAAACACAAATACAGGTCAAAATACAGCAACTAAAATCTCACCAGAAACTTTACACGCAGTAATGGGTAAAATGCCCGCAAAACGTGAACAAGTGCCATTCTGGGTAGCTCAAAAAATAACACAGCTAGAAGCAGTATTCCCGAATACTAGCCCGTATGAAAGACACAGAATGCTGACAATCTGCTTGCCCATGGGGATAACACCACAGATAGGGGTACAGTTTTTGCTGCCCTATATACCAGAACACATGGTATCCCGTCATTAGCAGTAATACCAGATGTATTAAGGCAAATACAAAATGAGTACGGAGCAGAACCGGCTCTGAACTTAGGGATGAAATTACTAGGTAATTATGCCCAGGTATCAGCCTTAATATTAGCAAATATTAAAGGGGAAGCAGCATCCGTGGCAATCCGGAAACGCCTAAGGGAGTTCAGTCCTTTACAACAGGAACATGAATTACCAAAAATGATTGAGACTGCGTATGCAGAATTGGGCAGAGACAGTTTGGGTGGGAAAGCATTAAAACCCCAACTGATGGGTAGTCCCGAGAAGGACACCGGTAAGCAGGCACCTGCTTCTTCGAAAAAGAAGTGGGAAAATAACAAAAAACAGAAAAATAAAGAAAACAGATCTCAATCCAGAGGTAGATCTCCTCCACAGGAGTCCTCCGAAAGGAGGTATAACCTTAGGAATTGGGACAATATTAGGAAACCTGACAGGCATCAGGATACTGATACACGTTCCTCTCGTTCCTTTCAGGGTTCGACGAAAAACTCAGAGAGGGAAGGACGGTCAGAAAGACAAGAAGAGTGTACAAAGTCCAGAGACAAGCAGCACGCTCAAGACTATACTTCCAAAAAAGAAGATAAAGCCAAACCAAAACCTCAGTTCAAAAAGAAGAAGGTTGCAGGTCTGAAGATCAGACATGCCCAGAATTCTGAGGACTCAACTACTGAACGGGGAATGGGCTCTGACGATGCTAGACAGTGCAGCAGAAGTAACAATAGCTCGCCAGAACCTGATGGAATTTCTGGTGACAGCGGACTTGAATGATTATATCACGGTGGAAACACCTGATACTAGGGTAAGTGTCCCACATAAGTTATATGAAATAACACTCCAAATGGAGGGGGACAAACCCAGGAAAGTTAGAGGCCTCTTTTGGGAGAACCTGACGTTTGGTTATGACATTTTATTAGCTGAACAAGATTGGCCGCCAGCATTCGTCATGGACTGCCCTAGGGGAGAAACAGTAATCTTACCAGCCTTTTCCGACCCTGTTCCCAAATATCTAAAATATACATATTCACGGGAGTGGGCGGTAGCCCTTGCCCCGGCATTATATAAAAACCATGTTGGGTGGGATGAGGATTCAACCCACCACATAATTACATTAAAAAATACTCCGACTCCACAGAGGCAGTATCCAATAAAGCAGGAAGCTAAAAAACAGGTCAGGGAGATCCTAGATCAACTTGAATATCAAGGGGTGATTGAAACTTGCACCTCTCAAATGAATAATCCTTTGTTTCCCATAATGAAACCTGACAACTCATATAGTCTAGTTTCAGATTACAGACATCTAAACACTTGCACAAAGACATTTTCAGTACAAAATGCACACAGTGCCGCACTAATGAATAACATTGTGCGGGAAAAATACAAAACAACGCTAAATATCTCAAATTGATTTTTTTGCCAAAATATAGCGCCTGAAAGCAGGTATTTAACCACATTTTCCGCGTGAGGTTCCCAGCGTCAATTTTGTAGACTCCCCCAGGGGTATAAGAACAGCCCGGGGTTATTTTCGGCCAGAGTAACTGAATTACTTCAAAATCTGGATGAAGAGGCATTGTCCTACGTTGATGATATTTATCTTACAGGTGATGATGACCTGGAGGAACACTTGAACAGAGTAAATACCATAATAGTGGGATTTGCAACTGAGGGCTACAAATTTAATTTTAAGAAATCAAAGATAGCCCACCTCAATGTCCTTTTTCTGGGATATGAGCTTTCCAGTGAAGGGAAAAGCTTAGCAGCTAACTTTTTAGAAAAGTGTGCACTGCTACAACCTCCAAAATCATTAAAAAAATGTACAATCAATACTGGGATTCCTGAACTTTGGCAGAACATACATTTTGGATTACGCAGAAAGAGTTAAACCTTTCTATGATTAATAAAACCTTACTTTTCAGTTAGACAATGGACACAGGAACACACAGATATCCTTCGTTCCCTACAAGCGATTATGATAGCTTCAAAACACTTACAGACATGTGTAAATGTACGCAACTTAGTGATCCGTATAGTCGCGGGTCAATCAGGATACACCTACCTAATACATAATGAAGGTGAAACAGTACCAATAGCGTACAAATCACATTTGTACACAAATGCTGAGATGCGCTTTGCATCCATGGAAAAAATTCTTACAGCAGTACAGACTGCTGTAGTGAGAGAAAGAGCACTGGCTCAGGGAAAGCGAATAATTTTCGTAACCCCAGTACCGGCCTTAGAGGCAGCTACAAAGGCTAGCGTTCCAAATGCTAAAGCCTTACATCCGAGATGGATACTATGGGCTAATTCTCTTACTGCAACAGATGTAGAATACAGGTACGACTCAAGTTTAAAAACACAAGCATTCCTGAAATACGAACAAGAATATCCTCTCCCTAATGAAATATTGCCTCTAGATCAGTATGAATATATAATTTACACTGACGGATCTGCTCAGCCGGCCATTGGGAGCATACAGCAATACAGCGCCGCATGTGCAATTGTTAAAGGTCGCATACAGGATGGAAAGTTTCATCCGAGTTGTACAAAAATCCAGTCTCTAGGAGACTGCAGGGCACAGCTGGCAGAATTAAAAGCTCTGTTACTGGCACTGTTAAATATGGATCGAGAATTCCACACACTAATCGTGTGTGATTCCTTTTACTGTGTACAGTCATACAATGAATACTTACACCACTGGGGACAAAATGGGTTCAAAGATGCGAAAGGTGGCACAATTAAGCACAAAATGCTATGGGAACAGGTAGTGGAGTTGAAAAACGAACTACCAAGGGCTCATGTGATACACACACTGAGTCATCAATGTGATGGCATTCACGTTGAAGGGAATTCATTGGCTGACGAAGCCGCAAAGGGTGCTGTACGCAAGGCTTCCGTAACTGCAGTCACTCGTTCAAAAACAAGAATAGACGGTGAGATTATGGTTGCAATTATTGCTACACGCAATAAAACGGCACTACCGAAAAGATTTCCACTCAAGTACTCCTACAAGTTAGATGCAAATAATATTCCATTTGCTCAGATTCCTGGAGTGGGGGATAGAGTAATACGAATATGGATCGCAGGTTAGGTTTAATTCTAGCAGCACACGAGGGTATAGGTTCTGCACTCGTGGGAGTTACGGCGACTGTTTCCTTATTGAAACAACGCTACTGGTGGCCAGGATTAACAAAGCAGACTAAGGACTATGTCTTGAAGTGCGACATCTGTCAGCAGATGAAAGGCTCCACCGTAACACGTCCAGCGCAGACACCATTGCTAATATCAGACAAACCACTCGCGTGTGTTTATTTGGACCACTGCGGCCCCTTACAAACGGATGGGGCTTACAGGTATATCATGGTTGCAGTGGATTCCTGCTCTAGATTCCTATGGGTGTGGCCCCAGCGTTCCACTGACACTCGAACTGTTATAAATGATTTGCGAGTCTTTATAGGGACATACGCAATTGGCACATTATATTCTGACTGTGGCCCCGCGTTTAGCTCTAGGGCTTACAAGGAAGCCATGGGAGGTTTGGGTGTAGCATTGCGGTACTCCTCTCCGTACCATCCCGAGGGATATTCGGTAGTGGAAAGGAAAAACTGGGACTTAAAGCAGTCTTTAACAACTAGAGTATTAGGCTCGGGTGAGAGTTGGGTAAAACATTTGTATGGAGTGCAACAAGCATTGAATAACATGCCAAGAAGTTCTCTAGGGGGTGTCACTCCCTATGAGGTGCTATTTGGGACGAGAATGTGGGTACCTGATCTTGATTGTGAAGGCACAGTGGCGGATGAAAAACATTTTGACATCCATAAAAGTTTGGCTGTTTTACAGAATCTGAATGAATCCAGGGCACTACAAAGCAATGTCCAGGTAAAGCGGACCGCCACTGGGGAAGTCAAGTCGGTTATGGCAAGGCCTGTCTGGGTCCCTAAAGTTGGGGATCTGGTCAGAGAGAAAATTGCAGACAAAAAAGAATTTGGGCCATCATACAGAAAGCCTGTACCTGACCTGGCCGTTGAAGGAACAAGAACTGTACTTCTGCTGCCTCTTGCCAGAAAAAAGGAGAAAAGATTTGTCTCAATCGACTTAATCAAACCACACTATGTGGCCGATACTGAATAGTAGGCCTCGTGGACTCCTGAGTAGCCGACGTCCTCCTCTCGCTACCATACAAGAAGTTCAAACAGAAAGACTCATCACGTTTGAAGAGTCCCCTGCAAGGAATAATGGACTATGCAATTATGCCATGGAACTCGTTCCTCTCGAAACTGAAGTTATTAATCAGAATCAAAATCAAAATGAAAGACAAATTTCAACTCGACCAAACACATATATCTACATCAACATGCCTCAACAAGAGCAAGCTACAGTGTCCACAAGACCTGTGGAAATACCGAAAATAGATAGAACTGCATCTGGCTATTTCATCGACTTTGATACCTTTTCATTGGATCCAAGTGAACCTGAAACAATGCCAGCCCAAAGAACAAGCAACCAGCAAATTAAAGACTTTCTGAACTTTCTTAGAAACACTTACCTGGTATCACCTTGGGTAGAACTCTGGGAAATTACTGGGATACTTTTCTTTCTTTTCTGGATAAGCTTAGTAGTTGTTTTTAGCATGCTTATAAATGGAATTTACCTTCAACAAAGCTCTGCAGCACAAAAAGTGAATCTGATTCTGAAACCTCACCTATCATCACATCGTGAACAGACTTATCATCAGTGAGCATTACAGCAGTTCCTATACCTGATGGTATAGTATGGGACAAAGTTGATTACAATATATTTGGTCTGACCGAACTTTTAAAAATTCCACATTTATTTAAAATATCATTGAATGATATCATTACCTCCAGTACATTTTCCGATGATTGGGATTATGAAACTGTAAATAATATGTTGTCTGATTTAGAAAAATCTGCTGCCTTTTCTAATAGTGAAATGTTGGAAGACACATCAGATTTTGAAACAATGTATTGCTATCAACATTATGGTCATCAATTTCTGCATCAATCTGCTAATCCTAGAAATGTTTTTACCTACCACCAATGGGAACATTGCCCTACACCACCGAAAAGCAGTTCAAAGACATTTGCACAGAAATTTCCATATTTTTCAGGGTCACGTCAGACCCAGCCTCATATTACTATAAGGTTGCATCAACATCAGCACAGAAAAATATGCTGACAAACACCAAACAGATTTATTCTGCTTCTTTTATTGCCCAGTTGTCTGAACAAGGTTTCGATTTATGGAAAGACACTATAGACTTAAAATCTGTCTGGGGTACTAGAGACTGGCAGGTCCAGGGAACTGAAGCACTATTTCGAGCATGCCTCATTCCTCAGCAAATTATGTTTTTGAATGAAACTGTGCAACAAACTACCTGCCTTGGAATAGCCAAGAACAAAGACTTGAATACACCTCGGATGCCCATACCATCACTCACTGAGGTTAACATAACATCACAAGAAGGGATTACGTTAGATAAGATCATGCAATACAATAGATCAGACCCCGATTGGAAGGGATGGTTGGTTTGGCCCACAGACAACAATAGATGTCAGGAAAGATTCATGGGTAAAACCAGAGGGTTTAAGATCAACAGGCCAGATCCACGCTATGTACAGAGAGAACATCCAGGGGTAGTGACATCATACAGTGTTGGGAAGTTATTCCTCGATTGGCTAAGAACCTCGACACTCGATCAATTAAACCTAGAGAAAGCTCTAGCCGTGGTTGACAATGGTTTAACTACACTATCACCCAGGATATATTCACTGGGCAACATTGTATCTTCTGCGATAGATATATTAGAACAAGATTTATCCATATTACAACACGGGCAATCGCAATTGCGTTCTATTATATTGTTAAGCTGGACGCTGCAATCTTTGCGTGCAGGCTATGTGCCTTGGCGTTTCATCAACAGTACATATCTGTTTTCCTCATGTAACCTAACAGACAAACAGATAGAGATGGCACAAAGGGGTGCAAAATATACAATAATGCGTATTGAAAAACTGGATAGATTAGCCTTTACAGTGGCAGAATCTCCGTCCACAGAATGGTTAATCCATGGCCACATAACTCTACCGGTCACTACTTTTCAATTTCAATATTGCCTTGAACAAAATCAGGCGGGCAGATATGAAGAAATGGGTAGGGAATTCATCAAGGAATCTTGGGAATTACCGTACAGATTTTGATGCCGGAGTGGGGATAGAGAAGTGTTTTTAAGCGGTACGGACTGTGAGAACACTTTAAGCGGATCACTCATATGTCCGGATATTATGCTGCATGGGGCATGTAACGGTTCAGTAGCTAATTTGTCCTGCCACTTGAGGGGTACCCCAGCTGCCGTGATCACCCCAGTGTTCAGGCTACTTTCGAATGGGAGTTACTTGATGCTGAATGATCAAGGTTGCTGTGGGATGCTTCCGGTCATCGCATATCTGGTAACCGTGAGCTCCAGGGTTACTTGCTGTATGCAAGTATTGTTTCCACCAACACATACAGTCAGGGAGGCGCCGTTATGGCCTTCGCTAAATGTTTCATTAATACGGTTTGATGCTTTGAGCAGAATGAAAGCCATGCTTTTACAGAAGTCTGTGCCCTTAACCTCCGCTCGAGAGACTTTTGATCTCCAGATCGCAAGGTCTTCAGCAGAGATACAGGCGCTCATATGTACGAATTGCCCCTTCCATTTCGCAGAAATGGTAAATCGTATCTTTAACATGTCTGATATGACAGGCATTGTCCATCTATTTAAGACCATAGGTTCTGGACTATTAAGCACCTTTCAGACGGTCCTCGGAGTTATACCAAACTTTATACACTCCGTATTTGGAAGCATTTTTGGAGGACTTCCGCTGATCCTGTTTTTAATAGCAGGTATCCTGATCGTAATTTTTCTGCTACGCAATGGACGGCCCATTCACCAAGGAGATGGAAACAGTACTCCTGGAGCGAAAATACCGTGATCGCATGGGTCAACATCTGGCCACACCGGGAAACAGCGGTTTCAACGCGGGTAATTCCACGCAGGTAGGTTACAACGCGGACGTTACATCGTCCACGTTGTTACCACGCATGGCATTACATCGCAAGTCGTTTCAACGACTTGCGCTAGATGGCGCACAACACCAGGGAATGTGTTGGATTTTAAATCCAACACATTCCCTGCTGTTGCGCTTAACTGGAGAAGGAATAGTAATTTATACTATTCCTAAGTCCAGCGTGCCATCTAGTGCAAGTCGTAGAAACGACTTGCGATGTAAAGCCATGCGTGGTAACAACGCGGACGATGTAACGTCCGCGTTGTAACCTACCGCGTGGTATTTGCTCGCAGTGTAAAGAGACATATTCGGCCACACCTCGCCTGAGAGAACTAAGTGCATCTTGGTTCTTGCCATTTAGACCAGTCTGGATGGACTGCATCTTACCTGCCCTCCGATGCCTGTTTTGCAGAGAAGAATGTGTGTTGGATCTCTGTCTGACACTCCCATCATGTGCGCAACCGGACGTTGATGCTTTACTGGACCCAATAACAGCCCATGTTCTGCAGTGTCCCAAGCGTATTCCAATGTTGATGGCGGCATTCCTAGAGCCTCCACAGGTAGTCACTGCTCATGTTGGTATGGACACCGGCTCCTCCTCTGACACCCAGGCCTTAGATGGCGCACAGGCTGCCCCAGCATCAGCTGTGGACAGCACGGAAAATCATCTGTGCTCAATTGACATAATCTGCGAGGTGTTACAGGGACCGTCATCTGCGGAAGCAGGCAACGATAATGTTGCGTCTACTAGCCAGGACACATAAACATTTGACTCATTTGGCCTGTCATGTGCTGGGAGAAATTCGACTTTTTGAAAAACAAAATGAAAATTGGAACTCCATAACAAAATTGACATTCTTTTGTGCATACATGGCTTTCAAATGCTTGTAGTAGTTTGAACTATACCTACGGACACATTAGAGCTATGGCTTGAGTGACAAAGTTCCTTTTTAAACATTTTTTAGAACTTTTTAATTATTTTTAAGTGACAACCAATGTGTTTTTTTTAACCATTAGCGTAACAGTGTCTAGTCAACTTAGTAGTACGTTGAGAATTTAACTATGTCGTCTTTTCGGAAGAGGAGTGGGTGTTATATTCCATATAGGTACCATAATATAGGCCCAGGTAACTTCATAACCCTTCACCTATATTCTTCCCTACTTTGCACTTATAACGGTTTACAGGGACTGACTTTTTACCTAGATACGACACTGCATTCAGAACGCGGGTTTTCCCTAGTTTGAAATCTCATACATTATGCATGAGGATTCTCGGAAGCACAGCAGGACTACCATCTCCTGTATAATATCTATGTATAAAGTTCATGCCCGACGTCATGCTTAGTCCGACACAGTAATACAGCGAGGTAGGACCCCTGGGGAGACCTATGGGTATATATACATCACATCTTGCTAAGATAGACAGAGGAGATCAGGACTTCCCGGCAGACACACTGACCAGAGACGCTGAGGTTCCTGCATGCAGACACTCCAGCTCGCAGTGGTCTAACATCCCTCGCGGGTGTCCAACTCGAGACCAAGACGGGGTCCCACAGTCTCTCACTTCAGGTAATGGGGTTGACTTTATCCTAGAGGGATTCTTGGCTTAACACCTACACACATGCTAGGTACACTTAGGTATATCTAGTTAGGGAGGCATCGTAGGAGTACGCATCTTTTTATTATCATGTATTTTATGTACTTGTATGTATTAATGATTACTGAAAGATGGTAGAGCTTTACCATCCGTTTACTTTCATAGTGCTTCTAATCCTATATATCTGCTACTGTCTAACGGTTGTTGCAGCTCATCTCTTTTACACCAGAATAACAACTGTTCAATAAATACTTATGAAAACGCCCAGCCTGTTTATTCTGTGTATCTCTCTAAGACAGACTAAGTAAGCGCGAGTGACTGAGTGAAAAGTAGTATATTGTTTCCATGGTCCTGAGGGATCAGGGTTGTCATGTTCGATGGTTGCCAAGAACTATTCTCTCCTTGGTAAGAGGAGATTCTAGTGGCACTGTGAGCTAGCTGGTACAAAAGACCAACACACCCGGTGGGAGTGTTCAGAATCAGTCGGACACCAATCCTACAGTGTATGCTGTCCGAAAGCGCAGATCCTGTATAGGTTTTATAGGAACTACACGACACCTGGATAACTGAATGCTCTGCGTCACTTCCTTAGAGCAGTCTTGGGCTAACATGGCTAACCTTTCAAGAACGATACACCCTGCCTCAGACGTTTAAGGAAGTCTGGTCTCAGAAGAGGCACTCTCAATGAAGACGGCATGATGGGATATTGCCAATCAGGGCAGGCCTCCATCTGTAATAACAATGGAAACCAAAGTCTCCTGGACTACACTAACACAACAAGAAGAACCTCGCCATGATCCTTTTGGATCGTTCCCAGGATTCTGGGAATGAATGGAAACGGAGGAAACCTCCATAGGAAATCTTGATGTAAAGCAATGGCTAGAGGCTGTATGCACAAGCTATTCTGGCTAGGAACAGGCTGCAAAAATGAGGAAGAGGAGCATTGTCCTCCATGGCAAATGGATCCAGCCAGAATTGACTGAATCTCTGGACGATCTACTGAAAAACCTGGGAGAGAGATACTGAGGAGTTGAATTGCAGATCAGTAGGTCTTCAGACCCATTCTCCCTCCTTGAAAGATTCACCCCTGAGAGAGAGAGAGGAGATTCCTCTCTGCTTCAAGACATATCTTCTTGGAAATTAGAAAAAGCGGTTTCTGCATACTCGCCTGGAGGTTGAATTAAGCTTTCACCACCTGATTGTCTGAACACAGACAGACAGATTCTGGAGGAAGGGAGAAAACCAAACTAGTGTTCCCCACTGTCGCTAACTCCTTCAAATTGGAGGATTGGGAGCTCATGTTTTTTCCTTGCCTCGTTCCAGAAATCCCCCAACCAATCTTACTAGCATATGTTACCAGGACCATCAAAGGTGACATCAACCAACAACCTTTTTCTAAACTTCCCATGATCAACTACCACTGGAATTCTGAAGAATCTCTGTCGTGACAGGAACCAGAGCCTCATAATCCCGAGATACCTGATTCCAATGATGAAGAAAATGCTGATCTAAGGGATAGAGGTGGAGACGTCCTCAGGGAAATATTGCCAATATCAAGGCAAACTCTCTTTGGCTCCTTACCCCCAGTCTTGCTTAAGTCCAGGATTTTGCCAGTAGAAGAGGAAAAGAGAGGATATCAGTTTGGCCTGCCTTTTGCTTTTCAGAAACACCTCCCAAATCTGTTCCAAACAAGCTCCGATGAACTCGAGGGACTGTGACGGATGAAGGTTGGACTTCGTGTAAATTAGTAGATATCCGTGCCTCTGTAGACGGTTGCAAAGCTGCTAAAAATGCTCCTTCACCTTAAGGAAAGAAGAAGTAATTAGCCAATTGATTGTAAAGGTAGAGAGAAACTTGATTCCTCTAAAATGCAAAATACTCACCAATGCAGCCAAGAGTTTGGTAAAAACCATTGGTGCTAACTACAGGCTGAAAGGCAGCACTTAGAATTGATAATTATTCTCCTCCACAGCAAAGTGCAGATATTTCTCATGGTCTATGTGGATAGGAAAGTGGAGGGTGGCACCCATCATGTTCAGGGGTGCTAGAAAGTCTCTCTGGTTTATCAGGGGCAAAATGGTCTGCAAGGTGATCATCTTGAATGATCTGTAGCTTATATGCTGGTTTATCCCAAAAACTGTGCAAATGTCTCCATAAACTTTCTGAACTAGAAACAAGATGGAATAATAGCCCCTCTGTTTTTTGTTGGAGGATACTGGACAGTTCACCAATTTTTCTAACAGAGGCTGTATTCCGATAAGAAGGCTTGACAGTGGATAGGATCTCTTGGAAGAGAAGTATGACAGAAGAAACGATCTGGTAGGCTGATAAACTCTATCTGATAGCCCTCTGCTACAGTCTGTAGGGCCCAAGCTTCCATCATTGAAAGTTGCCTTTCCTTTTAAAAAAACAGGAGACAACCTCCAACAGGAAGAGTCCAGATGTAGTCATGCTTTTGGAGGGGGTGGAGGAGTGGAGTCAAGAATCTGGAATCGGGACTTGTTTTTAGCAGGGCCCCCACGGCCTCAACCTCTACCTCGAAATAGCTGACTGTTCCTCTTCTAAATACCCGCACTAAAGACGCTTTAAAATCCAAAGTCTCTTCCTTTGGGAAACAGTCGAACAGGAGTCATTCATTTTTTATTTTCCATGGACTTCTTGACCATATACTTTAGTTGTTATCCAAAGATCTTAGTGCCCCCAAACGACAGTTTCATAAGCACTGTTTTTGAGTGTCATCCGCCTTCCAGGAGCGATTCAAATGTGGTGAGGGCTGCAATAGCTGCACCTGAAGCTGGTGCTGAGGCACAAAGGTTTTCAAATGATATGTTCAATAAAAATGAACCTTTTGCTTCATAATGAATAACAGGGCAGAATAATCAGACCTCTCCTACGTTCCATCTGACAAAGTTTGAAAGTCCTTCTAAGGTGACTGAGCGGTATATCACGTATCTGTATTGGCTCTGACAGAAAAGTTAGCAGCCACGTCGGCTCTTTTAACCGCTCCTTCTGCTTTTCTATCCACGTGGTCAGTTAGCAGGGCATCTTCCGAAACAACCGTACCCTCTGATGACAATCTGGTCATCAGATTGTCTACTTTTACTGCCGCAGGAAATTCCTCAGAAAACGCTTCCAGAGGGTACAGTTTGGACAGGAATCTCAGGAAAGTTAACTTGATCATGTCTTTCTACTTATGTGATAGTACCTAGTATACTACACTGTTCAATGGAAGAGACTCGGGCACAACTCATTGATACTTAGTAAACAAGTTGTCTTCCTCCCACAAGACATAGAAGGAGGGAAACCAAAGTTCCCTCTTAAGTGTTGAAAGAGCCCTGTGAGCTCTGCGCCTTGCACAAACCGACTCCTTCTATCTTTCTCCTCTGGATCGTCCATAGGAGTTTCCTGAGAAGTAACCTTAATATCTTAGAACGTGACCTCAATATCTTAGAACGTGGGGGGCCTTCTCACGCCCTAAATGCAGCTTCAACAGCAGCCTAAATCATCTGCTGCAAGGCTGAAATTGCAGGAACATCTGAAGATGGGCCAGGTTGCTCCTCCCCAGCACTCCCCTGCATGCCACTGTCAGTATCCAGTTGCAGAGTAGAAACAATCAAGGTTCCTGCTTCGGTTTGTTTCTAGGCAACACAATAACATAGCTCTCAAACTTTGGCAATAGCTGCCATCTTTAAATCAGGCAATGTCACAACAGGGATTGAAAAATTAGGGTAAGGCAATAGTTAATGGCTCTCGGAGCAACAAAGAAAGAGACCACTTATCTGACTTTGACCCATTCAAACCGCTCAGAAAATGTAAATATCGGCAGCGTACTTGGTCTTGCCTGCTCAGCAGGGCGGAATAACCGTACCTAAAAGTTGAAGACTACTAAAGCAAGTCTTGTGGGGAGAAAATAAAATACATTAATACACCTGGGAAAGTATAGCTAAAACGACAAAGGAAGTGATCATATCAAGTCCATCCTTCTGAGCATGCTGGGATATGGGGATCATATTTGAGGAACTTTTTTCTGAGCTAGGTAATTGTGATGTGTGAGGCAGAAGTACTGCTCACTGTGTAAGGACTGTGACAAGGAAGACGGATGAGGACGTAATAAGGTGAGGAATCTGCATGAAGAGATATCCATCGGCAGAAAAAGTTACCTACATTCGGTACTGATATTTCTGCTGAATACATAATTTTTCCACAGATTCCTCGCAGCCCTTCCTCATCTCTATAAGTTAGTGTTGTGATTAATAAGACCCCAAGGTATGCAACTATGTTATGTGTTGTATTTGTGTCTGTCATTGTTGCTTTCTTGATTTTTCTGCTCACGCTTCTATGAGGTGTGAAAAAAGTACCAGGAACTGACACTAACATGCTGGTTGGTTCCTAATGTACTCCAATGTTGTCACATCCAGTGCGCATAGTTGCGGCTGAACTACACGTTGCCACCTGACAATGCTGGAGGGCTATTGCCGGTGAAAAGCTTCTATATTCATCCTGGTGCCTTAAGTATATCCATAAGGTCACAAATCTGTAGTGAGTTTATATATCAACCAGAAATATGGACCGAAGGTAAGTAACTTTTTCTTCTTGTCTCACCATCACCAATGAAATCCATCTCACCCCATTCTCCCCTATAATTCAACTTAGATCTGAGAGCCCTAGTTAATTTTGCAGTATCAATTCCAGATACAAACATGCATGTGTAGCATCTAACTCATATCCTAGTAGGTAGGCAGAAGGATCATTGCAGAAAGATTACTAGTCTCCTGAAACACATTCATTAGTGGATAAAGGAAATATACATCTCCCTAAACATTTCCAAAACAGAAATCCTCAGCTTAGAGTTGAAGATCTTGCTGGAGAAAGTCTTCCCTTTGACTGGCCCTTTGGCTAATTCCTTTGGAGTCACAGCAACCCCTTTAAAGCAATTAGAAACATTGGGATGTGGTCTGACTCAGAACCCTCTTTTGATTGCCCCAGACCACAGTAGTAATCAACATATCATACTCTATCCATCTCATGTTGCTGAGAATGATAATCCTACTGCTTCAGCATCCTTGCCAAATAGGGCAGACCAGAGTCTTGATTCTGTAAAGACAGTTGTACTGCAGTATTGTTTGTGCTATAGCACCAAAGGAAGAGATGTTCTAAGTTCAGATACTGCAAAACCATGCAACTAGTCTCTGTTTAAATTTAAGGAAACCATACCGCATCACACAGCCATTAAGTAATTGCTTGTTTTCTGGAGGTACAGAGAATAAAAATCAGATTCCTCTGCACCATCTTCAATGCTTAGATGGGCCACAGTCCCCGATGTCTTCAATAAAAAAAAGCAATAAACCTCTAAGATTACTTCTTCCTTCCAAGAATGACTGGGCTCCTCTGTCGAAAGTTTAATGCTGAAGACTGGATCTGAAGCTTCTTCCTCTGTGACCCAGCCCTCTGCCTTTTCGGATGCTACTTCATCTAATTATAGGGTTGGATAAGATTCAAGAACTGTCATATTTGCAATATCATCACTGGTAGAAAGTAGCAATCAAACAACAGCAAAAATGCAATAAATAGACACACCATATGTCATTCGTCGATAGCCAATGGAAGGCCCCCTCCAATTGGGACAGTTTTCCTTGTGCTAAAATGATGGCATGATGATGGAGGCCACTGAATCCTTAAACATTTTGTGATCTAGAACAGAAGAACAAAAATGAAGATATGCTGCAGAACATAGGGATGATGCTCAAGTTGGAGAATTATATCCTTAAGCTTACAACAGTAGTAAAAGCCTTCAATATGGCAATTAAATAGCATTAAGGTATACACCACACCTCTTGGCCTGGCTAGAATTGACCCTACATTACCACACCGCTGTCCAAAGTGCCAGGAGAATAATGCTGATTTCATACATCTAGCCTGGACATGCCCTTGGATACAGGAATACTGGACAAAGCTCCATACCCTGAGGTCCACCATGACAGGTATCGTCCTCACACCCGACCCCTCACTGGCCTTAATGGGCCACGTCAAGACCATCCCACCAGGTGAGCGAAGATTCACCGACATCACGCTTTTGCTTGCAAAACGAGGTCTGGCAAAATGCTGGAGCAGCAGGCAATGTCCCACTGATGGCAACTGGTTGAAGGATATGATCTATTCTGTCACAACTAGCGAAGTATACGCTGCACTACAGCCCCCCACATCACAGCCTAAAGATATGGCAGCCACTGCACAATTATTTGTTGACATTACTGAAACTGCAAGACTCCCACTTCACCTCCCAAGTTGTCCTCACTGCCAGTCTGCTCCATGAACTTCATTGGCTGCCAGTTGAACGTCGTGTTCAATTTAAAGCTGTATGCTATGTTCACAATGTCTTTCCAAATCCGGCCCCAAATAGCTTAGATCTCTGGTGTTACCATATATACCCAGCTGGTCTCTGCGCTCAAGCAATCTTGATCTTGCTGCAATTCCCAGAATTAGGAATTAGGAAAAGCCGTCAAGAAGGTCAAGCTTTTTTCTTCTTAGCCCCAAAGCTGTGGAATTTCTTACCTTCTGCTTTGAGAGCATGCTGCTCTCCCACAAGAAATTAAAAACCTGGTTGTTTTAACTCTGCTGTTGGAAGAGGCCTGCTTTGGAGAGCCGGGTACCTTGCTGTAGCTTAGCGCTAGGAAACCCTTTTTGGGTAGCCAAGTGCTGTACAAGTCTATATAATAATAATAATTAGACTCTGATTGTTAGACCTGTCATCCTTAGAGTGGTCTTCCTCCAAACGTTTTGCCTGCTTACCACCTCTTTTTGCTGATAGTTTTTGTTGGCCTTAGGACCCTAAGCACTTTACTACTACTGACCAGTGCTAAAGTGCATGTGCTTCTCCCCTAAATATAGTAACATTGGTGTATACACAATTGACATATTTAGTTTACTTGTACGTCCCTTGTAAAGTGGTATACCATATACCCAGTGCCTTTAACCTACATGCCACTGGTGGACCTGCAGCACTTATTGTGCCACTCATGCAAGTAGCCTTTCAAACCTTTCTCAGGCCTGCCATTGTAGGCCTGTGTGGGCAGTTAACCTCCACTCCGACTTGGCATTGAAAACTACTTGCCAAGCCTTAAACCCCCCTTTTATTATACTTAAGTCACCCCAAAGGTAGGCCCTCGGTAGCCAATAGGACAGGGTGCTGTGTAAGTAAAAGGTAGGACATGTACTGTTAAGTTTTGTATCTCCTAGTAGTGACAAACACCCAAATTCGATTTTCTCTAGTGTGAGGCCTACTCCTCTTATAGGTTAACATTGGGAATTCCTTAATACACTTTTAAGCTGTAATTCCTGATTAGAAAGGAGTAGCTGAATCATGTTTTATATCTTTGGAATGGTGTTGATAAATCATTTTTACTGGTAAAATTGGATTTAACATTACTATTTTAGAAATGCCACTTTTAGAAAGTAGGCATTTCTCTTCTTATTGCTCTGCTTGCCCGCAGCCTGTCTCCAATGCACATCTGGGGTAGGTGACAGCTACACTTTGTGCGTTCCCTGTAAACAGTAACATACACAGGAACGTTAGGTGCATCTGAATAACTATCTGCATTCTGATGGCTCTTCCTGAGCAGGAAGGGAAGGGGGAACTGACCTTTACACCTGAATAGGGTGTGTTCTGTTTCCCATACAAAGGGCTGAATACCTCCTACTGATAGTCTGGAGCCAGGGCTGGGAAGAAAGTACCTGTGTGGGCTACAAAGACCCTTCTTTGAAGTCACCCCACTTCCAAGGCACGACTGGGTATAAGTACTGTGTCTCTGACGCTACCAAGACAGTACACTACTGGACCTGTGAAGAACCCTGTCAGGAAGAAAGATGTTATGCTGCTACAAGGACTGCCTCTCTTCTGGACTGCTGCTCTGGAAGAACTGCTTTTCTGCTCTGATGTGCTGCCTGTTTCCAGCTGCTTGCTACCCTCTGCTCTGCTGAGGAAAAGGACTAGACCCATCTCACTTGAACTCAGAGTGAATCCAAGGGCTTGATGACTTGCCCCCTGTTCTGAAGTCTCAGGGCCATCTAAGACTTCCTCCAACCCTGCAACAGCACCTAGACTCTGCCATCTGTGAGTCCTGCCTTGCCAAGCGGTGCCAATCCAATCCTGGGCCCTTAGAAGTGCTTCTTTCTGTGCTGAACCAGCAGAATATACACAACAACGACTTTGTACCCATCTGGACTGATGCTTCGCCCTTCAACACTGACGCATCTGCTGCCCGACGGCATCGCTTCAACAGACTGACTCGACTCAACGGCTACGGACTGCGCTGATTGACGACAACGCATGGCCTGCATCGCAAAGGGGTTCATCGATGAGGCTTCAATGACTGCGTTGGTCGGAACTGACACATCGCCTACATCCACAGGATTGACGACGACGCATCACCTTCTCTGTTCCTCGCATTGGGTCTGCGACACTTCCTCTATCCAAGGTACTTTTTCAGTGGGTCCTGCGTGAGTCCTGTAGCTAGCCTGCCTTCCAACGCGGTCAGCCTGACCTTTAGATTTACCCCTGTCTAGCGCGACCAGATGTCCCCGGTTGGTACTTTATGATTCTGAGCACTATATTTTGATTTAATCAAGAAATTCATAACTTTGGTTCTACTTATTGGATTTTTGTTGTTTGGATCTTGGTTTATTCATAAAATTAGTATCTATTTGTCTAACCCTGTGTGGAGTATTTTTGTTGTGTTTTCATTGTGTTACTGTGTGTGTGTGTGTGTGTGTATCACAAATATTTTACATGTTGCGTCTTTAGATAAGCCTGACTGCTCTGTGCCAAGCTACCAGAGGGTGAGCACAGGTTATCTCTTAGTGTGTATCTAGCTTACCTGGCTAGAGTGGTGGTTCCTGCTTGGACAGGGTGCATACCTCTGCCAACCAGAAACCCCATTTCTAACATTGGTGCTCAGCAGAGAGGATAGGACTTGTGTTTGTGCAATACCATATAGTAACTCATTGTTACCTACAACTCTGTACTAAGACCAATTCAAGCCTTTTTCAATTCTCCCTGATTGGCCTTTTTAATTTTTTGCTAACCATGTATCTCTCTGGAGAAGCCACACCTGCAACTGCATCCATTGATTTTGAGCTGGCCAAGTTGGAATCCTATAGTGTGGCCCAGCTTAAAGATTTTTATAAAGGATTTCATGTGTCCATGAGAGGCTTCACCAGCAAGGTGGAGCTGGAGAAAGCTCTGAGAGCCTGGGCCGAGGCCCAGAATGTAGAGACTGAGGTCCCAGAGGAGGATGAGAAGCAGGAAATTCTATAGGAGGAGAATGACTTGATTCTGGAGTCCGAGGTGGCTCTGGAACTGCCTGTGGTGGGGCCAGCAACTTTCTGGAAGCAGTGGTGATCCTCAGAGCCTGGACCTGTGTCTCCTCTAAGAACCTGTCCCCCAAGGAGCTGGCAGACAGGAGGGAGGAAAGAAAACTAAAAGTGAGGCTTGCCAAGCTGAAGCAGGCACAAAAACTTGCTTTGGCTGGGAAGACCCAGGTCCTTGCCAGATTGGAGAAGAAGCCAGCCCTTGCTCGATTGGAGAAAGAATAAACTCTAGAGGAGAGAAGACTAGCCATGGAGGAGAGGAAGATGTCCTATGAGCTGAGTCTCAGAGAGCTGGACATAAGAGCCCTACAAGTGGGGTCCAGCAACACCAATGGTGGTAACATCCTTCCAGTGTCCACTGGTAAGTCCAGAGTCAGGATACGTAAGGATTTGGTGCCCAGTTATGGAGTCGGGGATGACATAGATAAGTAGTTTGCACCCTATGAAGTGGCTCTGAGAGTGCACAAGGTTGCAGAGGAGTTTTGGGGTGGTAGTTTATGGAGGTATATGCCCACAGTGGGAAGGGACACACTCCTTACACTAGAGGTAGAGGACCAGACATGCTTAGCTGCTATGAAAGTCGTCTTAGTCAGCACATTTCGGTTGACCCCTGAAGAGTATAGGCAATGGTTCTGGGCCAGCCACAATCTCTCCACACAGACATGGGTGGATTTCTTGGATTATGCTAGTAAGGCACTGAAGGACTGGATGAGGGGCAGCAAGGTTGATGATTATTCAGGTCTGTACAACTTATTTTTAAAGGTGCACATGCTTGATACTTGTTTTCCAGAGCTGCACCAACACCTGGTTGATAGCAAACTTACTGACCTCAGGAAGCTTGCTGAGGAGGCAGACATCTGCCCAAGAAAGTATTTTGGGGGGACTCCCAAAAGGGTGGTCAGAGTTCTCACCAGAGGAAGGATGTGGGAGATAAAAAGACAGAGGGCCTGATTTAGATCTTCGCGGACAGGTTACTTATTAACAACCGTGAAGGATATCTCGTCCACCGAAATATAAATCCCTTAGTATATAATGAGATCTATATTTCAGCGGACGGGATATCCTTCACCGTTGTGATGGAGTAACCCATCTGGCAAAATCTAAATCAGGCCCAGAGTTCTCTAAAGGTCCCCAAAACAACTCACAGGGGAAAGGGTTTGGTTCTCATTCCCAGTCTGGCCATCAGAAGGAAAACTACCCTGACAAGAGTCAGCAGCCCAAGCATATCAAGTGCTATGATTGTTTTGAGTATGGACACTACAAGGAGGGACCCAAGTGTACAAAAAGAGCACCACCTCCCACTGGAGAAAAGATTCCAGGAGTGGTAAGTATAGTGCTGTGGGGGGAGTTTGTCCCAG
Source organism: Calotriton arnoldi (assembly GCA_963921515.1). Lineage (NCBI taxonomy): Eukaryota > Metazoa > Chordata > Amphibia > Caudata > Salamandridae > Calotriton > Calotriton arnoldi. Next base: position 769,916 of record CAWUFW010009268.1, read on the forward strand.
TTAATGGGGGAAGAGTTTAGTGTGGTTACCCTAGTATCCCTGGGTAACAGTGAGATGGTTCCTAAGATTCACGTGTCCTCAAATTCTACAACGTCTAGGCAATGGGTCACCATCAATGGGCATGGTGTTAAGTCTCTGAGGGTTACAGGTGCCAGCATGACTATGGTAAGGAATCAGCTGATGTCCCCTGAACAGGTGACCACCAATGCATTCTACCAGGTAGTGGTGGCTGACAACAGAGAGGGTCACTTTGCAGTGGCACCTGTTCCATTTGAGTGTGTGTAGGGGGGAGTTTCAGGTCTTCTGAATGTTGCTGTAGGCCCTGCCATGCCTGTGGACTGTTTGCTTGGTAATGACGTTGAGCACCCTCAAGGCTCATGTGGAAATGTTGGGGTTACCTGATTGGATCTGTGCTACAATAAGAGTCATGGCTGCCCACGATGGGAGTCAAAAAGGGCTGGAACCTGGAATAATGGCCCAGACAGCTGCTAAGAAGGGAATAGGCAGAAGGCGTGGGAAACCAGCCTCTGAATGTCTTCCCAGTGAGGTGGATGGGGCACCTCTGGTTTCCGCCCCAGAGTCCACCGAGGAGGGCATTGCTCCCCTTGGTGATCTGCTTGAGCTTGCTGGATCGCATGTGGAAGGAGGACCCACCAAGGAGGAGTTTTGTAGGGCAAGGAGGGAGTGCCCAACCCTTGTGGGACTGAGATAAAAGGCCGAAGCCCAAGCAGCAGGCGATGCCTCTGAGAGTCATCACATTTCCTGAGAGGACAACCTCCTTTACAGTGAGCCTAAGGCATCTGTGCATGGGGCAACAAGGGCCCTGGTAGTTGGTCAAAGCTACAGGACCTTCCTACTGGAGCTGGCTCACAAAATACCCCTTGCAGGATACCTGGGCCAAGATAAGACCTTTGCAAGGCTTGTCCCCAACATTTATTGGCTTAGGCTCAAAACTTCCTCAGATGCCTTCTGTATTGTATTGTATTGTAATTGCATTTATATAGCGCTTACTACCCCTGACGAGGCGTCGAAGCGCTTTTTCGGCGAGTAGCACGCTACTCCGGGACCCATAGAGGATTAGTGTTGAATTAGTATAGTGAAACATGCAAGTACATTTTAAGTGGTGGATAGGTTAGTCAGTTATTTGGATTTGGAATGATAGCAGAAGGATAGAGGAGGAAAAAAAGGTTTGTATTTATATAGCGCTTGTTACCCCTGATGGGGTGTTGAAGCACGCTACTCCGGAAGCCCATAAAGGATTAGTGGTGAATTAATATGGTGAAATATGAAAGTAGTTTCAGTGGTGGATATTAGTCAGTTATTTGGAGTGAGAAGGATAGCGGAGGGATAAAAAGGGAAGAAAGGTTTGCATTCATATAGCACTTGTTACCCCTGATGGGTGTTGAAGCGCTTTTCTGGCGAGTAGCACGCCACTCCGGAACCCATTAAGGATTAGTGTTGAAAATTAGTATAGTAAAAAATGAAGTAATTTGAGTAGTGGATATGTTATTCAGTTATTTGGGTGGAGAAGGGTAGGTGGCGGGATAGAAGAGGGAAAGAGGTTTGTATTTATATAGCGCTTGCTACCCCTGATGGGGTTTTGAAGCGCAAGTAGCACGCTACTCTGGAACCCATAAGTATTAGTGTTGAATTAGTATGGTGAAACATGAAAGTAATTTTAGTGGTGGATATGTTAGTCAGTTATTTGGATTGAGAAGGGTTGGGAAGGGTAGAAAGGGAAAAGGTTTGCATTTATATAGCGCTTGTAACCCTGATGGGGTGTTGAGACGCTTTATTGGCGAGTAGCACGCTACTCTGGAACCCATAAAGGATTAGTGGTGAATTAGTATAGTTGAAAATGGAATTTGAGAATTGAACATGTTAGTCTGTTAATTTTGATTGAAAAGGATAGTGGAGGGATAAAAGAGTGAAGGATTTTTTTTTACATTTTTTTTTAGGTCTTAGCAGTAGGAGGAGGCTTTTGGATGAGTAAAAGGGGGTTTTGGAGGGAGGAGTCAGGGAAGAGTTTAGAAAGGTTTGTTTTAGGGGATCGGTATAGTAAAAGAGGTGTCAGATGATGCAAGGAGGGTAGAGTAGGAGAGAGTCTAGAAAGGGTTATTTTGGGGATCATAGTAGTGGTATGGGGTTTGGGATAAATGAGAGTGTGGATGTAGAGGATATATTGATAAATGTATAGGATGAGAGATAGGGTAGTGCATTGGAAAGAGTAGTAGAAAGAAGTTTGAGATGAGTCAGAAGGTTGGGCTAGAAGATATATTGAGATAAGTATAGGCTGAGAACTAGGGTAGTGCCTTGGAAATGCTAAATTAGAAGAAAGTGATAAATATATAGATCCATAAGTACATTGAAAGTATATAGATACATAAAGGAGGTAAGTATATGTAGATTAAAGATATTGATAGAGGCACAGGATGAGAAATAGGGTAGTGCATTGGATATGCTTTTTCAGGAGAAAAGTAACAGAGACACAGATCCAAGTACATGGAAGGTACATAGATGCACAATGGAAGTAAGTACATGTAGACCAAAGATGATATTTATTTATTATTATTATTATTATTATTTTTTTCTCTCTCAACAACATAATTATTCTACATGTTTATACAAAGCAATACACAAAGATAGGTACATGTCTATAGTGAAAACAAATGCTTATATACAGAGGGATATGCTGTAAATTTCTGTTTGCGTATGGTGCTTATGTGGGGAAGAGCCAATTCTTGAGTAGTTTTCTGAAGATAAGGTGGTTGTCGGTGGATCTTATGTTGGGGGTAAAGAGTTCCATAGTTTGGCTGCTTGAACAGAGAAGGATGTGCCACCCATGGTTTTTTTCTTGTATCTTGGGATTTTGAGGCGAGATGCTCCTTTAGAGCGGAGGTTCCTCTGTTGAATGTGTTTGGTGATTTTATTCCTGATGAAGAGCGGTCCCATTCCATGTATTGCTTTGTGGGTGATACAAAGCAGCTTGAACGTGGATCTTCTGGCAACCGGTAACCAATGCAGGGCTTTCAAGGCAGGGGAGTTGTGGTCTCGCGGTTTGATATGCAAGAGTAGTCTGGCAGCCGAGTTCTGAATCCGTTGTAGTCTTTTCATGGTTGTTAAAGGTGATCCGTGGTAGAGGCTATTGGCGTAATTGAGTTTGGACAGAACAAGGGAGATGGTAGCTTGGACCTTGTGCGGAAATCCCAAATGAGGGAAAATTCGTCGCAGCGTTTTTATAGTGACAAAGCTTGATCTTGCTAGTTTGTCCACTTGGGCATTCATCGACAGCTTGGAGTCCATGGTCATTCCGAGGTTTCTTACTTCCTTCGATACTTTAGGTGGTGATCCCAGTTCATTAGGCCATGCGGCAAGCGGGTTGTAATGTTTCCAATCGCCACACGTGAGTATTTCCGTTTTTGAAGTATTCAATTTGAGATGGCTTCAACTCATCCACTGATCCACGGCTCTGAGACAGCTGAAAATTTGTGATTTTCCAATGTCTTTGGGGCATTCCAGTTGAAAGAGTATTTGCGTGTCATCTGCATAGTTATAGCACGTGAGGTGAAATTTATTGATCAGTACTGGTAATGACTTCATGTAGATGTTGAAAAGCATGGGCGAGATGATAGAACCTTGAGGGACCCCTGCTTTTGTGGAGTACGGTTTGGACGAGAAAGGTGGGGTATGGATGACATTAGTTCTGTTTCGAAGGTAGGACGCGATCCAGTCTAGAGCAGTTCCCTCTATGCCGGCTTCATAGAGTCTTTGTTTCAGAGTGTCATGGTCAACCGTGTCAAAGGCAGCCGAGAGGTCCAAGAGGAGTAGCACAGCAACTCCGTCGCGGTCAACTGTATTTTTCAGGTCATCCCAGATGGCAAGGAGGGCAGATTCAGTGCCTCTCCCCGGACGGAATCCTGTTTGGAAGTCTGAAAGTATGTCATTCTCTTCAATGAATTGTGACATCTGGGTGAACGCTGCTCTTTCTATCAGTTTGCCCAGGAAAGGTCCATTTGTAATGGGTCTGTAGTTGTCAGGGTTCAGCGGGTCCAAGTTTGATTTCTTCAGTAAAGGGCGTATGTGTGATTTTTTGAGTTCTTCTGGAAATATTCCGGTAGTGAAGGAATCGTTGATGATTCTTCTTACTGGAGTGGCAGCAGAGGTTGTTAAAAGAATTGTTTTGAAAATTTGTTCTGGACAGGGGTCAGAAGGGCTGCTGGCAGGCCTGCTTGCTTTGACCAGGTCCATAAATTCATCGTGTGAGATGTGTTGGAAGGAACGGAGAGGCTTGGTTAGAGTATTCTTGGATTGTTGTTTTGTAGAAGGGTTAGTGCTGGTGCTTTGTTTCTGTTTTAAGTATGAGTCCAACGTGTCTGCTTTGTCCGTGTAATGATTTGCCAGTTTGTCTGTGAAATCTTGAGTAACAGGATGAGTTCCTTCTAGGCAATTTGGTTTGCGAAATTCATTGAGTATTTTATAGAATTCTTAATTTGCACATTTAGCGTTTTTGAATTCTGTCTGAATAGTACCTTTTCTTAGCTTTTTTGATAGCCGACTTGTATAATCTGTTAATTTTTTGTAGGTGAAGTTTGTCTTGTTTGGCGTTTGTTTTGAGCCAGGTACGTTGCAGCTTTCTAATTTGTTGTTTTATGTCTTTTATTTCTATGTTTCTCCAAGGTGCTTTTTTTCTTTTGTTCTGTTGTGTGGTTTTGAGTGGTATCAGGATGTCAAAAGCTTCTTGTAGCCACTCATATAGTTTTTGAACAGAATTTATTGTTTCTAGATTTGTACTTGATGTTAGTTGTGTTTCTAAGTGTTCCAAATTGAGTTTGTTCCACGGCCGATAGGTGGATGGATGTAAGGTAGTTTTAGGTGAGTCCTTAGTGTTGTTTTATGTTGGAAAGCAAGCAAGTGGTGGTCTGACCATGTGACTGGAGTTATAGTTTGAAAGGTAACTAGTTCAGTATCAGCAAAAATGACATCTAGGATATGTCCAGCGGTGTGTGTCGGTTTGTGGACAATCTGATGGAGGTTCAGTGCGTCTAGGCCAGTGATTATTGTTTTTGGATGGGTCATATTGGGTTTGTCAAACCAAATGTTGAGGTCACCCAGAACGCATAGGTTGGAGTGTATTGTTATCAGGTTTGAAACTGTGTCTAGAAGTGCGTCTGGGAATGTTGCCTTGCTAGGTGGAGGTCTGTAAAGGAGCAGGAAGTTACAGGAGGAAGACTGTGTAGGATTGCATCTTGTTAGAAGAGCCTCACAATTCTTTATGGAGATGTCGTCAATTTTTGTGATATGTATTGTTTGCCTGAATACAACAGCTAGACCACCTCCTTTTTGGCTATACGATTTTGGGTGATTGTTTGATAGCCTAGAGGAATGGCTTCATGCAGGACTGGAGCCATATCCTCTCCCAACCATGATTCGGTTATGAATAGTATGTCTGGTTTTGCATCTGTGAGAAGGTCGTAGATGTGATGCTTGTTTTTAGAGAGGGATCGAGCATTTATTAGTAGACAGTTTAGAGAGTGGCCTTTGGTGATTGTGAGACTTTGTTTTGTAGAAGAGTGGTCAGTATTGTGTGGGTTTGTAGCAGGTGTGTTTTTAGAGCTGGCATTAGCTGTATTAGGATAGCAATCGTGTAGCTGTTCTGTATCATGTTCCTCATCTAGGGTCTGCGTGTGTATGTGGTGGAGATGGTGTTTGAGAGTGAGTTGGAGTGCTGTGTTGTTTTCGTGGTGTAACATTGTGAAGTAGACATGGGGAAGCGAAGTTGTGAGGTATGGCATGTTGCTTATATTGTTTGCGTGTGTTTAATGCGGAAGGTGTATGAGTCAGGGGTGGTGGTGCAGCATGTGGGTCATGTAGTAAGGTTCTAAATTGTCCAATGGATGAGAGGCGGTTAGAAGAGAGTTGCTGTGTTGCTGTATCTGTGTTAGGTGTGCTGGAAGAGAGAAAGCTTGGCATTGGAGTTGGTTCCTTTGTGTTTGAAAGGTGGGTGTATGTTTGTATTTTGTGATGGTAAGTATTATGAGGTGTTGTGCTTTGAAGATCTTGTTGTGCTGGTTAATGTGATATGTTTTGTTTTTGAGGAGTAGTGAAAAGGGGTGCTGATGTATATGTTTCATGCAATGGATTTGGTTGTATAGTATTGTTTGTGAGAGGAGGTTGTACGGTAGAGGGGGTGGTGATGTGTTTATGAGTAGAGTGTATGATGTGTGTAGGTGGGAATGAAGTAGAGGTAAGAGTGTTTGTCTTAGACTGGTTTGTTGCAAGAGTTAAAAAGTGTGGTGGTCTGCAGTGTGTGTGTTGTACGTTAGTGTTATTATGGTAGAAGGGAGAGGAGGGTGTTTGTTGGACAAATGATGGAAGGATGATTATATGTTTGTTAGTGATAAAAGGTGGTATGTTAGGTGTAATTACAGCAGGGAGCGTGTGTCTGGATGGGATGTAGTTATGTATGGTGTCGATTGGCGTTGTGTTAGTGATAAGTGGATTGGTTAGTAGTATAGGATAGGGTTGTGTACTGTTTGTAGGTGATGGTGGATATGTGTGGCAGTTGGGATAGTAGGGTGTATAGATGTGGTTTGGTTGGTTTTGTAGTGCATGCTGGTACATTAATCTGTGCATAGTGTTGTGCGTGGTGTACATTTGGTGTGTGTGTGTGTTGCTCTGTTTGTGGATGTGGATGGTGTGGGCCGGTGTTGCTTAATGGGAAGATGGACAGCATTTCTGGCCCTGGCCCTGGCCCGTCTTGAACAGGCTCAAACAGGCAACTGCCCTTGTCCTCTCTGCCCTTAGGCTCGACGCCCGAGCTGAGACGCCCTAACCCTGGCCTTTCATAGCTCTAGTAATTAGGTGACCCCGTCAGCCAATGGGAACCCTAGCCCTAACACTATCCAATGACAACACTAGCCTTAAAAATCTAGAACCAATAGGAGATCAGGACCTTACAGCCAATATTAGCACTAGTCCAAGCACCCAATAAGTTCAAACCCCTGATCTCTACGTCCAATAGAGGCCCTAGCCCTACCAGTAGTCCCAACCCTAGTCCAAGCAACCAATGGGACAGGAAGCCCTAGTCCCTCCTTCCAATAGAAAGCCTAGCCCTACTCTTAGTACCACACCTAGTCCAACAACCAATAACACCAGAAGCCCTAATCGCTACTTCCAATTAAAGGACTAACCCTAGCCCTAGTTCCACCTTAGTCCCAACAACCAATAACACAGGAAGCCCTAGTCCCTACTTCCAATAGAAATCATAACCCTAGCCCTAGTCCCAACCCTACATTGATTGAATCACAGACCCAGAAACCAATCAGAACCCTCAAATGCCCAACCAATGAGGACACTAACCCAATCCAATAGAAACATCAGATACAACCACCAATCAGTGTATACATGTACCAACCACTAGCAGCCTATATAAGGTCCCAGCTACCTCAGACAAGGTTTGCTGGCCAGGGAGTTGGAAGCTGCTTCTCCTGATCAGAATCTCCTAGGAGACAGACAGGCTCAATCCACACTTTGGACTTCCTTCAGGTAAAGGCCTCACAAACTTGAAATCTAACAATACTGTTTGAATAAAACTTTACTCCCTCTCCTGGCCAAAAAATGAAGTGCACAGTCCCTATTAAACACAGTTTAAACAGCTCACAGAAGCACCCTCTGATGTAGAATATCCCTGTTGCTGGGGGTGAAGGCAGGGGGGGCTGGTTTCACTGGCTTGATAACACAAAATGGTGGCTGGGGGTGCACTGTTTAACATACAGGTCTTAGCACAGAGCAAAGGAGAAATTTGGAGGGAAAACTGAATAGTCACCAGGAATGAGAGGGAAAGACTACAGAGTTTGGACTGCAAATCCCACAATTCAACACGTTAAATGGAAGCAATCATGAGCAGGAAAACCACAAGTTTAAAACACAAAACAGGTGATAAAATATGCAATCACAGGCAGGTTAAAACTACAATTTTAAATTGTAACAATCACAGGCAAAGACAGTAATCACAGAAAGGGAAAATCGTTTTTTAAAAAACTTTTGGGGGGGGGAGTGGGGAGAAAGAGACAGCACTAGTCTGCCTCCTTACCACTTCCTGGACTCTGCTCACTGCAATCTGGGGCACAGGTAGGCTGCAACTCACAAGATGGAGGAGAATGATTTGGGGTGCACCCAGCAAAACCTTAAGGGGCCTGGGCAGGTGTGAGGGGAGGGCTCAGAGTTGCCTGGGAGCTGAATAGCCAATCCCCCGTCCCAGGTCTGCTGGCCTGGGGGTGGGGACTGGGACTGGGGAGCTGCTCTATTCACAGATCTCCTAGGAGACAGACAGGCTCAATCCACACTTTGGACTTCCTTCTGGTAAAGGCCTCACAAACTTGAAATCTAACAATACTGTTTGAATAAAACTTTACTCCGTCTCCTAGCCAAAAAACGAAGTGCACAGTCCCTATTAAACACAGTTTAAACAGCTCACAGAAGCACCCTCTGATGTAGAATATCCCTGTTGCTGGGGGGGGAGGCAGGGGGGGCTGGTTTCACTGGCTTGATAACACAAAATGGTGGCTGGGGGTGCACTGTTTAACATACAGGTCTTAGCACAGAGCAAAGGAGAAATTTGGAGGGAAAACTGAATAGTCACCAGGAATGAGAGGGAAAGACTACAGAGTTTGGACTGCAAATCCCACATGTGTAACTTGCCAGGTCATTGGGAGGACAGAGCAGAGGCTTAAACCCCCCTTAATCTCTTGCCTGTCGTTGGCACACCCTTTGAGCAGGTGGACATCGACATTGTTGGGCCTATGGATCCTCAGACCGCTCAGGCAATAGTTTTATCCTGGTTCTGGTGGATCATGCCACTAGGTACTCAGGGTGATCCCTCTGAGGACCACGATTGCTTCTGCAGTGGCAAAGGCCGTGATGAGGATTGTTACCCGAGTGGGTTTCCCCAAGGAAGTGGTGTCTGACAGGGGCACAACCTCATGTCTGCTTATATGAAGTCAATGTGGAAGGAGTGTGGGGTAACCTACAAGTTCTCCACTCTTTACCTTCCACAAACAAATGGGCTTGTTGAGAGAATCAACAAGACCCTGAATGGCATAATTAGAGGACTGCCTGGGGCCTTGAGGAGTAAGTGGGATTTCCTCTTGCCATGCCTTTGTTTGCCCACAGGGAGGTACCACAGATGGGAGTGGGCGTCAGCCACTTTGAGCTTCAGAGGACCTCTGAGTTTGATGGACTAGGGGTGGGAGCAAGCTCCCAGGAAGATTCCCCAGGATGTAGGAAGCTACATGCTGGCCTTCAGAAGCCAAATGGCTAAGTTGTGGAAGAAAGCTTCTGACAATTTGGAAGCCAGTCAGGATGTCATAAAGCAGTGGTATGACCAAAATTCTACCACTGTGGAATTGACTCCTGGGCAGAAAGTTTGGGTAATGGAACCGGTGAAGCTTCGGGCCCCACCATGGTCGTTGGACTGGGCCTTATGAGCTGATTGAGAGGAAGGGTGAAGCCACCTACCTGGTGGACTTCAAGACCCCTAGGCAACCCCACAGGGTGCTCCATATCAATAGCCTCAAACCCCACTTTGAGAGGTCTGAGCTCACCATGCTGTTGGTGAAAGATGGGGAAGAGGGGAAGGAGAGTGAGCCTCTCCCTGACCTCTTAGACTCCAAGGAGAAAGATGGATCTGTGGAAGGAGAAATCCTGTCCCCAGTCTGACTTCTGAACAGCAGAGGGACTGCCACCAAGTGTTGGGGCAGTACTCCTCTCTGTTTTCCCTAATCCCTGGGACTACACACCTGTGTACCCATGATGTGGACACAGGAGACAACCTCCCTTTCAAGAATAAGTCTTACAGGTTGTCTGATAAGGTGAGGGCCAGCATTAAGAGTGAAGTCTCTAAAATGCTGTAATTGGGGATGATAATACTCCCCAGTAGCCCCTGGTCCAGTCCCGTGGTCCTGGTACCTAAAGCTGCCCCACTGGGCACCACACCTGAACTCAGGTTCAGTGTGGATTATAGAGGGCTAAACTCAGTCACCAAGGCAGATTCTGATCCCATCCCGGGCTGCTGACTGGTTAGGGACTGCCCAGTACTTAAGTACCTTTGACCTTACATCAGGGAACTAGCAGATCACCATAACAGAAGGAGCAAAGGAGAGGTCAGCCTTCTCCACTCAAGAGGGCCACTGCCCCAGTTTAGGGGTATGCCCTTCGGACTCATAAATGCAACTGCCACCTTCCAGAGGTGGATGGGCCAGGTCCTTGCTGGTATGGAGGCCTTCTCATCTGCCTATCTGGATGACATAGCGGCGCTACCTTATACAGTGGTGCTGACAAACGTTCCCCCACTACTCGAAGGGGAAAAGGAAACGTGGGACACACTGAGGAATAGGACAATTCATTGCTTGGGAACTAGAACAGGTCTAACCGCGGATATGTTTTCAGCTTTTAAAATGGTTAGACGGGTCCCCTGGGTGGGTACAATTGGAAAATATGCGCAAGGGGACTGCGTAGTTCTCTCCCTAGGAAGTCCTACTTTGGTCCGGGAAATTTTCCGAAGGATGGGTAATAACAGATGTAACTTGGAAGTAGGCATAAAGGTTTTTCCCTTGAGCTACTTTTATCAACCAGGCCCTGTAAAATGGATTAGGGATAGGTATTCCCATGCACAGACCACAAGCAAGCAGGCACATAGTATAGAGGTTTCCAATAGATTTATGCCGCTTCAATCCTTGGATGAGAACGATTGACTCCCGGTTAATGGTAATGAGTATAACTGTGTTGATAAAGTAGCACCCTCAGAACCAAGTGCGATTATACAAGAGAGCGATACTGGGGGGTGTAACATTGTCCCCAGCATGATAAAGGATAATAGTGAGGAAGTGAATAATGTAGTGAAGGATGATACTAGTGTTGGATGTCCTACAAACGTCATTGATGGTAGCGGGACAAAAGCACACACCAAAGGAACCATCACCCCTGATAGCCCAACTGTTTATGTTTCTGATGGAATACGTGTGCTTTTTTGGAATATTGCTGGTCTACATTCAAAAGTACATAATTCCATCTGGATAGATTTTATATATAGTTTTGACATCCTATGTTTTCAGGAGACCTGGTTACTGAAGCAGATCAATCTAGATGGCTATAAGACTTTCCATATACCTGCTGTTAGATCTATGCATGGAAGACATAAAGGAGGTTTGTGTGTATATATTTCAAATTTGATTAAGGTTAGAAAAATAGAAAAGCTTAGTTCTACGAGTTATTATCAATTGCTGGGCATCCATTTGAACTCTCCTGTAGTACTATGTATAGTGAATTTTTATAATAACATCGAACAGGGTGAACTGGGTAAAATCATAAATTCGCTTAGCGATGAAATGCACAAAATAAGGGTACCAAATGATATTGATGTGATCTTCCTATGTGGCGGGGATTTCAATACTGGTATTTGTGGTAATACTGAAAATGGGCAGTGTGGGGTACATGATGAAGTAAATGCACATACCCCACATTTTACACATAATGTAAGGGGAGAAATGCTTAATGATTTTATGGCAGGACATGATTTGGGTTTTGTAAATTTTTTGTGTACTCCATGTGTTGATTTTACCCCTACGTTTATTGGCAGAGGTTTAGCCTCACTGATAGATTTTATAATCATCCCCAATAGATACGCAACTTGGTTTGATAATTTTAAAACCCACTCCAACACCCTTAGTGACCATTTGCCCTTGAGCATCAGCTTAACTATCCCCAAATTAGTTGAACAACCAAATAGTAGCTATCTGGCATTGTCACAAAACATTACCTTAGCACGCCAGAACGGCTATTCCTTATGTTGGGGGAAGATAAAGGCCGAAGAAGTGACGAAACAAATCATAATTAATGCAAATGATCACATAGCGGTATGTCTCCAAGAGAGTGCAGACTATAACGATATTTTGAGGGCCTATTCATCTATTGCATTGGAGATTCAAAACTCATTAAGAGCAAAAAAGAAGGTATCCCCAATAAGGACTAATGGATGGTTCGATACTAAATGTACGAAAGCATATAACCTGCTGAAGGTCGCCCTCCATAAAACCGTGAGAAACCAGGAGGAAATTAGTACATGCAGAAAGAATTATAATTTGGTCAGAAAAAACAGGAAAAAAGAACTAAAAGAACAGGCCTGGGATTTACTTTATGAGGCCTCACAAAAAAGGGATTGTACTATGTTTTGGCGGGCAGTAAATGCCCCTTTCTTTGCAAACAATGAGGGACCTAGGATTGAAGTTGCTATAGACGAGGAGTCTTGGATTAAATTTTTCTCAAGCGTGTACAGCGTTAGGGGGGCCGAAGAACCCATAACTGACACTGATCTTCAGATACAAGGTGGGGCGGATAGATCTGTGACTATAGGGCTAAACGCCACACTAGACAAAGTTACGGCAGCTATTAATGAAAGCAAAGGTGGTAAGGCGCCTGGGCCAGATGGCATGCCCATGGATCTATTTAAGAACCTTCCTGCACTCTGGTCCCCATTGCTGACACAGGTATTGAAGGCCTGCTGTGAGAAGGGCGTCATCAAGACGTGGTCTGAATCTGTGATTATTCCAATTTTTAAAAAGGGAGAACGCGATAACCCCGCGTGTTATCGTCCGATCTCTCTCCTGGACTCCCTGGTTAAGGTAGTGGGTAGAATAGTCTTGAACAGACTACAAACTTGGGCCAAGGATAATAACATTTTATGTAAAGTGCAGTATGGTTTTAGACAGGGGCTAGGGACTATTGAGCAGGTGTTGAATTTTATAATGATATCAGGGAAATATACCCAAGCTAAAGAAGGGAAAATGTACGTAGCGTTTGTGGACCTTACGTCCGCTTTCGACTGCGTTAATCATAATAGACTTTGGGATATTTTGCGGGACTTAAAAGTAGACCCAATTTTAGTCCAGTTTTTGAGGCAATTGTAAACTGGGGCCTCAGCAAAAGTGAGACATGGAATAGGGGGCGAATGCACTGCGTCATTCGCGGTGGAGAAGGGTGTGAGGCTGGGGTGTGTCCTGGCTCCGTTCCTCTTCTCCTTATATACCAATGCTTTAGAAGAGGAATTAACGGCCAGGACAAAAGACCCTCCTCACTATAACAACAAGCCCATAGTATCACTTCTCTACGCGGATGACGCAGTGCTTATGGCCAGAACTCAGCTGGGTCTCCAGAGTGCTCTTAAAACATACACTGACTTCATGGACAGCCGGGGCCTAAAACTTAATATCAAGAAGACATACGTGATGACATGTGGGAAGGGGAGAAATAGCTGCAAAAGCCTGCCCCTGGGAAAGGCTAGGATCGATGCGACCAATACATTCTCCTATTTGGGTGTCTTACTCGATCATTCTGGGTCATGGATTCCAGCGGTTAAAAGTAGAACTCTTCTTTTTAAAAGGTCAATCGGGGCATTGATGAATTTTTCTAATAAAATGGGCAAAAGACCCCCGGGGATCCTCCTTAAAATTTACAAAGCAAAATGCTTGAGTGTAGCGATGTACGGGGCTGGTGTCTGGGGTTACCAGGATGTAGCCATATTACAAAAAGAGGAAAATAAGTTTTTACGTTTTATACTGGCAGTACCACAGAGCACATCCGTTTATAACTGCCACAACGAACTGGGGATTCCTTATATTTCCGATTTGATTAAGATGCAGCCCCTGTTGTTATGGCATAGAGTTTGGACGTCAAATAATACAGAGCTAAACAGAGAGATTATTAGAGATGCCATGAGTTTAACCCACGCAAACAATATTACTTGGTTAAGGAACCATTAGAAGATTTTTAACAGACGTGGGTAAACCTGACTTTTATAGTAACCCCGGAACACTGACTACAATCTCTAGGAAGGATTTTAGAGTTTTCTGTCAGGATCATCTAGAGTCTCTTAGGACGGCCTCAGAAATGCAGAAAAGCACCGTTATTACACATCAGCTAACCCTTGTATTCCCCACTATTCAACCTTATTTGGAATGGTGTACAGGAAGTTATGATAGGTTTGTCCTCACAAGACTCAGATTTGATAGTTTTCATCGATTAGTCAGCTTCCCTACACAAAATGACTGGACCAGCGAGCTCTGTAGGTGCCCCTGTGATGAAATGTCCCCTCAGACGACAATACATGTGATTTTATTTTGCAAATTTTACAGAGTGGAAAGATCTAGATGGATTTTGCCAATGCTGAAGGGTGGGGGCTGGAGGCAATGCCGCCCTGCCTACCTTTATCTACAAAAATTGGACAATGTTTATTGTGTGGGAGCTATGACTGGACTCTTGAAGTCCATACTGAAAAAAAGGAAAAGTATAACATGGGAAACCCATCATGAGGCAGACTAATGTATAGAACATTTGTTATAATAATTAACTGATGATATGATTTTAAGATTTTAGTGATATATAAAGATGTAACCATGTAAGGTATTAGTCTTTTAAACATTAGATTGTTAATTTTATAATGTGTGACTTTTATGATTTTTAATCTGAAAATCGAATAAAGTTTATTTGATTTGATTTGACATAGCTGTCTACAGCAGCAGCTGGAAGGACCACCTTTTTTCACCTCTAGGAAGTGCTTCAGGCTCTGCGCCAGGCAGGCCTGACTATCAAGGCCAGTAAGTGTCAGATAGGGCAGGGATCTGTAGTGTACTTGGGACACTTAGTGGGCAGGGGTAAGGTGCAGCCCCTCCAGGCCAAGAGAACATCATGGCCTGGGAGTCCCCCCAAAACCCAGCCTGAGGTCACAGCATTCTTGGGCCTCACTGGGTAGAACAGGAGGTTTGTCAAGGGATATGTCACCATTGTTGCCCCCTTGACAGAGGAGACTTCTAAGAAGCAGCCCAGAAATGTGATTTGGACAGAGGGTAAAACAAATTGGACTCTCGTAAGCAGGCCATGTGCACAGCCCTGTGCTCAAGGCCCCTGACTTCTCCCAGGAGTTTATCGTTCAGACAGATGCCTCAGAACATGGCATAAGGGCAGTACTTTCACAGCTAAATGAGGAGGGCCTAGACCAACCTGTAGCCTTCATCTCCAGGAGGGTACTCCCAGGGAACAAAGGCAGAGTGGTATAGTAAAAGAAGCTTTTGCAGTGGTCTAGACACTGAAGAAGTTGAGACCATACCTGTTTAGTCCTCACTTCCTGATTCAGACTTACCACAGGCCCTTCAAGTAGCTCATGCAAATGAGGAGAGAGAATTCAAAACTGTTGAGGTGGTCCATTTCCATGCAGGGAATGAACTTCAGGGTGGAACACAGACGAGGTGTAGACCACGCCATTGGTGACGGCCTATCCAGTTTTTCCGCCTAAGTGGTGAGAACTCCTTAGAGGTTGGGTAGATCTTCCCACTTTCTGCGGGGGGTGGTATATGTGTTAGACCTGGCATCCTTAGGGTGGTGACCAGTGCTAACGTGCATGTGCTTCTCCCCTAAACATAGTAACATTGGTATATACACTATTGGCAGATTTAGTTTACTTGTAAGTCCCTTGTAAAGTGGCATACCATATACCCAGGGCCTGTAACCTAAAAACTACTAGTGGGCCTGCAGCACTGATTGAGCCACCCACACAAGTAGCCTTTCAAACTTGTCTCAGGCCTGCCATTGCAGGGCCTATGTGCACAGTTTACTGTCACTTCGACTTGCCATTTAAAACTACTTTCCAAGCCTTAAACTCCCTTTTATTACACATAGATCACCCCTAAGGTAGACCGTAGGTAGCCCATAGGACAGGGAGCTGTGTAGGTAAAAGGTAGGACATGTACTGTTAAATTGTGCATATCCTGGTAGTGACAAACATCCAAATTCATTTTTCACTATTTTTAGGCCTATTCCTTTCATACATTAACATTGGGAATTCCTTAATACCCTTTTAAGCTGTCATTCCTGATTAGAAAAGAGTAGCTGCATCATGTTTTATATCTTTGGAATGTTATTGATACAATCTCTTTACTGGTAAAATTGGATTTAACATTACTATTTTAGAAATGCCACTTTTAGAAAGTGGGTCTTTCTCTGCTCTTACTGCTCTGTGTGCCTGCAGCCTGTCTCCAGTACACATCTGGGGTGGGTGAAAGCTACATTTGTGCATTCCCTCCAGACAGCCACAAACGCAGGAAGGTTAGGTGCATCTGCATACTCATCTGCATTCTGAAGGCTCTTCCTGAGCAGGAAGGGAAGGGGGAGCTGACACTTACACCTGAATACACAGTGTCCTGTTCCCACACAAAGTGCTGATTATCCCCTACTGATAGTCTGGAGCCAGGGCTGAGAAGAAAGGACCTGTGTGCACTTCAAAGACCCTTATTTGAAGCCACCCCCACTTCAAAGGCACAACTGGGTATAAGTAGTGTGTCTCTGACGCTATCAAGACTGTACACTACCTGACCTGTGAAGAACCCTGTCAGGAAGAAGGACTGCCACTCTGCTGGACTGCTGCTCTGGAAGAGCTGCTTTTCTGCTCCGGTGTGCTGCCTGTTCCCAGCTGCTTGCTTTGCCCTGCTGAGGAAATGGACTGACCCATCTCACTTGAACCCAGAGTGACTCCAAGGGCTTGCTGGCTTGCCCCCTGTTCAGAAGTCTCAGGGCCATCAAAGGCTCCCTGCAACAGCACCTGGACTCTGCCATCTGTGAGTCCTGCCTTGCCAAGTGGTGCCAATCCAGTCCTGGGCCCTTGGAAGTGCTTGTTTCTGTGTTGACCCAGCAGACTCCACGCATTGCCAACTGTGTGCCGATCGGAACTGACGCATCGCCCTTTGACGCCACGCAGCTGCTGCCCGATGACATTGCTTCAACAGACTGCGCGGCTCAACGGCGATGGACTTCGCGGCTCGACGATGACGCATCGCCTGCATCACAAAGGGGTTCATCGGAAAAGTTTCACTGACTGCCTGGATCGGAACTGACGCATTGCTTACATCCACAGGATTGACGACAAAGCCTCGATGTCGACATTTCCTCCTTACAAAGAACTTTTTCAGCCAGACCTGCATGAATTCTGTAGCCGGCCTTCCCTCCATCGCGGTGGGCGTGAACTTTGGATTTACTCTGGTCTAACGTGACCAGATGTCTCCAGTTGGCGCTTTATGACTCTAAGCACTATTTAATCTTTAAAAATTCATAACTCTGGTTCTACTTATTGGATGTTTTGCCGTTTTGGTCTAGTTGTATTCATAAAATAATTGTCTATTTTTCTAACTAATATTTTTGTGGTGTTTTCATTGTGTTGCTCTGTGTGTGTGTGTTGCACAAATACTTTACACATTGCCTCTTTAGATAAGCCTGACTGCTCTGTGCCAAGCTGCCAGAGGGTGAGCACAGGTTATCTTTTAGTGTGTATCTAGCTTACCCTGACCAGAGTGGTGGTTCCTGCTTGGACAGGGTGCATACCTCTGCCAACCAGAAACCCAAATTCCAACATTGATGTAATGGAGTGAGCTGGTGGAGGTCCTTCCCTCACTGGTTGTAAATCCCTTGGTTTAGCATGTTTTCTGCGTTTGGACCTATGCTGTGAACGACAATGGACCAACACCCCGAGCAACTGTCTGGGTAACCCGCCCCCTTTTGTAATCCTAAAATCAGATGACTACCCCTATGTGCACTTTTATTGTAATCGCTCGCTATGTATGCCTGACTAGCCACATGCTATCATTATTTGACATATGCCTGTGTGTTGTATAGACGTATTTTGTTTTTTGTCATTTTGAAAATGAAAAATACAATTACAATTTAAAAAAAATAGCATTAAGGTAAAGACAGAAAATGATCATGTAGACAGGGATACCACAAAGTTATGATACAGTTAATCAAGCATCAAATTAATGAAAGTCCTTTTATGTCAGAGCATGAACACATCAAGTTCGATGAACCTAAAACCCCAGAGGAAAGACTTCCTCTCAATTTGCATAAATTAGCTGCAAGATCATCCCTTAAAGATTCATGGGGTATGGATGCCATACAAAATGATAATAGCACTCTCAATGAAGTTCACATTGCTCAAATGTATACTTTAAAAGAGTGCTAGTGGTTCTTTCAAGGTGTGGAATAAAACTCTTTGCAGTACTACCAATTGATTGGCAGCAACAAATGGCCATTTCCTGACCAAATTAACCTTAAAGACTCCCTTGTGAAAAATATTATGGGACATCTTGTACTCCCTTAGCATTGTGATCATATCCTTTTGCTTGGCTCTACTGGCTAGTGTGGTGCACATGCATTATATCATTAAAACCTTAATAGGAATTCCTCATTTATAGGTCAGCACAAGGCATTAAAATTAGTGCCAATGATTTTTGCAGATGTTTTCACACTACCACCTATCGTATATTATATGTTAATTGTGCTACCGTCATGGTATTTTGAGGTCTGTATTGCCACTATTGAGAAATGGAGATCAAGGCGTGCAAAATTGATTTCCACCTTTTAAATAGAGTGCTGAGTCTTACTGCCATCCTAGCACAAACTGTATCTGCATTGTGAGGTCCGAGCACCTGCTTTTGCTGATTAGGGTGGTAGGAAACAGTTGATGGAAATTGTGCTGGCAAATTTCACAAATTTTCTGTTTATGCACCTTAAAAATGGGAAAATGTAAGATTTGCATTTTATCCTTCATTCTGGAGTTGCAAACATGGAAACAGGTGCAAATTGTGCATTTGTTAAATAGCAAATACTGAGTAAATGGAACTTATTGGGTGCACAATTTGCCTCCAGGATATTGTGATCAAGGCCTTAAAGAAGATATTAGTGCCAGAAATTTCTTGGCCACCCTTTCCTTCATAAAAAACCTTGCGCTCTTTTGGTAGTTGATTTCGAATAGTCATTCAACTCGGTTGACTGGTCTTTCTTAGACAAGGTTCATCAGCCCATGGGACTCGGACCCCGATTCAGGAAATACATCAGAATACTCTACTTTGCGCCTGTACAATACAATAGGATTGCATTGGCTATGGTGACAAGCCACTAATACAGGCGGCATAGTTCATTGGGAAAAGTTGTGTCAGATGCCCTCGGGCTGTTCTGTTTATTTTCCATTTAAATCTGTTTTATTAGTTTCAAAGAATTCAAAACATTAACCCTCACCTACATACACTGGCTGGTGAGGTGAATTATAGAGGGAAGGAGCTAGACTAACTGGGGAGTGGAGGGGGTAATGGGGAGGAGTAGAGCGGTTTCAAGTCCAACTATCTTCGGGCGGGGTGGAGGAAGGGGAAAGGGGCAGTAAAGTCCAGGGGAGGGGGTAGTGCTCGACAGTTCCTGCTGCAGTGAGCATGCAATAGTCCTGAGATGGTTCCAGAGTGGGGTACAAGCATCCAGGGTCTGCTCTCACTAGGTCAGTTGTGTTGCTCTATATTTGTGAGTCAAAGCACTCGTATGTATGCTGGGCAGGACAACTCCCGGATGTCTCATGTAAGGAACTGTATGCATGGTCCCCATATCTTATCAAATTGTGTGATCTTGTGTTCTATGGGCGCAGTTAATTTTTCCATGCTTAGCAGATCCCAGAGCTTATGTATCTAATCAGCATCAGTTTTGACAAGATGACTTGCTTGGCCGCACGGTGTGCTAAGGTAATTGCCTTCCCTGTTGTAGAATGTAGTGGATAAGTCAGAGAACTGGATGGCCCTAACAGTATGTAACTATGGAATTTGGGTATATCTGTCCCATACATTTCGTTAATGTCTGTCAGCACATCTACCCAGTATATTTGTAGTTTAGGGTAGTGCCAAAAAAGGTGGGTCAGCATTCCTGGGTGGCATCATTTGCGCCACAATAATCGTCCCCATCGGGCTTCCATTTTGCCATCCTGGCTGGGGTATAGTACCAGTAATGTGTCAGTTTAAGTAGGGTCTCCTTCCCGGAAGCATTATAGGCAGAGGTGCAGGATCTGTGTAAGATGTCTGACCATTCCTTGGGGGTACAGGAGCACTCAAATCCAGATTCCCGCCTCTTCTGGGCTGGGGATTTATTAGCGGCCATGGGTGTTTTCAGGAAGGCGTAAATGTCAGAGAGGAGGTCATTGTCATTATGGCGGGTGAGGAGTCACTTCTTGAAGTGCGTGAGGGGTATGCTAGTGTGTGGGTGGACCTGGGGGGGGAGGGGGTCAACCAGTGTCTAATGGCCACGTAGTACCAGTATTTGCTGGCTTGCACGCTATAACTAGACCGGATTTGTGGAAAGTCCATGAGGCCATGGTCGTCAAAGAAATCCCCTATTGTTTTACAATTGGCTTCTAGCCCTGGGAGGAAGACTGTGCCCAGCATGGCAGGGGGGGTAAGGGTTTCCTTTAATGAGCGATTGTGATGAGACGCGTGTGGATATCTTCTTGGCCAGTTTAAACCTATCTCATATCCCTATTGTCTCCCGTACACCTGGTGAGATGTACACCCCTGGCGGGCAAAGTTTTTTAGGGAGCAAAGAGATTTTCTGTTTATGGATCCAAACAATCCCTTGATCTATGAAGCGCCAATGCTTTTCTGCGTGTGTCCTGTTCCATTTCACTAGGGCTGCCTGGTAGTAGCGAGTTAAGTGGGGGATGCCTAGGCCTCCCTCCGCTACAGACAAGTAGGCATATTTCTTGGCCATACGTGCCATCTTGCCGCCCCATATATACGTTTTGATCAAATGTTGCAGTTTCCCCAGCAGGTGTGGAAGGGGGTGCAGGGTAAGGGTTTGCCTTATGTAGAGAATATTTGGAAGGAGAGCCATCTTGATCCCAGCTATCATACCCAACCAAGTGATGAGGCCGCCCATCCAGGATTGTAGGTTAGGGTGGATGGAGGCTAGAAAGGCAGCATAGTTACGTTCTGCCATTTTCTTTACTGTGGAGTGTATTTTAAGGCCCAAGTACGGTACCCCTGGAGTAGTCCACGGGAAAAGGAAGAGGCGCTCCAGCTGGGTCCTTTCACTCTGGGGAACAGTAAGGTTGAGTGCCTGTAACTTCCTTATGTTGACTTCGAAGCAAAAGACTCTGCTAAAGGCTTCTAGTTCCTGCAGGAGCAGTGGTAAGGACGTGCGGGGCTGTGTTTGTGCAATTACGACATCGTCCGCATAAAGTGCAATTTTATGTACCTTGCGGTCCATGGTAATGCCCTTGATCTGGGGGTTAATGCGTATCCTTTCAGCTAGGGGCTCCATGTAGAAAGCAAATAATAGCAGGGACAGGGGCCATCCCTGTCTCATACCTCTTGCAATATTAAAGGGCTGCGATGTCAGCACCATACCCATTTCTGAAAGCAGGCACCCAGGCCCGCCTCATACAGCACTAGCTGGAGAAACGGCCAGTGCACACAATCAAATGCTTTCTCCGCATCGATCAACAGCAAAAGTGCTGGGATCCAGGAGCAGCCCTCTTTATCTATAAGGTGCAGGAGGCGTTTTGTAGTATCACTACAGCACCTTTCAGGTATGACGCCAGCCTGGTCTGAATAAACCAGCCCCAGCATGTAGGGGCCCAGTCAGGCCGCAAGTATGCTTGTAAAAATCTTGACATCAACATTGAGCGGTGAGATGGACCTGTATGACGAAAATAGGGTGGGATCTTTCCCTGGTTTGGGAATCACTGTAAATGGTTACCTCTCTCATCGTGTCAGTGAGTGTGCCCTTGCCCCTAAAAGAGTTATAGAAGCGGGTAAAAATAGGTGCGAGTTGGGAGGCAAACGTCATGTAAAAGCCAGAGGTGAATCTGTATGTCCTGGCGCCTTGCCCACCTGGAGCCTTGCTATAGCTGTGAGCACTTTGTCCTCTCGTATATCCTTTTCCAGCTGGAGGGCATCTCCCACTGGTAGGCGCACAGTGGTCACCTGAGACATATAATCTGCTACATCTGTATTGCTTAAGGTTTCTGCCGAGTATATGTTGGTGTAGATGCATTTAAATTCCTGTGCTATGGTCACATCATTATGTACGTGTTGGCCCTGTGGTCCCCGGATCGCAGCTATTCTCAACCTGTGTGTTTGGACCCTCAGCTTATGAGCGAGTAGTTGCCCCGCCTTTTTACCCCCTGCATAATACTTCTGTTTGATGCAGAGGAGAGCGTATTTCGCTTTGTCCATATCCAGCACTTTGGGCTCTTTTCTGGCCTGTGTTAGTTGTCTCCTCATTTTAAGAGAGCCCGGTCGTTTGTGGGCTTCCTCTAAATCTTTCACTTGCTGTTCCAGGATGGTACGTTTGTCCTTCCTGTCCTTAGTGAGTCTTGCGTAAAAAGCTATGAAGGTGCCTCGCAGGGCAGCCTTAAGGGTGTTGCAGAATGGTGTGGAAAGGGGACGGGGCCTCTGACCAGCTCTCAGAAATCCCTCTGAGTAGGACTTATAAAAAGTACCAGGAGGGCTTCTTGGTCCCCAAGGTCCTTTCGCATCCAAAAGAACTTTATTTCCCAACCAGTATAATGCCAGGAGACGTGTTTGCTGAGTGGTGCAGAAAGGGGGTGTGGCCTTCGAAGACCTCTTAGCAAACTGACTGTGTGGGACTTGCTGGAGGTAACAAGAGGGATACTTAGCCCCCAAATACCCTCAATAGCCAATGAGACTTCATCCCCCATCTAGTACTGTGCCAGGAGGTGGCACGTTTGCAGAGTGATGGAGAAAGGATGTCCTTGATAACTGCGCCGGTAATGCCTGTATGATTCTAAGAGTGCCATTGCCAAAGACAGACTGCAAATACTGGGTGTTTTTAACAAAGTGTAAAACACATATGTAGACATATTTTACATAAGGTTTCAGTGTAGCTATTTAGTAAGATACTAATTTAACTTTTCCCTTTGTATTCATTTGTCGAAATAACTAAATCAAAAATGCATTTTACTTCTTCACAGCAACACCAGAGGTCGCAATGACATCAGTAGTCACGAATACAAATGACAAAGTGAAAAACAGACATATAGACATATTTTACAGAAAGTTTGGGTCTAGCTGTTTAATAACATATTGGTTTAACTTTATTTTAACAACACATCTATAAAAAGAACAGTTTCAAAAAATAACTCAACATCTGAACTCACAAATAGAACATAACTACCAAACACCCATCAAACTACCCATTGTCACCCTAACTCATAGGGAATTAAAAACTGTTGCCAAACTAGTGCAGTGCACAATCTCAAAACATCACATGACTGTGAAAGTAATGAATATCATTGGATAATATACTGTTCAGTAAAATGAATAGGAAGTATACACCCACTCCTCCTTCTTGAATCTTCTTTTGCAGAAGTTTATTGTGAGCAGGTGGTAGATTTTGACTGGAGACTTTTTTTGGACTCATGTGGGACGACGTTCATGTTATATCATCTTAAAACTTATCATACAGAGCATCTCCAACTGCTGATCAAGCAGAAGGAAGCTGGAGGACCATCTACATCAGGGGCAGCAGCAACAATTCCCGGCCAGAAAGTCCCTTTAGAGGTACAAACTACTACAACAGATATGGCTCCACAGTTTTCAAGAATGGCCACGTATTGCATGGACTGTAGTGTTGTTATAATAGCTGGTGAGCAGTGTGTTACAGCTATTCGCAATGCTGCCAAAAATCATATATGGTGATTTGTTTACCCCCTTTTATATTTTTTGCACATTTCATAAGACGAGTTCATCGTGAGCAGCAACAAGGCAAGGCAAAGCTGAAGGACCCTCGACTTGAATAGCAGCACAACAACACAGAAGCAGAGAGTCCATTCAAAAGTCTGATCTCACCTTCAAGATTTGACTCCACAGATTTCCCCGATGGCATCATACTGCATGGATTGTGGAGTTGTAGTGAGTGCTGGAGAGCAGTCCATAATGGCCCTTCGCAATGCTGCAAAAAATAATGAATGTTGATTTTTAAAAATTTTTTGGACCTTCATAGTTTTTCTACATTAGCAGGCATTTTATTTTCTTACAAAATGGGTATCTAATATCTATGTTTTATTATCTTCTTATTTATTGTAACACTACTTACATATAACTTGCCGTATAGAGAAGTTAAACTGTCCCTCTACATATAAATACACAGGTAACTTTTGCCAGTTATCATTATTTACTTTTTCACTTTATAAATATAAGTCAACAGTCTGTGTTTAAATCTTCTAGTAAGTGCATGGACAACACTGTGTTACATTTTGTAATCTCTTCTTTAAAACTATCAATTGTAATATGTCTCTTGTTCTGCAACTCTTCCTCTTAACAATTCTTCATTTTCCCTAGAATCCTGCTCAGGACCAAAGAAACAAAACTGCACATCACCACAAACCTTTTCTACGTCTGCCACACTACCATGCAAAAGTGTTCTATTCATTTCTCCTAAACATAAAGCAGGTGCTTTAACATAATACAGCCTCGTACCTTAAGTTCGCATTGTTGAGTGGTATAACTTATTTTGAGTTTTAAACTTTGCCTTGGAAAGATACGTAGGAAATTTCTTAATATATCAATGGATTGCTGTCTAATACTAGAAACACTACTACAATTATATTTGTATACAGTACCCTGACTATACTTTCCTTGCACTTCTTCTGCAATAACTTCTACATTTCTAGGTACCATCACCTCTTTTGCTATAGGACTACCATTCTTCATTTCTTAACATCATACTCTTTAATAAATACCATGAACTAATCTGTTATCCTGGAGATACCTTTATTCATTAAAGAAAGCCTCTGTATTAGAAGTATGTATTCATTCTCCACTAAAAACTGTAATACAGTTACTTCTATTCACTAATATTTTCTTCGGGTTTTGTCTCCTCATGCACAACACTAATTTGTCAATAGTCTTCATTCTATTTAGAATCAAAATGAAAAGCTTCTTCTTCAAAGCAAAGGCCTTATCAACTACTCCCTCAACTTGTTCTTTCAGTTTCACTGCATCTCTCCTGCTTCTACACTTTTTTAGATTTCTCACTAACTTTACAAGACTGTAACTATGCAATCATTATAACATTTGCGTAGAACCTATGCAGCCATCTAAACACCCACTTACAACCCATTCAGTCATTGAAATACTAAGGCACACACGTGCACTGATGAAACAGTCAGGCTCTACTCATGCACTCATGTAATTACGTAGAGAATACCATTGTAGTAAACCTATCACTCATCCAGTACCTATGCAGTCATTTAATTACTGAGCCAATAGTCTTGCACTAATACAATCACGCCAGCAGTATACTTACTTTCATCCAATCTAGGTATCTACTTGATATATAACTGCATACATGGCCCTCTAGAAACATACATTGATTTGTTACTGAGCATGCACATGCATCAGTAAGTTTCTAAAAAAGAAAATAACATTTAAAAAATTTTCAAAGCACAAAACCTTTTGCGAATGGCATACCTACATCCTTTCTTAAATACTTCTCCTGCTTTGAAAACATATATTCAGCATATCTCAAACACTCGAAATTAAGCTAGCACAATAATTCTCGAGGCATTCTCCACTATTAATCCTTCTCAATTTTAAACAATGCATGTTTAAAGAAAAACACTATATCAAACCAACTAAGACGGCCAAACTATATGGCTATCTGACACAGTGGTGTCTGGCACCTTAAAAGTTTATCTAGAAAACCCTCACACACCAACCTGGTTGGTGTCATGCTTCATCATCGGGTCCCAGCTGAGTAGCCGAATGCTACTCAGCTGTGCTGCAACACCTGATTACAGTGGATCGGGTTGTGATGTTAGTGCATATGATAAAGTGAATGTGAATCTAAAAATACCTCTGGGATTCTACCTGTTAATTACTTTTATTCCCAGTGATCCAGGGTATATTAAAAACAAGAGAGTTGATAATATATTAAGTATACTGCTTGTATCTCAGTATTATCCTTTGATGGTCAACATGTTTCAGCCCGCTTAGAAAATTGCTGGGGCTTTCTTCAGGACCTCTTATATAAAGTGCTTGCTGAGTGAAGTGAAAAAAGTGAGTGGTAAAAATAAACCACGTGTTAAAGCATTTTTAGTACTCGCGCTAAAACATATCCATATTCTGAACCAGACTACCAACCACCTAAACATCACGACACGTCCGGAAGCTCTGATGATGCCTCATCATCCAGCAGTAACTCCAGCACAGGGAGCAACCGCAACAAATCAAGAGGCAGAGGAAGATCCAACAATTGGCAACAGCCCTGGCATCAGGGACTACCAGGGAATCCTATGCCGTATCCGCAGGCATTCCAACAAATGCCTCCACACATGTTGTATGGCTGGAATCCACCTTTCACTGCCCCACAAGCCCCATTCATGAATCCTAATCAGAGGTTCCCTTTTTTAGGGAATGGTCGCAGAGGGCGAGGAAAATGGTGGAGACAACCACAAGTACATTGGGAAGACAGCTCCCAGACAGGAACTCACACCAGGAGCATGTCGAAAGATCAACGTGCGGGACCGAGCTCCAGCAAGAGTTAGTTACTAACTACTCCAAACACGTCCTAGATCAAACTGAAAAGGACATACTCAATAAAGGCTTGGGCTTCATACCAACGGCCCGCCTAGATAAATTCCGTCTCCATTGTGAGATGGCAGAGTTTTTCAGGAAACTCAAGCTGAAAGCCTTCTTTTCAAACCAACCAGCTTCGACGAACACACAGGAGGAAGGTGATACCAATTTCAAAATCAAGTCTAACTTCACGCCTCCACCTTCCACTATACCAGTAGAGGTCGTCGCGTTTGAACAAGCGGTCTTCAGAGATATTGCAGCACTAACAGAAAAGAGAATATTCAAAAATACTACCAAAAAGGAGTTCGAAGCACTAACCACACTGAAAGACAACAAAAATGTGGTTATCAAACCGGCAGACAAAGGAGGAGGGATAGTGTTGCAAGATAAGGTGGCCTATAAAAACGAATGCCTTCGCCTTTTAGAGGATAGGCGCAACTATCGGCCTCTTCAAGAAGATCCCACTTCCAGACTTATAAAAATAATTCAAGATCTGGTAACTGAGGCAGAAGGTCTTGGACATATCAGTAAAAAGGAAGCCCAATTTTTGACCACCTCTAAAGAGAAAATACCATACTTTTACACTATCCCTAAAGTACATAAAAATAAAATTCCTCCACCCGGCCGCCCCATAGTATCGGGCATGGGCTCTGTTTTGGAACCCCTTTCTAAGTTCTGTGATTTTTTTCTACAGCCCCTGGTACAGGCTACTACCACCTATCTAAAAGACACAAAAGACCTTTTGGGGCAGATCCAAGATCTGACTTTCAATCCTAACACTTGCTTTTTAGTAAGCTTGGATATAGAGAGCCTCTATACTAGTTTACCTCAGGATGATACTTTGGAGGTTCTAAAAACATCCCTAAACAGTATCGATTGGCCTTATCAAACCCCTAAGTCATTTGTTTTGAAATGTGCAGAGTTGGCCCTAAAAGAGAACTATTTCGAGTTTGAAGGCCAACTGTATTACAAACATATGGCACTTCGATGGGGAGTACATTCGCCCCCAGTGTAGCGGGACTGTACGTCTACAGCTTTGAACAAAAGTTCCTGCTGAACTCTAACACTCCACTTACAGCGAATATACGATTTTACAAACGGTATATAGACGACGTCTTTTTCATCTGGGAAGGATCAGAAGATTCGCTGAATTCCTTTTTGTCTGGATTAATGGGTGTGATCCCAATTTGAAATTTACTTACACCACAAGCAGGAGGAACATGACTTTCCTAGACCTGGATATAATACACAATAATGGAAAACTGGAGACCAAAACACATTTCAAACCAACGGCCAGGAACTCCCTTTTGCATTTTTCAAGTTTCCACCCTCGGTCCTTAAGGGAAAATCTTCCCTACGGACAATATCTGCGTTTACGCAGAAATTGCAGCAGTCTTAGGGATTTTAAAGATCAGGCACAGATGCTTACCACTAAACTAAAAAATCGTGGATACCCAGATACCATTATCAAAAAAGCCAAGAAACGTGCAAGAAATCAGAACCGTGAGGGACTTTTAGAACCAAAAACACTAACAGAAACCTCAGTTCCATTGACTTGCGTGACCACCTATAACCCTGTATCAAATCAAGTGGCCAAAATTGTGCAGAAACATTGGACTATATTAAATACCGGCAACCTTCAATGGGAAAAACCATTATTCTCCTACAGAAAAGGAAAAAGCCTGAAGGATAGTCTGGTACACACAAGACCACAGTCCCAAATTCGACATGAGAATACAATCCTGAACGCATGGGGCTTACCAAAAGTTACAGGACACTACCCTTGTGGTTATTGTAGTGTTTGTCACCTCACAAAACCAACGAAGACTCTCAATCTGGAACCAGGTAAAACCTGGGAAATACGCAGACATACGAACTGTAATTCCACGAATGTCATATACCTCATAACCTGCCCCTGTGGCTTGAGGTATGTTGGCATGACCAGTCGTAGAGTAAAAACAAGAATCTGCGAACATCGAAGTAATATTCGTTGCAAGCGTAATATAACTCTTATGACAAATCATTTTTTGGAACAGGGTCATACCCCTAATGACATGCAATGGGTTGTGATTGAGCAATTGGACCTCAACACCAATAACACCCAACAACAGCTGCTAGATAAAGAGCAAAGATGGGTTTATCGAATGTCTACCAATATCCATGGGTTAAATGACAACATACCCTGGAATAGTCTTAATCGTTGAAATAAGTCACAACCCACATTCTGAAATTGCGAACTGTATTGTCATTACTGGGTGTCACTCCCAGCAGTTACTAACATTTATACCAATTCATTTGAAGTAAACTTCCCTATAACTAAATACAATTCAATTGATGCATGGGTTAAATGACAACATACCCTGGAATAGTCTTAATCGTTGAAATAAGTCATAACCCATATTCTGGAATTGCGAACTGTGTTGTCATCACTGGGTGTCATATTAGATCTTAACTCCCAGTAGTCATTAGCATTCACACCAATTCATTTGAAGCAAACTTCCCTATAACCAAATACAATTCAATTGACCATATTATCTGCACCACTATCTATGTGGGACGTTATGTTGTAGAAATTTGTCCTGTTAATCAGGTTATACGTGTGAGGAGGGTTACGCTTCTTCCTCCCCCCTTTTTTACACGTTGAGTCCACCTAATAGCTACAATTTCAACCGCCATTAGCGGGACAACTCTATTCAGAGGTAACACTCTAGTCATTCTTAACGCATCTCACGTCATGTACGTGATGACGAGCACACTCTGACCGGAAGTCTTCCCTATAACGAAATACAATTCAAGTGATCCATGGGTTAAATGACAACTTACCATGGAATAGTCTTAACCGTCGAAATAAGTCACAACCCACATTCTGAAATTGCGAACTGTATTGTCATCACTGGGTGTCATATTAGATCCCAACTCCCTGTAGTCACTAGCATTCACACCAATTTATTTGAAGCCAATTTCCCTATAACGAAATACAATTCAATTGACCATATTATCTGCATCACCATCTATGTGGGACGTTATGTTGTAGAAATTTGCCCTGTCAATCAGGTTATACGTGTGAGGAGGGTTACGCCTCTTCCTCCCCTTTTTTTACACATTCAGTCCACCGAATAGCTACAATTTCAACCGCCATTAGCGGGACAACTCTATTCAGAGTTAGCACTCTAGTCATTCTTAACGCATCTCACGTCATATACGTGATGACGAGCACACCCTGTTCGGAAGTTTTCCCGCAATTTGTCAAACCTTTTAAACCAACTCCGGCTCTTCCAATTCTTATCAGCCTGTTCCTGAGGACACCGAAATAGGTCATGCAGCGGGAGAGACCATTTCACTAAGTAAGATCTATCCTATTCAGGGTGCAGTCGGCTTTTTACAAATTTCGCCGCTACACCTCACGTGTAATTTAGTTTTCTCTTTAACCGTTGTCGGCCCTGCCAAACTTACTCGTTTTGGTGCAGATCAAGATGTTTACATTGACCCCCTCCTCCATTTTTTATCCTTTTCTTTGTCAGAGTATGTGACTTAAAAGGCTCCCCCTCCCAGGATCAGATGTGTGAGCCAGTCATACTATTAGTGTAATTATTAAAATACTAATTGCTCTTTTATTTGAGTCACTGTATAAAATACCATTACAAAAACACGGCGCAATCTAGCCGGCCCCACTCGGTTTATCTAAACCGCCGTTAAGGTGACTATCACGTATAGTCACACAGTTCGTTCACTGGCACCGCTCCACAATAAGCAATATTGATTAAATAAGGCACAAAATAAACGCCTTTTCGATTGATATTTGATGGTATGATCACTATATTATACACAAGCATGTTATATTGGATGCATGATTTGTGTATGAAAGTGACTGCACGTATGTCTGACACTGCTTGCTGCAGTTACAAAATTATAGTGCACCATCATTGCGGTGAAGGCATAACCTCCAGTTTTATGATTTTATATGTTAAGTGTTCGTATTGTGTTGTGTTATGTCTTCTTCCTTTACAGGTACTAGCCCATTTTGAGGACCCTGAGTACGGTTAGTCCTCTTAGCATACATAGTACTCCATAGCGCGAGTACTAAAAATGCTTTAACACGTGGTTTATTTATTTTTACCACTCACTTTTTTCACTTCACTCACCAAGCACTTTATATGACAGGTCCTGAAGAAAGCCCCAGCAATTTTCTAAGCGGGCTGAAACATGTTGACCATCAAAGGATAATACTGAGATACAAGCAGTATACTTAATATATTATCTACTCTCTTGTTTTTAATATATCCTGGATCACTGGGAATAAAAGTAATTAACAGGTAGAATCCCAGAGGAATTTTTAGATTCACATTCACTTTATCATATGCACTAACATCACAACCCGCTCCACTGTAATCAGGTGTTGCAGCACAGCTGAGTAGCATTCGGCTACTCAGCTGGGACCCGATGATGAAGCATGACACCAACCAGGTTGGTGTGTGAGGGTTTTCTAGATAAACTTTTAAGGTGCCAGACACCACTGTGTCAGATAGCCATATAGTTTGGCCGTCTTAGTTGGTTTGA
>CAWUFW010009269.1:600000-800860 GCA_963921515.1 Calotriton arnoldi
AATGCTGAAAACATGGCTACACTAATTTATTTAAGATAACCTGAACTTCGAGGTAAGATTTGTTTGCCTTTTAGCGGCGGGATACTCCTTATGAAGTGATTGGTTCACACTTTACAAATCAATTCAACATAACATTTTGATCTCTTCAATGGCAGTCAGAGGAAAGTGGTTGGGAGATGTTTATGGCCTAATGGTTTTTTCAGCCCTAGACTTGATAGACATG
Source organism: Calotriton arnoldi (assembly GCA_963921515.1). Classification (NCBI taxonomy): domain Eukaryota; kingdom Metazoa; phylum Chordata; class Amphibia; order Caudata; family Salamandridae; genus Calotriton; species Calotriton arnoldi. Next base: position 600,224 of record CAWUFW010009269.1, read on the forward strand.
GTAGGAAGTTTCTGATTCTGGAAGAGGCTTCCCAAGAGGGGCATGGCTGTGGTCTGAGTCCATCTATGTGAGAGAAGTCCTAGAAGCAGAGGATCAGCGTGAAAGGAGGGAATGTTTTACTGCTAAATTAGAGGGAGTTGTGGAGAAGCCCTAGGATGCGCCTGTTGTATGGCAGGATAAATATGCATTTGTTCATTATGAGAGGGTGATTTGGCTGAAACTCCCTGGACGCCCAAGCATTTTAAGGTATCCCATGCTTTTTAATGACGAAAAGAATTCTCTGTATTGCTGATTTTCTTCACACTGATTGCTCGTCAAGGCCTCTGTGTGCTGCTTTAAAGTGTATCCTAAACAACCAAGGATTTACTAAAGAAAAACCATACCTAAATTTAGAGATAATGAATATAGCTGCCAAGTTTTCCAGTTCCATGCATGACTATCTGTTCAAGTCATGGTTTCTCCTTTGCATCCTGCGACTTGTAGCGCTGGTTTTGTAATGTGATAAACAAGTCTACTAGTCCTAGAATACAAAGAAAAAACCTGGACTAGACGAGTGAGTCACTTGAAAATGTGAAAACTTGGCAGGGCAGAATAAAGTACAGATTCTGGTGCTTTTTCTGTGACCATTGTAACACGGATAAAATAATTCCAAGAATTTGTTCTTAAATGTCCTACTGGCCTTTGCTGCTCAGGTCTAATATTACTTATATGCTCTAAAATTCTATCTTAAGTAATTCAATAGACCAAATTTCTACTCTGGGGTTTCCTGTTTTCATAAGCTAAAGAAGGGGGTGGAGGAAGTGATAGATTGTTCTAAATTAATTTGACAGAGAAGAGGACAGGAAAAAATTATTTCCCTTGGCACCAGAGGTCTTCAAACTGTGGTACTGTGCATGGTAGGGGTGTTTGATTGATGATGGGGGGTGGGGGGGGGGCAGGCTCTGGCCAAGAGGAACATTTAATATGCCCATGGGGAACACAGACAAACATCATGCTGAAAAACAGTTTTGTAAATTTAGTGAAAGAAAGAGTGGTTTGAGCCACTCTGTAATTGTCAGTCCATAAAGTATTGTGTCTCTCGTCCTGGCTGGAAGGAGTCAAATGGGGGTCTCCAAATAATCCCTAAATTCTTACTACCTCGTATGAGAGAAAGGATCACTCTGACGGGTATGTAAATGACATCTTGTCAATTGTGTATTTCACTACACTTTTAAAAAGGAGAACTGACTATATATATATATATAAGAGAGACTCTCTTGACATTTTTGGTGAATTAGTTACTACGGAAATAAAAGGCTTAAAATTTCATTCTGCCAGGTCACAAAAGAAATATAAGTATCAACAGAATGCATACAACTGGTTGATTAAAAAATTGCAAAAGAACGATCAGATTGTTGTCAGAAATTCCGACAAGGGAGGAAATATTGTTATTTGGCCTCGCAATGAATATATGAAGGAGGCACATCAACAATTGGAGGACGCAAACTGTTATAAAAGATGCAACATGCAAACAGTTCGTACATCATGGGATGAGTATTATTCCAAACTAAATGCATGGCGGAGTGCAGGATTGCTGAGCATGGATGAGCTAAAGTTTTTAAAAAATGAACATCCTGTGATGCCTGTCATATATCTTATTCCGAAATTGCATAAAAATGTTACAACACCACCTGGTAGGCCAATCATCTCAGCAAGAGGAGGTTTGTTGGAAAATACATCCAAATACATAGACTTCTTCTTGCAAGATTTTGTTAAAAACTTACCCTCCTTTGTGCAAGATTCAGGCAATTTTCTGAGACTTCTAAATACATACAAATGGGACTCAAGTTATTTGCTTATGTGTCTTGATGTAACGTCCCTCTACACCAGCATCCATCATAAGGATGGAATCAGGGCAATAGAACACTATTTGAACTCTAGACCGTTGCATTTGGCCCATCATAACAAAATGTTAATTGCAATGATTTTGTATTGCCTTAACAACAACTACTTTCTGTTTTCAAACCAGGTATTTCAACAAATAAGAGGAGTAGCTATGGGGGCCTGTTTTTCCCCCAGCTACTCCTGCCTCCACATGGGCTGGTGGGAGGAGATGGTTTTAAACAGAGAACACAAGTCAGTTGTAGATAGTCACGTGAAAGTTTGGTTACGTTACATTGATGACTTATTTGTGATTTGGCAAGGTACAGAAGAATCAGCCCGCGAATTTGTGAGAAACATTTATAAGAACAGCGTTAATCTTCATTTTACTGCCACCATCAGCAGCACAAGTGTGTACTTCCTTGATGTGGAGGTCTACATCAAAGATCAAAAAATCGAAACCAAACTTTACCGAAAACCTACTGCGGGCAATAGTTTGTTGCATGCAACAAGTCATCATCCTCGGCATCTCATCCACAGTATACCATATGGAGAGATGTTGAGGATACGTCGAACATGCAGTACTGAACTCGATCTTGCAGAGGCACAACAACTTAGCAAAATTAGGTTTTTGGAGCGGGGCTACAATGAAAAAACCATAAATATAGCCATTACAAAAGCCAATAGCTTGGACAGAATTGAGTTGTTTGCTAAAAAAAAAAAAAAAAAGCCATAGCCACGCCAACGCGACAGATACTGAAACTAGACTTATTCTAACATACAGTAAAGAACAAAGTGCTCTGCGAAAGATTATAAACAAAAATTGGCCAGTGGTAAAAAGTGATCCCGTAATTGGGAAAATGTTGCCCAAACATCCTAGCATCACGTTTAGGAAATCAAAGTCCATGAGGGACTCGTTGGTCAGCAGCAGTCCAGAGATTATACAATTGACCAATTGGCTTACTGCTCGTAGGGGGTTTGTAAAGTGTAATACTTGCCGGGCCTGTAAATATGGGGCGAATTGAACAACTTACAAAACCCCATTTACAGAGGATCCCATCAAAATTACAAAATTCCTTACATGTCGCACGGAGTATGTGGTCTACGTGTTGGAGTGCTCTTGTGGGTTGCAGTATGTGGGTAGTACCAAGTTACAGGCCCACAAGAGAATACTGCAACACATGAGAGCAATCACCAACAATGACCAGACATATCCTATAGCAAGGCACTTTAAAGAAATTCATGCCAATGACTTAAACCATCTTACTTATTTTATAATTGACTCCATTCCAATGTCCAGGAAAGGTGGAAACAGAGAGGCGAAACTCAGACGCCTAGAAACACAGCATATCTTAGAACTTGACACCAAGACTCCCAATGGACATAATTCCAGTGAGGATTTTTATACATGGTTATAATGAATATGACAGGTGATCATAGCATGGTAACTTCCTCACTGGATACTAGTGTAACATCTATAATTATCAAAAACTATCCTGATTTTATTATCATCTTTTCAGCATGCTGCAGAAAGCATTTAGGCTTTAATGAATTCACTATTTTATTTTAACCTTACACTTTATTTAATTCAGTTATTTATACTTTAGGAACATGGTTAGTTCCAGGGTAGCACACGTTTTTTTATTATATTTCATTGAGCACTTTAGATGAGTATAGAAAAAGAAATAACATAAGAAAGATTTGTGTTACGAATATATTTTTTGTGCAAGTATAGCAATCCAATCAGCAAGGGTTATATCAGAGAAACCGGTAATCACATTATGTGTATGATACTGTATTATACAGATATAGCAGATGTTTTTACTACACCAACATGTAAACTTACAACATTATGTTTTAATGACAATATTTAAATACTTTGATAACAATTTTTATGTATTTTACGTAAAATTGGTTTTATATGTATTTATGGTATGTTGATTTTAACCCGTCATATATTTATTGCTGATTTGCACACTTATCTCAGACAAGGATAAGACATAAGTATTTCGTCCATGTCTATACAATGAACTTATCACGTGTGATTGCACCTAGCACTTTAAAAAGAGTAATGTGACTCCCAGAGCGCGTCATGTGATCAAGGCTGTGTCAGGCCGAAACGCGTCATCGCGATTGTGGTGACTAAACAATAAACTAAAAAATTCCAGCACGAAAACGTGGGTTCGCATCCGTTTGCTCCCCGCGGAAGGGAAGTTGCAGAGAACGGTGGAGTGGAATATATATATATATATATATATATATATATATATATATATATATATATTGCACATTTGCTCCAAATGGTTGCCCTCCACTCGGGCTCAGCTTTCCACACGTTTACCAGGGCAAAATGAAGCACAGCACTTACAGGAACTGACTTCAAAAGGGCTTTAATAAGATATGACAAAGAGCCTCTTCATACGAAGCCTTCACAAGCTAAGTGCAGGGGTGCATACAGAACGATGACCTACGCGTTTCGGCTTGCGCCTTCTACTGGGTCCAAAGTGTGCTAACAACGTGTCCATTTAAAGGGGAAGCATAGTTCATTTCCCCCCACCACCAATTAAAAAACAAGGTCAATTTCTTAAAGGAGCCACGTTCAAAATTGGAATCATGTATAGTTTAGACATAAACAAAATAGCTTTATGTTACTTTACATTCTTTCTCTATTTTTCAAAGTGACATGAATAAATACATATTATCAATTTGTGATATATATATGCGCAGTCCTCCCAAGAGGTACAACGTAGGGGTTTGCGACTGGCGGCGAGGAGGAGAGGAGACCTCGGCGAGGAGGAGGGCAACCCGGGCATGGCGGAGAGCAGACACGCCGGACCAGGTAAGTGCTGCTTTACCTACTTCCCATTTGCCATTTCCTGGGGAGCGGAGTTCCACTGAGTTTTTAGGCAACTCCGTGGAACTCCGCGTAGTGGCATTCCGCCAACTCTGCCCTGGCTTAATATATTTCAATGTATCTCCTCGCAAAGCGAAAAAAGAGATGAGCACTCCAGACAAGGCAAGTGATTTCACTTTCTCTTTATTGCAGAAGGTCCGTACTAACGTGTTTCGGCTGATTCCAGCCTTTCTCAAAGTGTGTATATATTATATATTACCTACTGACAGTCACCAGTAGATAGTCATAGTTAAGACCTAGTTTCTATAGGAAAAGTGTTTTTTGACTTGCCTATATCTTTGGCGACAGTTGATGAATCTTCACGAGTTTTCCAAAAAAAGTGTGCCGCTGGGACTTACTAAGCGATACAAAAGGGGATGATGCTTGTTTCCGGTCCAGGGAAGACATGGCTTGGCAGTTCGGGCTGGACTGTTCCCATGAGGCACAGGGTCAGACTGATTTGCATATGGCCATGTCTGAACTGGGGTGGTGGAGTGAGCTAAAGAATGATGATGGATTAAACCCAGATCAGTTGACTGGGGGTGAGTGTTTGATTGGCTCAAACGTTCCGTCCATCATCCCCTTTTGTATCGCTTTGGTCGCCCTAAGTTGGCGGGGGTATGCCCAGACGTGGGTCCCTTGCTCACTTTGCCACTGGATTCAAGCAAGCCTGGCTGATGACGGCTGAAATGCCAGAAACCGGTCTAGGATGCTTGTTTCCGGTCCAGGGAAGACATGGCTTGGCAGTTCGGGCTGGACTGTTCCCATGAGGCACAGGGTCAGACTGATTTGCATATGGCCATGTCTGAACTGGGGTGGTGGAGTGAGCTAAAGAATGATGATGGATTAAACCCAGATCAGTTGACTGGGGGTGAGTGTTTGATTGGCTCAAACGTTCTGTCCATCATCCCCTTTTGTATCGCTTTGGTCGCCCTAAGTTGGCGGGGGTATGCCCAGACGTGGGTCCCTTGCTCACTTTGCCACTGGATTCAAGCAAGCCTGGCTGATGACGGCTGAAATGCCAGAAACCGGTCTAGGATGCTTGTTTCCGGTCCAGGGAAGACATGGCTTGGCAGTTCGGGCTGGACTGTTCCCATGAGGCACAGGGTCAGACTGATTTGCATATGGCCATGTCTGAACTGGGGTGGTGGAGTGAGCTAAAGAATGATGATGGATTAAACCCAGATCAGTTGACTGGGGGTGAGTGTTTGATTGGCTCAAACGTTCCGTCCATCATCCCCTTTTGTATCGCTTTGGTCGCCCTAAGTTGGCGGGGGTATGCCCAGACGTGGGTCCCTTGCTCACTTTGCCACCGGATTCAAGCAAGCCTGGCTGATGACGGCTGAAATGCCAGAAACCGGTCTAGGATGCTTGTTTCCGGTCCAGGGAAGACATGGCTTGGCAGTTCGGGCTGGACTGTTCCCATGAGGCACAGGGTCAGACTGATTTGCATATGGCCATGTCTGAACTGGGGTGGTGGAGTGAGCTAAAGAATGATGATGGATTAAACCCAGATCAGTTGACTGGGGGTGAGTGTTTGATTGGCTCAAACGATCCGTCCATCATCCCCTTTTGTATCGCTTTGGTCGCCCTAAGTTGGCGGGGGTATGCCCAGACGTGGGTCCCTTGCTCACTTTGCCACTGGATTCAAGCAAGCCTGGCTGATGACGGCTGAAATGCCAGAAACCGGTCTAGGATGCTTGTTTCCAGGTCCAGGGAAGACATGGCTTGGCAGTTCGGGCTGGACTGTTCCCATGAGGCACAGGGTCAGACTGATTTGCATATGGCCATGTCTGAACTGGGGTGGTGGAGTGAGCTAAAGAATGATGATGGATTAAACCCAGATCAGTTGACTGGGGGTGAGTGTTTGATTGGCTCAAACGTTCCGTCCATCATCCCCTTTTGTATCGCTTTGGTCGCCCTAAGTTGGCGGGGTATGCCCAGACGTGGGTCCCTTGCTCACTTTGCCACTGGATTCAAGCAAGCCTGGCTGATGACGGCTGAAATGCCAGAAACCGGTCTAGGATGCTTGTTTCTGGTCCAGGGAAGACATGGCGTGGCAGTTTGGGCTGGACTGTTCCCATGAGGCACAGGGTCAGACTGATTTGCATATGGCCATGTCTGAACTGGGGTGGTGGAGTGAGCTAAAGAATGATGATGGATTAAACCCAGATCAGTTGACTGGGGGTGTGTGTTTGATTGGCTCAAACGTTCCGTCCATCATCCCCTTTTGTATCGCTTTGGTCGCCCTAAGTTGGCGGGGGTATGCCCAGACGTGGGTCCCTTGCTCACTTTGCCACTGGATTCAAGCAAGCCTGGCTGATTACGGTTGAAATGCCAGAAACCGGTCTAGGATGCTTGTTTCCGGTCCAGGGAAGACATGGCTTGGCAGTTCGGGCTGGACTGTTCCCATGAGGCACAGGGTCAGACTGATTTGCATATGGCCATGTCTGAACTGGGGTGGTGGAGTGAGCTAAAGAATGATGATGGATTAAACCCAGATCAGTTGACTGGGGGTGAGTGTTTGATTGGCTCAAACGTTCCGTCCATCATCCCCTTTTGTATCGCTGGGACTTACTATGCATGGAAAGTTTCGGGGGAATACGTCAAGTGGAGGCCGAGAAAAAGGAGGGGTCAAAAAAAGTGTGTTTCCCATATTAATTCCCATACGGATTTTGAACACAACTACAGTCCGAACTGCTGGACAGAATTACACCAAATTTGGCAAGAGAGTAGCTCTTGGTCCAGAAAGAGCCCTTTTTGTTATTTGGTGTAAATCCATTCAGAAGTTTGAGATATTCAAAGAAAAACTAATTTGTATATTTATCATGAATATGGTTTTGTACAAGTGAAATCTGAGCCTAACTATAACGACCTGTAACCTTTGGTTTTTGCAGTGAATTTATATATATATATGTACATATATATATATATATATATATATATATATATATATATATATATATATATATGCAGTAAAAATCGTCTCTCTACCAAGGTAGGAATCCGTTGAACAGACGAAGCGAACCCAAATGATGGTGCAATTTGGTGTTTATTACATGCCCAACACCACCGCCGCCATAACGCGTTTCAGCCCACGTGGGGCCTTGATCACATGACCATATATATATTCACTGAAAAAAACATAGGTTTCAGGGACGTTATAGTTAGTTGGACATTTCACTCGTACAAAACGAGAGAAATTCGGCCGTTATAGTTAGTTCAGCTAACTATAACTCGCACCCCCGCAATGCACTGCTGATGACGTCACATATTATATCACTCATGACATGGTCAGTGACATCACTGATGACATCACTGGTGACATCATCCAGTGACTGTGTGTTTCTGTAAAGTTTAAATATGTTTTATATATATGCCAAGGTGTATTGAAGAATGAGTGGGTGTATAAGTGTCTGAATGGATGATTTAGTAGGTGCGTGACTGACTGTATAAGTGAGTGATTAAACGTGTCTTACTGAATGTATGCGTTAGTGACTAATCTGTGTGAATGTCTGTTTCAGTCTGTCAGTTGGTGTGTAAGCGGCTGCCTGGGTTGGTGAGTAGCTACATGAGTGTCTATATGGGTTATTCATTGGTTGTCTGAGTATCTGTATGGGTGCCTGAGTGTCTGTGTGGGTTGGTGGGGGTGTGTGACTGTGCATAGATGTGTGAGTGGGTGATTCACTGGGTGTATGGGTTCAAGAGTGCATCTGTGCAGGGCTGTATGGGTGGGTGAGTGTGTGCATGAGTGTGTTGGTGAGTGAATGGATGTCTCAGTGGTACATGTGTGAGTAACTACATATGTGAAAGGCAGTATATGTGAGTGTTGGAGTATATAAATGACTATATGTGAGAGTGAGTGATTGTGAGAGTGGCTGTATGAATGAGTGTGTGCTTGTATCAGTGATTGTATAAGAGAGTAAGTATGTGTTAGTATCTGTATGAATAACTGAGGTGGTGTGTGTTTAACTGTATAGGTGAGTAAATGGGAGTGTGATTGATTTGTTGCATGACTGACTAGATGTGTGAGTAACTCTATGGATGAGTGGCGGTGTGTGACTGTCTGTATAGGTGTAAGAGTGCAAATTATAGTGCTGTATTGATGAGTGACTGCATGTATGAGTGACTGTATGGGTGAATGAGTGGATGTGTGTGTAGACCTAGGAATCAGTGAGTGGGTATGTAGTAACTGGTATTGGTGTGTCTATTGTTTTGAAAATGGTAGTCTGTATTTTAGAGTGGGTGTATCAAAGGTTATATTAGGGTGTGAGGAGGTGCATCAGATTATCTCGTAGATGATGTCATCAGTGATGTCATCAGTGATGTCATTTGAGATGTCATCAGTGATGTCATCAGTGATGTCATCAGTGATGTCACTGACCATGTCATGAGTGATGTAATATGTGACGTCATCAGCAGTGCATTGCGGGGGCGCGAGTTATAGTTAGCTGAACTAACTATAACGGCCGAATTTCTCTCGTTTTGAACGAGTGAAATGTCCAACTAACTATAACGTCCCTGAAACCTATGGTTTTTTCTGTGAATTTCAAAGGTTTTTTAAATGCTAATTTCTAACTATAACGACCCTGAAACCTATGGTTTTTTCAGTGAATTTCAAAGGTTTTTTAAATGCTAATTTCTAACTATAACGACCCTGAAACCTATGGTTTGTTCAGTGAATTTCAAAGGTTTTTTAAATGCTAATTTCAAACTATGCCTACATAGCTAGGACATATGCAGAAAGAGGAAGAAAAGCGCAGAAAGAAGCAAGAGAAATGCAGAAAGAGGCAACAGAAGTCCAGAAAGACAAAGAAAGGTGCAGAAAGAAGCAAGAGATATGCAGAAAGAACCAACAGAGGCGCAGAAAGAGGCCTTGTTGCAAAGTCATTATGTGCCCCCAACTTTTTGCTGACGGGTACTGGTGGTAACTAAGTCTGAGTAACCAGGCCTAGAGCCAGTGCTATGCTAAAAGACACTTAGAATACAGTGAAAACACCTACATACACTAGGGTACACTATGGGTTGGGGTACCCCTGTGATTGGCATGTCCTCCCCTGTAAGGCCCTAGTACATAATAGGGCAGGGGGATTAAAACTACCTCTAAGTCAGAGGTGCAGAAAGATGCTTCTTTAACTAGTAGTTGCGTTTGCAAAGTGGTAGAGAAAGGGTGTTGGACCTCCGACCAGCGCTCAGGAATTCCGCTGTGTAGGACTTATAGGAGGTACCAGGAGGGCTTCTTGGCCCCCAAAGTCCCTTAGGAGTAAAGTGGACTTTATCCCCCATCCGGTAGTCTGCCAGGAGGTGCGTTTACAGAGTGGTGGAGAAAGGGGGCGTGGCCTCCGAAGACGTTTTAGCAATCCTACTGTGTGGGACTTACGGGAGGTAACAAGAGGGGTAGTTGGCCCCCAAGGACATCCTTGGGGGCCAACTACCCCTCCTATTACCTCCAGTAAGTACCACACAGCAGGATTGCTAAGTTCTCATACCAGGCCATGCCCCCTTTGCCCACCACTCTGCAAACGCGCTCCCTGGCGCACTCTTGGATGGGGATTGAAGTCCCCTTCAATGCTGGGGGTCCTTAGGGGCCAACTAGCCTACCTCTTACCTCCAGTAAACCCCACACAGTGGGATTGCTGAGAGGTGGACACAGGCCACGCCCCCTTTCTCCACCACTCTGTAAACGCGCCCCCTGTCGCATTCTAAGTTGGGGAATTAAGTCCCCTTGAATACTGAGGGTCCCTGGGGACCAACTAGCCCACCAGGTATCTCCAGTAAGCGCCACACAGCTGGATTGCAGAGAGGTGGTCCGAGGCCACGCCTCCTTTTTTCACGACTCTGCAAATGCGCCTCCTGGCGCACTGCTGCTCGGGGAAAGAAGTCCACTTGTGTCCTGAGGTCTTCAGGACACAAGAGGACCTCATCACCCCACCAGCAGTGCGCCAAGAGGCGCGTTTGCAGAGTGGTGTAAAAAGGGGCGTGGCCTCGGACCACCTCTCTGCAATCCAGCTGTGTGGCGCTTACTGGAGGTACCTGGTGGGCTAGTTGGCCCCCAGGGACACTCAGTATTCAAGGAGACTTAATACCCCAACTTAGAACGTGCCAGGGGGCGCATTTGCAGAGTGGTGCAGGGAGGGGGCGGGGCCTCCGGCGAGATGCCGGCTTTTTAAAAAAAAATTGTTAGAAGGGGGGCTGTGTGGCCCCCCTTCTTTCCATCTTTTTTGTGCCCTGGGGACCCCATCCCCCAGGTAATGCCACATTTAAAAAAAAAAAAACGGGAAGGGGGCCACGTGGCCCCCCTCCCGAGGCAAATTTTGGCCCCGGGGACCCCATCCCCCGGGGCATGGCTACATATTTAATACTTTTTTTTCATTATTATTTTTAAGGAGGGGGGCTGCGCAGCCCCCCTCCTGAGGCCATTATTGGCCCCGGGACCCCATCCCCCGGGGCTGCGCCTCAATCTTTTTTTTTCAAAAAATAATTTATTTTAATTAGGGAGGGGGGCCGAGTGGCCCCCCTCCAGGGTCACTTCTGGCCCCAGGGACCCCATCCCCCGGGGCTGGCCCTAAAGTTGGGGACCGTGGGGAGCCCCAATGCCCCCACGGTCCCTGCCGGCTCCTTGCCTCCTGCGGGAGCCGGCATTGCTTTTGGGCAAGGGGAGCTGCTAACATGCAGCTCCCCTTGCCCAAAAGCAATTCTGCTTTGCTTTGTTGAAGCGAGAGCAGGTTTCCTGCTCTCGCTTCAACGAAGCAAAGCAGAGTTTGCTATGAAAGGGCGGGAGCCGTGCTCCCGCCCTGTCATAGCAAACAGCAATGTCCCGGGGGTGGGCACCCCGGGACATTGCAGGAGCCGGCCCTGGGGGGTGGCGGTCCCCAGGGCCATTGAGGGCTCCAGGAGGGGGGCCATGCGGCCCCCCTCCCATCATTTGCATAGCCCCGGGGAGGTAGTGGTCCCTGGGGCCGGGGGTTCGTAACGGACCACCGTATTTAAATGAAGTTTGCCCCGGGAAGGTGGTGGTCACCGGGGCAGTGTGGGGAGGAACAGGAGCCCCACCCACACTTTTTTAAATTTTATTTAAGCCCCGGGGATGTGGCGGTCCCCGGGGCAGCGTGAGGGGGAAGGAGCCCCCCCACACATTTACAAATAAAGCCCCGGGGAGGTGGCGGTCCCCGGGGCTGCGGGGGCTGCGTGCCCCCCGCACATAAATAATAAAGCCCCGGGGAGGTGGCAGTCCCCGGGGCAGCGGGGACCCAGCGGGCCCCCGCTACATAAATCAGCAATGCCCCCGGACCTGGCCCACCCGGGGGCTTTAAAAAGCAAAGCGCGGGAGCCTGTGCTTCGTTTTAAAAAAAAAATTCAGCCAAAGTCGCGCCGGGTGCGCGAACCCTTCTGAATTTTTTTAAAAAAATGCTTTTTTTGGCCCTTTGGGTCTCTGTGGGACCCCCTGACCAGGCCTAGGGGGTCAGGGTGTTTTTACCCTGCCCCTTTTCTTCTTTTTTAATGTTTCACTCACCTTTTTCCTTCTCCTCGTACCAAGTCACAAGATGGCTGCCAACCCTTCCTGGTTTGAAGTGTTGGCAGCCAATCAGAGGCAAGCTCGTGCTCGGGAGGGCTCAGCCAATCAGATCACAATTTTCAAATATCAATATCTGTAAATCTTTAAATATCTCAAAAACTACTGAATGGATTTACACCATTTAAAACAAAGCGTGCTTTCTGGACCAAGAGCTATGTCTGCCAAATTTGGTGTAATTCTGTTCAGCAGTTCAGGCTGTAGCCGTGTCTAAAGTTTCCTATGGAAATTAACATGGAGAAAACACGTTTTGGGACCCCCCTTTTTACTTGGCCCCCCCTTGACGAATCACCCCGAAACTTTCAAGATAGGAGCTGACCTGAGTGAACAATTAATTTTGAAACTTTCGTGAAGATTCGTCAAACGGCGCCAACGTTATTGGCAAATCAAAAAAGTATTTTCCTACGGAAACTAGGTTCTACCTATAACTACCTACTGGCTACCGCCAGTAGGTTATATATATTATATATATATATATATATATATATATATATATATATATATATATATATATATATATATATATATATCAATCCACACTTAGATCGAAAGAAACGGTACGGACTCCAATTATGTGCGAAATCAGTTTATTCCATTTTTCCGCTACAGCTCGCCATGGCGCGTTTCGGTCACCTCCGTGACCTTGATCACATGAGGGAGCGCCACACATTCTGAGCATAAAACCAGTTGAATGCTGAAATGCGTAAGGAAGAGAGGGTGGCTGCAACAATGCTGCGACGCTGACGGAATAAATGTCTTTACTTTTAAAAGAAGTCGGAGTTGGGCTCTATTTTGCTTTCTGGTTAAGACCTAAATTACAGGTTTCTTCGTCCCTGTGTACAGAGCCCGCCCTGCAAGGTCGGGGGCCCCCAGAAAACGAAGCCTCTTTAAACATTTAACGGAGGGGGCATGACCTGCTCATTTCCCGCACCAGCCGAAGGATTTCCGTGGCTACAAGGCAATGCGGTAATGTGAAAGGGAGATGATGGAGGTGTATTCCTCTATCTGGTAACTCCACATTTGAAGGAATTACTAAGCGTAGCAGCATGAAATGGCACTTTGCTGACATGAACTTTTGCAGTATGCACTGAGAAAAGATGACTTTTAAATTGTGATATTTGCTTGAAAAAACGCTATTTGAGCAGAATGGAATTGTGCAACATATCACACTATGGAATATATATGTGCAGTGCATCCTGGGGCCTGTAGTTGCGAGTATGGGCCACGTGACCACTGGGAAGATATATGCCACTCACCTGTGATCAAGGCAGTTGAATGCTGAAACGCGTAAGAAAGAGAGGGTGGCTGCAACAATGCTGCGACGCTGACGGAATAAATGTCTTTACTTTTGGAGTTGAGCTCTATTTTGCTTTCTGGTTAAGACCTAAATTACAGGTTTCTGCGTCCCTGTTTACAGAGCCCGCCCTGCAAGGTGGGGGGTCCCCTGAAAACGAAGCCTCTTTAAACATTTAACAGAGGGGGCATGACCTGCTCATTTCCCGCACCAGCCGAAGGATTTCCGTGGCTACAAGGCAATGCGGTAATGTGAAAGGGAGATGATGGAGGTGTATTCCTCTATCTGGTAACTCCACATTTGAAGGAATTACTAAGCGTAGCAGCATGAAATGGCCCTTTGCTGACATGAACTTTTTCAGTATGTACTGAGAAAAAATGACTTTTAAATTGTGATATTTGCATGAAAAAACGCTATTTGAGCAGAATGGAATTGTGCAACATATCACACTATGGAATATATATATGCAGTGCATCCTGGGGCCTGTAGGTGCGAGTATGGCCACGTGACCACTGGGAAGCTATATGCCACTCACCTGTGATCAAGGCAGTTGAATGCTGAAACGCGTAAGGAAGAGAGGGTGGCTGCAACAATGCTGCGCCGCTGACGGAATAAATGTCTTAACTTTTAAACGAAGTCGGAGTTGGGCTCTATTTTGCTTTCTGGTTAAGACCTAAATTACAGGTTTCTTCGTCCCTGTGTACAGAGCCCGCCCTGCAAGGTCGGGGGCCCCCAGAAAATGAAGCCTCTTTAAACATTTAACGGAGAGGGCATGACCTGCTCATTTCCCGCACCAGCCGAAGGATTTCCGTGGCTACAAGGCAATGCAGTAATGTGAAAGGGAGATGACGGAGGTGTATTCCTCTATCTGGTAACTCCGCATTTGAAGGAATTACTAAGCGTAGCAGCATGAAATGGCACTTTGCTGACATGAACTTTTGCAGTATGCACTGAGAAAAGATGACTTTTAAATTGTGATATTTGCATGAAAAAACGCTATTTGAGCAGAATGGAATTGTGCAACATATCACACTATGGAATATATATATGCAGTGCATCCTGGGGCCTGTAGTTGCGAGTATGGGCCACGTGACCACTGGGAAGATACATGCCACTCACCTGTGATCAAGGCAGTTGAATGCTGAAACGCGTAAGGAAGAGAGGGTGGCTGCAACAATGCTGCGAAGCTGACGGAATAAATGTCTTTACTTTTAAAAGAAGTCGGAGTTGGGCTCTATTTTGCCTTCTTGTTAAGACCTAAATTACAGGTTAGTTCGTCCCTGTGTACAGAGCCCGCCCTGCAAGGTCGGGGGCCCCCAGAAAACAAAGCCTCTTTAAACATATATATATATATAGGGGTCATCAGTTTGACGGGAGGTAATGCCTGATGAAATGCGTAAATTGGCAGCGCATTTGTAGCGGGACTGTGCTTTTACCCACTGGGGTTTTTTAATTTTTGAATGTGCGAACTCTAGGCAAGCTCACTGAAGCAATACTTCGAGTGCAACTACGTGAACCAGAAGGCCACAGGAGTGGCCACACCCACTGGGGGTGGTTCAGGGATATA
This sequence comes from Calotriton arnoldi, assembly GCA_963921515.1. NCBI lineage: Eukaryota > Metazoa > Chordata > Amphibia > Caudata > Salamandridae > Calotriton > Calotriton arnoldi. The sequence continues at coordinate 615,411 of CAWUFW010009269.1, forward strand.
ACTAGAAGCACTCTTTTGCCCAGATTTTGCTTGCATGAACGCCAATGAAGAAGGGGAAACCCGAAACGCGTCTGGCGGAGGGAGAATGAAAGCCGGTTTCCCGCCAAATCTGTCTGCTGCATTCATTAAAATATGTGCAATACGAACTTACCTGGCGGCTCTTCCTTTGGGGCGAACTCATGTTTATGGATATTAGCGGCTTGCTCAGCCGCGGAAGAGACACACTGCAGGAGCGGGCCCGTGGTGATTCTAAAAGGGGTCATCAGTTTAACGGGAGGTAATGCCTGATGAAATGCGTAAATTGGCAGCGCATTTGTAGCGGGACTGTGCGTTTACCCACTGGGGTTTTTTAATTTTTGAATGTGCGAACTCTAGGCAAGCTCACTGAAGCAATACTTCGAGTGCAACTACGTGAACCAGAAGGCCACAGGAGTGGCCACACCCACTGGGGGTGGTTCAGGAATATAACTAGAAGCACTCTTTTGCCCAGATTTTGCTTGCATGAACGCCAATGAAGAAGGGGAAACCCGAAACGCGTCTGGCGGAGGGAGAATGAAAGCCGGTTTCCCGCCAAATCTGTCTGCTGCATTCATTAAAATATGTGCAATACGAACTTACCTGGCGGCTCTTCCTTTGGGGCGAACTCATGTTTATGGATATATATATATATATATATATATATATTTTCAATAAACGTGTCCCCAGACAATCCACACTTAGATCAAAAGAAGGGGTACGGACTCCAATTATGTGCGAAATCAGTTTATTCCATTTTTCCTCTCCAGCTCGCCATGGCGCGTTTCGGTCACCTCCGTGACCTTGATCACATGAGGGAGCGCCACACATTCTGAGCATAAAACCACAATAACGTCAGATCACATGACACAAGTCAACAGTATCAATGGAAAATAGACTCAGCACACCTTTCTGAAGCTTTTTGTCGGGTGCTCTACTAATCGTGAAATTGCATACCCTAATGTCATTGCTCAATGTTCAAAATGTGTTAAAGAAACGTTCCAAATTCATTTCATGATTTCAATTCGTTACATAAATTTTAAACATTTGCAAATACCAACTTGTATTAAAAAATCAATCGGTAAGAAGACATATAATATGCCAATACATATGCAAATAAATATGTGCAACGATGAAAAAAGATTATTTTAAACCAACACATTAAAAATAATAATCAGTATGATGTATTTTTATATATACATTAAATATATATATAATATAATAAAATCAATCAATAAATATGTGCAAAATCATATATTTCACATATCAAACTGGATGATATAAACAAAATAAATGGGGACTCCTGTTTCCTATCTACATAGTGCCTTAATTCAGTGTCACCCATTTATATTAAATTAATACATCACTATGATTCATCCATTCTGTGTTGGTCCCAACTTTTAAATAACCCTTTTTGCCCTTATTTATTATATCTGCTTAAATGCTTGAATGAAATGTTGGAATATATCTGTTTAGATGTTTATTACTGTATGAATACATGTATGCCAAACACATCTTAATCACCCATTCCTAAAGTGCTTGTGTGCTCAATCTAACTAAAGTGCTCAGTGCTAAAAGATTATATTATCAAGTGCTAATGTATTACCTATAACTATGTTAAAAACTCATGTATCCATCTATTGAACTATGGATTTCGAAAAAACTCAAGCTCAAATGTATGTTGCAGCTCATTTGTTTGCTGCAGAAGAATTTATATAGTATGCTTTCAATAATGCTATCGGTGGATTTAGCGCTATCCAAGTACATAAACGTTCCTAAAAGTTCATATGTGAAATTTCATATGTGAAAATCACAGGGAGGAAGTATCGATAATCAGAAGTGATATAGACCTATATCTACTTCAAAATGTGCAAATATGCATAAATGAATACATAAATACAATGATCCGAAATTTCGGAATTATCAGAGTTGGTCTTCAAGAATAGCATGATTAAATATTAATATAATATAACTAAAAGTCAATCATAAACAATGTAAATCTAAAAAACTGCTTACATTTTAAGATCATAATGGGATAATAATGACAAAAATTTGTCTATGTAAAAAATAAATATGTTATAAAAATAATCATAAATATTTTATAAAATCCCAATAAAATCCTAACAGATCTCTAAACAGTTCCTACAAAAAAGAGATTCCTACAAAAAATATTCTGCAAAAAAGCTGACAAACTCCATCTTTAATGATTCCCTCAATCATTCACATCTATCTACTAAATACCGCATAATGATTACAGGAAGTTGTACATTTCGTCACTGTTATTCAAACCATGTGGAGATTTGGAGTCTAATTCTAAAATCATGCGTGACTCCAACCTTCTCAGTAGTTTCTCCCTATTCCCCCCTCGCCTCAGTGGGGGTACAGAGCCAATTACAAAATATGTGAGGCACTCAAGATTATTTTAATGCATGCTTTTAAAATGCCTCGCCACAGGATACGTTTGGTCTGAATTAACAATTGCTCGCAGGTGCTGAAGGATCCTTACATGCACCTGTAGCTTCGTGCTACCCACGTATTGTAAGCCACAGGTGCATGTCAGCACATAGACTGCATAGTCTGTGCGGCAGTTGTAATTGTCCTTCAGGGGAATGGGTTCTGTACTAAAAGGAGTCCTATATTCCACAGTGTTGATGCCGAATTTGCACTCTCTACATGATTTGCATTTAAAAAAACCATTCTTGGGTTTTAACCATGTAGTGCTTACTGCAATTTCTGGGCTATTCTTCACCAGGGTGGTTCTCATTGAGGGTGCCCTCCTAAAAGTGAGAGTTGGTTTGTTAGGAAGTTTCTGTGCCATTATTGTATCAGTTAAAACAATCGGCCAGTTGCTGTTAATGATACTTTTATTCACTTGCCTACTGTACGTGGTAATTAATCTAACAGTGTTGTCATCCTCTTTATTTGCTTGTATCTTCTTGGAGGGTGCCAGCACTAAGTTGGTGTTAGATGGTGCAGGAGATTGGGTACCCGACATCGCCATAGCCATCCCCGACGGCTACAAGATCACCCGCAGAGACCGCACCAACGGAATCGGAGGAGGAATCGCCATCGTCCACAAAGACACCATCAGGGTCTCGAACAGCACCGACGACACTCTCAGCACCGCCGAACACATGCACTTCCAGATCCACACGGATCCCAACACCACCGTAAGAGGCACCCTCATCTACAGACCCCCCGGACCCCGACCCCAGTTCAGCGACTCCATCGCCGACTTCATCAGCACGCACGCCCTGACCTCCACCGACTACATCCTCCTCGGAGACCTGAACTTTTACCTGGAGAACAACAACGACAGCAACTCCTCCACCCTGATCGACAACCTCGGACTGAAACAGCTCGTCACGACGCCGACCCACATCGCCGGACACACGCTCAACGCCATCTTCTCCTCAAGCTCCCACGTCTCCTTCAGCCACACCTCCGAACTCACCTGGACCGACCACCACTGCATCCACTTCACCTTCCGGAAACCCGCCGCACACCACCGCACCCTACAGATCCCCCGCAGATGCTGGAGCAAAGTCACCGAAGACCAACTCCAGACAAACCCCGCACTCAGCCCATCCAACGACCCCTCCAACCCCGCCGCCCGCAATCTCAGACGATGGATGGACGACTGCGCCAACACCTTAGCCCCGCTGAAAAAACCAACCTACAAAGACACCAGCAAGAGAGCCAGCTGGTACACCCCGGAACTCCTAGCATCCAAGCGCACCTGCCGGAAACTGGAGAACAAATGGCACAGCGAGAAGACGCCGGACAGCCGCGCAGCCCACAAAGACGCCATCTGCAACCACCATCACCTCATCAGGTCCGCCAAGAGGACCTCCTTCAAAGACCGCCTCGACAACAACGCACACAACAGCAAGGAGCTCTTCAGCATTGTGAAGGAACTCTCCAACCCCAGCTCCAACGCCAACGACATCCTGCCGTCGCAAGCCCTGTGTGATTCCCTCGCCACCTTCTTCCACCGCAAGATCGCCGACATCCATGACAGCTTCGACTCCCGGACGACCCCAACAGGCCCGACACATCAGACCCGCCGCACCCCATCGACCACGACTCCCTGACAGCCTGGGTCAACTTGAACACCGAGGACACAATCAAGACCATGGGCACAATCCACTCCGGCTCCCCAACAGACCCTTTTCCACACCACATCTTCAACAAAGCCGGCAGCTCCATCGCACCCCACCTGCGCAACGTCATCAACCTCTCCTTCGAGACCGCGACCTTCCCAGAGAGCTGGAAACACGCCGAGATCAACGCCCTACTCAAAAAACCCAAGGTGGACCCGAGCGACCTCAAGAACTTCCGGCCCATCTCCCTGCTTCCATTCCCAGCTAAGGTCATCGAGAAGATCGTCAACAGACAGCTCACCCGCTACCTCGAAGATAACAGCATCCTGGACCCCTCCCAGTCAGGATTCTGCAGCAACCACAGCACCGAGACCGCCCTCATCGCCGTCACAGACGACATCAGGATCCTGCTGGACAACGGCGAGATGGCGGCCCTCATCCTCCTGGACCTCTCCGCCGCCTTCGACACTGTCTGCCACCGCACACTACGCACACGCCTCCACGACGCAGGGATCCGAGACAAGGCCCTGGATTGGACCACCTCCTTCCTTTCTGGCAGAACCCAGAGCGTCCACCTCCCCCCATTCCGATCCGAAGCCTCCGGGATCATCTGCGGCGTACCCCAGGGATCTTCCTTCAGCCCGACACTGTTCAACATCTACATGGCTCCACTCGCACGCATCGCCCGACAGCACGACCTCAACATAATCTCCTACGCCGACGACACTCAACTGATCCTCTCCCTCACCAAGGACCCCCTCACCGCCAAATCCAACCTCCACGAAGGAATGAAAGCCGTCGCCGACTGGATGAAGTGCAGCCGACTTAAGCTGAACACAGACAAGACGGAGATCCTCATCCTCGGCTCCAACCCATCAGCCTGGGACGACTCCTGGTGGCCCTCGTCACTAGGGGCACCCCCGACACCAACCGACCACGCACGCAACCTGGGAGTCATCCTCGACTCAACGCTCACCATGACCAAGCAAGTCAACGCAGTCTCCTCCACCTGCTTCAACACCCTCCGCATGCTCCGCAAGATCTACAGGTGGATCCCGACAGACACGAGAAGAACAGTCACCCAGGCCCTCGTCAGCAGCAGACTCGACTACGGAAACGCCCTCTACGCAGGAGCCCCGACCAAGCTCATCAAATACTGCAAAGAATCCAAAACGCCTCTGCACGCCTGATCCTCAACATTCCACGCCACAGCCACATCACCCCCCACCTGAAAAACCTGCACTGGCTCCCCGTCGACAAGAGAATCTCCTTCAAACTCCTGATCCACGCACACAAGGCACTCCACAAAACCGGCCCAGCCTACCTCAACAGTCGACTCTCCTTCTACGTTCCCAACCGTCAGCTCCGCTCCGCCGACCTCTCCCTGGCCACCGTCCCGCGCATCTGGAGAACCACCACCGGAGGCAGATCCTTCTCTCACTGCACCGCTAAGATCTGGAACACCCTTCCCCTCAACCTACGACAGACCCAAGACCTGCTGACCTTCAGGAGACGACTCAAGACCTGGCTATTCGACCAGTAGCGGCAACACCCCCCCTCCTCTCCCTCAGCGCCTTGAGACCCTCGCGGGTAAGTAGTGCGCTTTACAAATCTTGTGATTGATTGATTGATTGAGTGCTCAGTGTGTGCATAGCAACTTTCTCAACTGCTTGAGCTAATGTTTTCTGGATGTAGCCTCTTTGTCTGAATCTTGTTAATGTTTCTTTTTGGCATTTTGCTACTTCTTCTTCCGTACTGCATATTCTTTGTAGTCTTAATAACTCCCCAAAGGGTATACTTTGGATGAGATGCCTAGGGTGGAAACTTCTTGCATGTAGCGTTGAATTGCCTGCCGTAACCTTACGATGTAGCGTGGTTTCTAGTTTTTGTTCAGCTACAAACACTGTCACATCCAAAAAGTCCACCGAGCTTACATTGATATCGGCTGTGAATTCAAGATTAAAATCATTCTCATTAATGATCCTAACAAATTGTCTAGCACTCTCTATGTCACCATGCCAAATTACAAAAATATCATCAATGAATCTCATCCATTGTACTACATGTTGATTCATTAAGTCAGAGTGCATCTTCAAGAGGACCTGCTCCTCCCACCAGCCAACATGAAGACATGCGTAGCTGGGAGAGAAGTAGGCCCCCATATATATATACACACACATGTACACACATATATATATATTATATATATATTATATATATTATACATCTATATATATATATATATATCTGTAAATATTTTGCATAAAGCGATCACTCAGAGTCTGTCCAAACTGATGATGGTTTATTCAGTAACGCGTTTCGCTTGTCAAGCAAGCTTGTTCACACCATATATGTATATATATATATATATATTAGAACACTCCGGTACTTGCGATCGCGCAGCCAGTAACGAGTGCACTCCCGGGTCCAGAATTAATAAAGTAATTTATTGGCAAGTCATCAGCACTGACAGACGCGTTTTGGCACGACGCCTTCCTCAATGAGGAGTGGCACCTGAGACGCAAGGTGCGGCGGAGAGTGGAAGACTTGTGCTCTGATATATATCTCAAGACAATACCCTCTCAGCAGGCTTAGATTGTTGAATAAATTATGCGAAATAGGAAGCAAGGAACTCTAGGTAGTTCCCATGTTTAGGCATAGAGCAGCTCCTTTTAATGGGTCACCCAGCAACACCAGCTGCTGATGTTGCAACTAAGTTGGTAGTAATGGTTCCCAATAAATGAGAAAGAACCGCACGATCAAGAAATAGACCAAAAGTATCCACTTGTACACCAGCTGCTGAAACTGCTCAGCTCAAATGTCTGTTTTTCTAGTAGAGTTTTAAGAACAGGAATAGCACAGTGCCATTCACGCTTAGCTAGAAAGGGAAAAAGTCTGAGGCAATTTGTTTTAGCAAAGTCTTTAAGCATAGGATTAGCACAGTGCAATTCACGCTGAGGGTGCTCTGTAAAAGAGCTGCTCTCCACTTAAACTTGAGAACTACCCAGAGTTCTCTGCTTCTTATTTGTGTGTGCGTGTGTATGTATATATGTATTTGTGAAGGCAAATAAATATATATATATATATATATATATATATATATATATATATATATTTATATATATATATATATACATATACCATCATCATCAATAACTTTATTACGATCACATGGATCCAAAAAAGTATACAGCACAGCAGTAAAACAAACGTACACCAAGAGCAATTAAGAAATATAAAAAGATTCCTAGAGCAATTATGCAATTTACAAAATTTTAAAAACTCCGAAGAGGGTGAAAGTGCATCGTGCAACAGCAGCCAATTGTATGATAGGGGTATTTGGAGGTTATAATAAAAATTCGAATCCAACAATTCGAGAAAACCAAGGATAAAGTACTTCATGTGCTTGGTTACTCAGCCAATAATGCAGATTCTTAAACAATTGCATAGGGTTCAAGTCTAACAATTCCTTTTAAAAACAGAGTACTTCAAATACTTAATTTCCCACGCCTGATCCAAAGTGCATGCCAGAATCTAGAAAGGCCAAATACAATGGGTTGTCTAGTATCAGTACACAAAACTCTTAACACCTCTAAATAGTGCCCCCGTCCTACTAAAGTACATAGCGGGAGAATCCATTTTTTCCTCAGAGACAGGTAGGTTGGGCAAAAGAAGAGTAGATGGACTATAGATTCTGAACTTCCTTGACATGCCGGGCATAGATCATCCGAGTCAGTACTGCTGGACCATTTTGAACAAAACAATTTGGTAGGAAGTGTTTTGTAACGGAACTGCAGGAAAAGTTTCCGAGCCAAAGAATGAACAATTTCATCAATACTCGACTCAAAAAACAGGGAACATTTGAATTTAAAAAAGTCTTTGGTCAAACTGGATACTGAATCCGTGAGGTCTTCTGCTAAAATGGTTTCCCAAAACACTTCTTTCATTTTTGCTCTTGAAGTTTGCCTCATACTTTCTGGGTTGGTCCAAAAAACGTCCATGCCCAGCTTCCCCAGAATTTTCCGTAGGGAGATAAACCAATTAATTGTTGATGCCTTAGGAAATCTCAGAAGATCTAACAAGGTCTCTCTGTAAGTTTCAAGCTCTTCCACAGTCCATAACCTGAACCAGAACATTAACAGTCTATAATTCGCCTTGTGTTTCAATTGTCTATGTGCAAAGTCCATATACAAGGGTTTCATTGGGGAACTATATATATTTATTTGCCTTCACAAATAGGTTCAGAATTACCAGTTGGTCCCACTTATTGTGAAAGACCATCAGATTATTCAGGTATTTTTAAGCAACATTACGTTGTCTTTTGGGGCTTGTAGTTCTGCTTTTAACATTGTGAGCATGGGGCCAAAAATTCTAGTATAGAAAGTCTTTTCGGCTGAAAATCCATGACAGCAGCATAACAAATGACAAATAACAAATGGGGCGAGTTGGGAACTGAGTATGACAATGTGAAGAAATACAATCAACAATAAGGGACAGTGGGCTTTTGAAAAGGTCCAACGTACGTGCCCTAATATACTACAAGAAGTGAGTAAGTGGATAGGTTGTCAACGTGACATCACATAAACTCTCTTACTGTGTTCTGTGACCCACTGAGGAACTTCGTACTCACTTCTTGTAATGTGAAGAAATAAACAGCAAGAGTTTTGTTAAAACTTCTTTGACACTTCTTAAAGTCCCTTACAAATTTTGGTTCTTTTCATTTAACATTTTTTCCAATTTCACATATGGGGCTTATTGAAAAATGTAAGACTGAACTTGCTGGATAATTCTTTTAATGTGTTTCTCTAACCTTCAATCCCACTTTAAGTGTTTGACTTGCTTGCTATGTTTTACCCTGTATATATTTAGTGTGAGAAATTGAAAAGCACTACTGCAAATCAGTTTTATCTATATTTATTAGGGGTGTGCCCTCAGGCTCCATCATTCTTTAACTTGCTTGCAGTATTTAAAATTTTAAGAATAATTGTAAGAAAATATGTTTGTCATTTGGGGGGCTCTAATTAAATTATTTTCCATGAGGGTGGGCATGGCATGAAAAATGTTTGAAGGCCGTTGCTCTACACAATATAAGACATGCAGTGTTACTTCAAAGAAGTAAACCTTTATTGAGATGTTGACCCCCCTCATAGACACAGTTACTAAATCGTGTGTTAAGAAAGGTCTTCCCATGCAGTCAAAAAAAAATATATATTTTTTTATATTAAACTAGGGCGATAATGCCTGTCTCGGGTCTAGCACGTAGAAGTAGGTGTGCTGTACAGAAACATGCAGCACACATAGAAAGAGCAAAAAAACATTAATGACTGTTTATGTGCAGGAAGGGACACCTTCCTGCACATAAACAAACAATCATTCCCTGCAATGCAGGCACCTTTGCACTATGGTACAAGGGTGCCAGTGTTGGCACTAGGCAGCTAATCTAATTTTAGTACCAGCTCTAGGGAAAACACAGGGGTGCGCCGTATTGTAGTAAATACGACGCATCCCTGCGGTTTACAAATGTCGGAAATTTGGCGTAGCTCCGCATGCCGACATTTTCTACTAAATATGCCCCAGTGATTTAAAAAAATTCTTCATGCGGTATTTACCTGCCGGTGCAGCTAAAAAAAGCAAGCTATTGAAGCAAGGAACTTTAATAAATGCCATATTATGCGATATCAATGTGGGTATTGCAGTACCTTGAGCTCCACAGCACCCCGAAGAACTACAGCTCTCCTGGATTCCCTTCAGCTCCATCTCCAGCTTCTCAAACCTGGCCAGCAGGGCGAGGAAGCCGCTCGAGCTCTCGCAGTCGGCCTTGGGTGTCTGGACCCGGATATTATGGCGGAACACGATGTTCTGCTCTTCGCCAGCATCTCCACCTAGAAGAACCAGGGGGTCGTCCTTCGGGGACGGCTCGTCTGGATCTACCTGAAGCTGAGATGCCTTGGGGAGGTCGATCTTGTAGACGTGGCTGAACGTGACGCCCCTCTCGCTGGTGCAGTTGGAGTCACGGATAGGCTCAGTGGATGCTTCTTGGAAGGCGAGGAATAGCAATACCCAGGCAGGGTAGATGAGAGTTCCCCAAAAATTCATGTTGACAATCCTTAGAGTGGTAAGGGTGTAAGGAGCTGTCCCATGAAGAGATAGTCAATTTAAGCAGTCTGGCTGTGGAGGAAAGAGAAATAATATATGCATTCAAATTCGATTTTTATGTTAATATACCAATTAATTGGCCTCATCACAAAGGAAACTGAAGTCTTAGTAGACAAATACATTAATATGTGGCCTGGTGGTTGGGTGAGAAGGGGATGCACACGTCATTGCTGGATAAATGCATGAATGGATAAATGCAGAGGTGGGAAAGAGTGTAAGGGAAGAAAGTTGGCTAGAAGAATGCATGCACATTGGATGTGAGAGTGGGTGTGTTGGCTCTTGGATGCAAGAGTGAAATGACGGGTGAATTAGGTGGTGGACTGATGAATGAGTGGACCGATGGATGGAGGGGAGAGTGACCAGTTAAAAGAAAGATGGATAACTTGGTGTACAAATGGATGGATATTTGTCTAGATGTCTGGTGGATATCTGATGGATGAATGCCTCTGTCCTGGTAAGGGAATGCATGACTCGAAAGATAGGTGGGTGAATTTGTGACGTTTGGGGAGTGGTTGGCACGTTGGCAATGTATGAAAGGGAGGAAGGTTTGCTTAGAGAACTTAAAGATCGGTTGTGCCTAGATGGCTGTCTGTGCAGTGGATGCACGGTTGAATGTCTTGGGGAAAAAAGTAAAGTGGATAGATAGATTGATGAATCATTGATGAGTGCTTGACCTAATAAATTGGAAGGAAAATTGTTCCAAAAAAAAGAGGAAGAATGGTTGGTAAACAAGATGGAACAGGCTTGACTAACAAACGAAAGACTCCACCGTTTGCCCTTTTCCCATGTGAAAGAGTGAGCAATGTTCAAAGTGTCTAAAACTGTAATGATTTAAAACACTCATATAAAATATTCTATTACGTGAACATCATGCTTTGTAATGTATGGTAATATGATGCAATAAATAAATGTATCAACGCTGCAAGCCTCACGCATTTCAGCAGTCTGTAAAGATATGGAAAGCTTTCAGTCCCTACAGAACATGACAGACCCACCATCCCATACCGTCAACAGCAGACAAGGCTCCAAAACCTTGTGCTTTGCAGAGAGATGCCCACTGTACTACAACCCGCTCCCCAATCCTCTTTTAAAGAGGAAACAAACCATTTTATGTTACAGATCTCCAACCATCACATGTACAGCAAAGAACCAAAGCCATATAGTTGTTAAAGTGAACATCCCCACAGTACACCACACTCCTCATACATAACAACCCTTACAATAGCAAGAGAAAGGGTTAGACTCTCCACACTGCCACACAGCACCGCACTAAATCTACATAGCTGGCAAAGTGATTAAACTCTAAAGGTGCAACAGATTCCTCATACAACCATCCACCGGCAGAACCAAATGAGCACATTAGTCAGAGCATCCAACGTCTTATTTAGCACACCATGCCTCCTCAGTTCAGACACGGTCATATGCAAATCAGTCCAACCCAAAATGCAAGGAAAGAAACCAAACCGGAACATAAGCAATCCAAGACCAGTTTCACCCTGAATGGGGCTCACCAGTCAGTGAGTGGTGCAAATTAGAGTTAAGTGGCGTGGAGTGGTGGAGAGTAGAGTGGAGTGGGGTAAAGTGAAGTGTGCATGGTGTGGTAGACCCCAAGGACCTCAAGAACTTCCGACCCATCTCTCTGCTCCCGTTCCCCGCGAAGGTCACCGAGAAAATCGTCAACAAACAACTGACCCGCTACCTCGAGGAGAACAACATCCTGGACCCTTCCCAGTCCGGCTTCCGCAGCAACCACAGCACCGAAACCGCCCTCATCGCCGCCACCGATGACATCAGGACCCTGCTAGACAACGGAGAAACAGCAGCCCTCATCCTCCTGGACCTATCAGCCGCCTTCGACACGGTCTGCCACCACACACTACGAACACGCCTTCACGACGCCGGGATCCAAGAGAAGGCCCTGGACTGGACCACATCCTTCCTTTCCGGCAGAACACAAAGCGTCCGCCTCGCCCCTTCCGATCCAAGGCCACCAAGATCATCTGCGGCGTACCCCAAGGCTCCTCCCTCAGCCCAACGCTGTTCAACATCTACATGGCACCCCTCGCCCACGTCGCCCGACAGCACAACCTCAACATCATCTCCTACGCCGACGACACCCAGCTGATCCTCTCCCTCACCAAAGACCCTCACACCGCCAAAGCCCACCTCCACGAAGGAATGAAGGCCATCGCCGAATGGATGAGGACCAGCCGCCTGAAGCTGAACTCGGACAAGACGGAGGTCCTCATCCTTGGTTCCAACCCTTCAGCCTGGGACGACTCCTGGTGGCCAACATCACTGGGAACAGCCCCGCCACCCACCGACCACGTACGCAACCTAGGGGTCATCTCGACCCCACCCTCTCCATGACTAAGCAGGTCAACGCCGTTTCCTCATCCTGCTTCAACATCCTCCGAATGCTCCGCAGGATCTTCAAGTGGATCCCCACCGAAACAAGAAAAACAGTCACCCAGGCCCTCGTCACCAGCAGGCTGGACTACGGAAACGCCCTCTACGCAGGAACGACGGCTAAGCTCCTGAGACGGCTGCAACGCATCCAGAACGCCTCTGCACGTCTTATCCTCGACATCCCCCGACGCAGCCACATCACACCCCACCTGAGAGACCTGCACTGGCTCCCTGTCAACAAGAGGATAACCTTCAAGCTCCTCACCCACGCACACAAAGCACTCCACAACTCCGGACCAGCCTACCTCAACAGACGACTCAGCTTCTACACCCCCACCCGCCAGCTCCGCTCGACCAGCCTCGCCCTCGCCACAGTCCCCCGCATCCGGAAAACGACCGCCGGCGGCAGATCCTTCTCCCACCTCGCCGCCAAGACCTGGAACACCCTCCCCACCAACCTCCGACAGACCCAAGACCTACTGGCCTTCAGAAGACTCCTCAAGACCTGGCTCTTCGATCAGTAGCAGCACCACCCCCCTCTTCCCCCAGCGCCTTGAGACCCTCGCGGGTATGTAGTGCGCTTTATAAGTGACATGATTGATTGATTGATTGATAGTGCACTGCCAATTACAGGAAACGCATCTTCAATTAAATTGACCATTATATTTGCACAGACATACAGTTTTACTGATAACAGTATACAGAGCGCAAACTATGATTTGTGGAAATGTCATCACATAGTGTATTGATTTGTTGATGGTATTAAAATATTTGTTTCCACCACACTTCAGAATTACCCCCGGTAGCCAGCATGATTGTCACATAAATCCTCTCACTTTGAAGTCAGAGAAAGAAAAATGAAAACCAAGCTCCCTCAGAAGAGGGAGCCTGACATTTGACCTTTCTCTTTGAAAGCACAGCAAATGTGACACCATAAGAAGAAGATTTAAAGGTTGTTTACAGACAGGGAGCACTTGGAAGGATACTGTAAATAAGGTTGGGGCAAGGGAAGGGATGACCTCAAGCTGGACAGCCAAAAACAAACAGAGCCAGCAAATGGAAAGCAAGAACATGTGAGTTACAAACCAAAAAGACACTGGAAAGCAATGGGCGGAATCCATTCCCATGGAAGTTTTCCTAATTTCCCCAAGATGTGGTTAGCAAACCAGACAGCTGAGCTGTCTGGTAGGCTTCAACCTAAAAACGCGTACTGGTGTCATCAGATTTTTCCTTGAACAGTGCGGACATCATCCATCCACGTTTGAGATAGTAATTACATCATCTACCTTCCCTACAAATAGTACAGACATCATCCCACCTTTTGAGGCGTTTTACTAACAGCATGGGTCTTTCTGTTCCCAGTAATTACAATGGGCTATCTTGCACCCTGTAAAGACGTGGTCGACCATCCTGTGCTCAGTAATGACATCATCCGGCTTTCCTGTGCTCCTGCATGCAGTACTGACACCATTAGGTGAGTGCTGTCAGTTAGCGGCTGCACTGTACTGTAAAACTGGAGGAGAGGCGCATAGTACTTGCTGTTAGCCAATAGACAAAACATTTTTCTTGACTACGACTCTGGTCCCCCATCTGACAACGTTTGATGCAACTCTTTGGCGCCCATGGTCGATGTTGTCAGTAATTAGGGATTAATTAATATTTTGAATTTAAGAGCGCTGGGTTAAGCTTTGGATCACATAGTTTTACTAAGGTGAGCTTATGTGCAGTTACCACAATCCGCCTGGAACATTAACGTTCTGTTGGAACCGTGCGGTCATTTTGTGCATGTCCGGTACTTGGTGGGAGGTCACCTTTACCGTTAGGTGGTCTAAACAGAGGAATAACGAGGCTGTGTTGCAGGATATGAAGGCCTTGAAACTAGGTGGTCATGAAAGGACTGAAATGGAACTTTCCATAGCTGCTGACAAACCTGGCGGTAGCACTGCATGGCTGCCCACTGCAGGAGACTGTGAGCACGCCGGGCACAAGGGAGAGGGGCAAGGGGCCTTGCATTGGTCTAGTTTAGGGCCCATCGGCTATCCACGTGGCTAGCACTGTAATTATTTTAGGAGTCTGACTCAGAGGCCCAAATTCTCAAAGGTTTCGTGTCGGGTTAGCATCACTTTTGTAACGCTAAACTGAAGTTAAACCTTTTTTGGGATTCACAAACCAAAGCAGATTGGTATTTGCTGTGATTTATATGGAAAAGTAACGCAAAGCAGCGCGAACCGCTGCTTTGCAATACTTTGCATCAAGGTGGCATTACATGGGTGGTACATGGGTGTGCCCGTGCTACCACCCATGCTTTTTTATGCTAAACCCTATTCTCAAACATCAGTTGAAAGGGTTTAACGCCAAAAATTAACGCTGCTGAAAAGCAGTCGTTAAACTGAGAATTTTTTTTATTTCTCTGTGCCTTTCTGACTTTACATATGTGCGTACTGTGCATCACACATACAAAGTAGGAAAAGCTTTTTCACTTGCCTAAGCATAGTATTTTGTACAGGAAGGATACCCTTCCTGTACAAAACCTATGCTAGACTCACGCACACACCCTAGGACTATGGCGCTAAGATGTGTGCGTGGCGCTTGGCAGCTGAAAGCAGCACCGTCGCTAGGGAGAGGGGAGGAGAGAGACATTTCTATGTGAATATTACACTCTCCTGCTCCCTCCCTGTCAGACAATGCAGCACAGCATCTTTGGGTGCTGCGCTGCGTTGCCTTCAGCTTTCAGAATCTGGGCCTGAGTGTTCAGATGAGCTGACACTTGGGCCCAGATTCTCAAAGGTTTAGTGTTGGGTTAACATTACTTTTGTAATGCTGAACCGACGCGAAAACTTTTGAGATTCACAAACCAACGCAAATTGGTATTTGCGTTGGTTTGCATGGAAAAGTAACACAAAGCATCGTGAAATGCTGCTTTGCATTCCTTTACGTCAAGGGGGCGTTACATGGGTGGTACATGGGCATACCCATTCTGCCACCCATGCCTTTTGACGCTATACCCCATTCTCAAACATCAGCAGAAAGGGTTTAGCTCCAAAAATTAACACCGCTGAAAAGCAGGCATAAAACTGAGAAATATTTTCATTTCTCTGTGCTTTTTGGACTTTGCTTGTGTGCTACACTGTGCAGCACACATACAAAGTAGGAAAAGATTTTTCACTTGTCTAAGCATAGCATTTTGTACAGGAAGGATACCCTTCCTGTACAAAACCTATGCTAGACTCACGCACACACCTTGTGTTATCTTTCCATGCAAACCAACGCAAATACTAATTTGAGTTGGTTTGTGAATCCCAAAAAAGGTTTAGCGTCGGTTTAGCATTACAAAAGCTGAAATCAGCACCGGCACTAGAAAGAGGGGAGGAGAGAGCCATTTCTATGTGAATATGGCGCTCTCCTGCTCCCTCGTCGTCACGCAACGCAGCGCAGCATCTTTGAGTGCTGCACTGCGTTGCCTGTCAGCTTTCAGAATCTGGGCCCTAGCCTCCATCAACCGCAGGAGGGTAGATGCATGTGTTTTGATAGATTATCCCCCATTGCGCAAAAACCACCATAAAACTATACATTTTGTGCACACAACTGAGGTTAGGGACGTCATTTACAAAGAAACAATGGTTAGAATTGTAATTTAGGTGCTAATCACTGTGACTACTATGTGCACTTCTGGGAGACAAATATTTTATTTGGTTAATTAGTTACTTATGCAGTTTATAGGGCTATCATGGCCCATAAGAGTTAGAGTGCTTTACAAAGGCTAGGATAAAAGTTATAAAATATAGTAAAGCCAGTACCACAATTTCAATGAAAGAGCAAAGGCAAAACCATCAATTAATTATCAAGCAAGCATTCAACATTGGCTATATACAAGTTTCAGAAGTGCGCATAGCATGAGTTGGATGACATAGAATGCTATATACATACTCGCATCATTCACAAGGAGGAGATCTAAGGAACATGTGAGCTGAGAGAGGCTGATGAAGTAAAAACTAAAAAAAGACAAAGGAATAGAAGGTGGTGATGTGGAAGGCATATATATATATATATATATATCATCTAAGGTAGGAGCATGAAGCAAGGGAGGCAGGAGAGGGGAGTAGGGAGAGCGAGTATGAGGCAAGGAAGTAGGGGCCCTGGAAGAATGGGAATGAGATTAGGAAAGAAAATAAAAGTGATGGCAGCCATCTAAAAGATTTTAGTTGCAGTTATCGCTTTTATGTTTCTTGTAGGATTTCTTATCCACTTCCTATGATGTTACCTGGTTCAATCATTAGAGCTATATGATGTGTCATCCACTGCTCAATTATTTTGATAACATTATGCAATAGGATCAGTGCAGCAAAATGTAAGGCCTCACAGCTTCTAAAGTTTGCTTGGATGTGCAGGCCTGTACTTGTACAAGGCCCTCCCGCCAGGAATGTAGGAGCAGTAGTGGTTAATTTGCGCAAGCCTGTGGACACCATTGGCATTTACTTCAGGGAAACAGACTTCTTTCCTACATCCTGCACTGTCTGGGTCCTGGTCTACAATTGCCTAAACCTCTTGATTGCTGTAGGTTGGCCTAGTACCCATTACAGGAAAGGCATAAAGCGCAAAATGGACTGATCAAATTTTTAATTCCAAACCAACACTTTTTTGCAATGTGGGTGGCTGCAGAATTTGGGCCCAAGTTGAGTTGGTACCCAGGGAAACTTGCAAAATCTGGACATTTCTGAAAACTAGACACCAGAAGGAGCCCAGAGTGATGTGACCTGCATGGATCTCACTAAGTTTTTTTTCCAGAACCACTTTGGCTAAAAACACAAATTTTTCTCACATTTCTGTGAGGGAATGTTCCAGAATCTGTGGGGATCCACAAATTTCCTATTACCTAATGATCCCACACATTTCCTGATAAAAATGGTACCCTACTTGTGGGCGTAGGCCTAGAACCAGTGACAGGAAAAAGCCCAAAACACAACATGGAAGGACCACATTTTTCCACTCATAGTCAAGCCTTTTTTTGTATTTAGGTAACTGTGGACTTTGGCCGCTAGCTCGGCCGGCACCCATGAAATCCTACAAAACCAGACATTTCTGAAAACTCAACAGCCAGTGGAGTCCAGGGTGGTGTGTTTTGTGTGAGTCATATGATGTTTTCTTACCTACAATGCCCTGCAAACCTCAATCTTTGTCAAAAATCATTCATTTTCTTTGCATTTTTGTGAAGTAATTTACCAGAATCTGCAGTAATCCACAAAATTTGTACCACCCAGCGTTCCCCCACTTGTCCCGATAAAAATGCTACCCCACTTGTGTGGCTGGGCATTGTGCCTGCAACAAGGAATGGCTCACACCAGGTTAATCGGAGCCCCCGCCGGGGATTCCGGAAATTTACATTCCAGAAATGCAAGGAAAATGTGTGCTTTTAGGGAACATTATAGGTGTGCAGGGCACTGTGGGTAAAAAAAATGTGGGATCCACACGAGGCACACCGCCTGTACTCCCCCCGGTGTATATGTTTTCAGAAATGTCTGGGTTTGGTAGTCTTCAATAGGTGGCAGCCAAGTACAGGCCCAATTACTGCTGCGATCCCAATGCCAAATCTGGTCTTTTGCCAAGAAAATATGATGTCTCTACATTGCAATTTTGGGCAGTATTTGAGGTTTGCAGGTTATTGTGGGTAAGAAAACATAGTGGCATATACACAAGTCACACAACCCTAGACTCCCCTGTATGTCTAGTTTTCAGAAATGTCTTACAGTGGTAGGTTTCCCTAGGTGGCAGATGAGTCCGGGCCCTATTACTGCACCTATCCCAATTGATGTTGTCTCCATGTTGTTTAATTGGGGACTTTTGCAGTGTGGGTGCTAGGCAAAGCAACACAGGTGAGGTAGCATTTTCATCGAGATAAGTGAGGAAATGCTGGGTGGTACGAATTTTCTGGATCACTGTGGATTTCGGACGTTTACTTCACAGAAATGCAAGGAAAATGTATGATTTTGGGTAGAGTTTGAGGTTGCAGGGCATTGTGGGTAAGAAAGCTTTATGGGATCTATTTGATGCATACCACCCTGGACTCCCCTCAGTGTCTAGTTTTCAGAAGTGTCTGGGTTTGGTCAACTTCTCTAGGGGACGGCCGCCCAAAGCCTGAAATGTGCAGCCATTCAACATGCAAGTGGAATGATACTGGGATTTTGCCCCACTCTGCTTCACCATATGTAAAAACAACACCCAAAAGGGTTGAAACGTTCTCTTGCTTGCCATTGGGATGGGAATGCTTTAGTTCTCAGGGGAGCAGAAAGACTGTTGAGACTTTAGGGGTGGGGCCTGGTGTCAGGATGGGCCTGGCCCCATTCCATTATTTCATAAAACAATATTGCTGGCAACCAGTTGGCTTTCTGCCTCCCTTCCATGGAGACAATTGGGGCAAATGCCTTCTCTGTCAGCACAGGGGAGAAAAAGATTGGGTTGCCCCATCTGGGGTGGGGCATAGCCCAATGTCAGGGTGGCACAGCTACACCCCTTTTCTTTGCCCAAATGTAAAATCCCGGGTATCTAGTTGGCTTTTTACCTCTCTGGGGGTGCAGATATGGAGCATCCTCGCCAGTGACGACAAACTTCCTATCTGACACCAGGGAGGTTATTAGTTAGGGTATGGCTGAATGCCAGGGTAGGCCACCACATCCTTTAGTTTTTTTTGGCTCCATATTGACATACATGGGGTCTAGTGGGCTTTCTGTCCCCCTGGGCCCAGATTAGGGGCCACCCCCCTCTTTGCCCCTCAGAGGGGGAAAGAAAGACTGGATATCCCTGTTGGGGTTGGGGTATGGCCCAATGTCAGGGTGGGACGTCCGGAACCTCTTTCTTTTGTCCAAATGTAAAATCCCTGGTTTTTAGTGGGCTTACTACTCCCACCCTAGGGCCAGATTTGGCGATACCTTCTCAATTGGGATAAACCTAGGCTATTGCCACTTCTGGAATGGGGTTATGGCTCGTTGCCAGGGTATACTGTCCCTATCCGTTTGTTTGTTTTGACGCCATTTTGAAATTCCTGGTGTCTACTAGGCATCCTGCCCGGGAGCAAATTGAAGGCAAATCTTTATCTTGCCCCCCTCCCCAAGGGGCAGAAAGACTGGTTTGCCCATTTTGGGGTGGGGTTATGGCACAATGCGAGGGTGGGACACATGCACCCCATTATTTTGCCGAAATGTAAAATCCCAGGTGTCTGGTGGCTTTCTGCTCATCTGGGGTGGCAAATTTGGAATCATCGCCTGCATCGTCCCCCCAGGAGGGGCAAAAAGACTATTCTGTCCCCTTTTGGAGTGGGGCACCCGCCCAGGTCAGGGTGGGATGCCTCTGCCCTTTGTTTTTTCTCTGGTGTCTATTGGGCTATCTGCCTCCCACCCCAGAGGGGCAGGCTGGGGACAGACTTCCCAATATGCCTGCCAGGGAGAGTAGAAAGACTATTGTGCCCTTTTTGGAGTGGTGGCATGGCTCTGAACATGGTGGGACGCTTTCACCCCTTTGTTCTTTTATTAATTATCCCTGGTGCCTAGTGGGCATCAGTCCCACCTCCTGGAGGGCAGACAGGGGAGAAACCCCTCAATCTACCCCTCCCCGGGGAGGCAGAAAGACTGCAGTGCCCTCTTTTGGGGTGGGGGCATGGCCCTGTGCATGGTGGGACAACCCCTCTTTATATATTTTTTTTATTATCCCTGGTGTCTAGTGGGCTTTGTGCCCCAAGGGGGCAGATTGAGGCAAAAGGCCCCATCCGTCCCGCACGGGGCAGAAAGACTGTAAAACCTCTTTTTGTAGTAAGGTCACGGCCTCCACCCCTTTGTTTAATTTTTTTTATTGTTCCCTGGTCTCTAGTGAGCTTTCTGTACCCGAGGTGGGGCAGTTCAGAAAGACTATAGTTCCTTTTTTGGGGTGGGGCATGGCCCTGTGCATGCTGTGCCATACCCACTCCTTTGTTTTATTTATTTTTTTATCCCAGGAATCTAGTGGGGAAATCACCCTCATCTGCCCCCGGGGGTGGAGAAAGTCTACTGCTGTTAGGTGTGGGAGCACGTGCCCGTGCCCAAGGTGCTGCTCCCACTGCCAAAATCCCTGGTGTCTACGGGAAGAGCCATGTAGCCACAGCCTGCCATGATCGGCTGGTGCTTTGCATGGAAAGGGACATATTGTTTGAAAGCTGAGTTTCTCAATTTTCAAACAACACCTCTCTTTCAGCTCTATGCTCTGGGAGTGCAAAGAATTGGGCTGTTTTCAGCCCCCTCTGTGTTCCCAGGGAAACCAGGAAGTGATTTCCTGGGTACCAGACTGCCTATGATGTGAATGTGTCTCTGCTCTGACCTAGGGGGGTGAGACAAGGCAAGGGCACCAGAGCAGCACACAGCAGCATGCCACTCTAGTAGAGGGTGGGTCTATGGACGTGACCTCCATGTCCACAGCACCCAACATGATGCTCCATGGACGTGGAGGTGTTGCCCATATCCCACAAGGAGTTAACTTAACAGAGCAGCAAATTACTAAACTAAAAGATTAGCACAGCGATTCTTCACCATTTGATTATATTGGCAGACCTCCTTCTAATTCTATGAACCACAATGGAAATAGAAGTAAGACTACTGCTCTCAGTCCTGGCGGTGTGCATGTTGCTCACTGGTGAGGTTGACTGTACAGCTGATGGGCGGGAAGCTGGGAGAGGTGAGCGGAGGCTCCAGGTAGTAGTGGAGCTGCAGCTGCAAGTAAGGCCTGCCTACCCTCCTGATCGCCCCCTACCTCCGAAAACATTTGGAACCAGCACTTATTTTTTATACAAATTTAGCACTATCATAGCAGAGTAGCTGTCAACTTCCCTGGGTGGTGAGGACATGATAGAAGCACAGTATTGTCCAAATCTCCTTGAGGAGTGCAGCTCGCATCTGCAGATGAACAGGAAAACACAAGCAGGAGGAGCCTGTTCTTACCAGAGCTTCCAAAGTCCCATGAAGGTGTCACAAGGAAGGTATCACAGCACAGGTGCCCCTGTAAAGTAGTTTGAACACTATAGCTTCAAAAGTCCCCCGAGGGTGACACAAAGCATGGATGATACTCTCTGCAGAAGAGTTTAAGTAACACAAGGCCTCATTTGCAATCTTTCGACGTAGGGTGGAGCCGCAAGGCTCCTTCTGTGCTGCCCTACATCAAAAGAAAAGGGCAGGAAAGCACTGTATCTATCAAATATGGCGCATTCCTGTCCTTGCCCCCTGCGCAGGTGCACAAATGACTACCATGCGCCAACGCAGTCATCCTTGCGCCATAGTGCAAGGGTGTCTGCATAAAAGGGGTGATTGTTTTTGCATAAAAACAATCAATGGAGGCTATTCCCTCTTTCTATGTGCGCTGCAGAATGCAGCACACATAGAAAGAGGAAAATACTCGGAGAAATAATGTTATTTCTCCTCGTTGCACTTCCCCTACACCACCCCTGGGAAGGTGTAGGCTTTTGACGCATTCCCAGGCTTACAAAATCTCGTAAATCTAGGACTGTGTCGAATGCCATGGTGTTATGTGGGAAGACCCATCATAACGCCCATGGCACGCCTCCCTATCGCAGGGTGAGGCAACTCAGCGACTGTGCTGCGTTGCTTCAGTCCATATCTATCTGGCCATGAAAAGCGACACAGGGTGGCTTTACGTGGCCTTGTAGATATGGTCCTACAGTGAGCGCTGCCGGACCGTCACTAAAAGTGACGTTCTGGCAACGCAGAGGCCTTCTAAATGAGGTCCCCAGTTCCTAAATTCCTCTTGAGGGCTACGTACCCCCTGGATTCTCTCAAAGCACTGGTGCCCCCATGCGAGATAAGGTCTCCTGGGTGATGCATTAGGCAGGTACTCTTGCCTGTATACCGGCAGGAAAGATTACGCGCTCAAGCTTTTAGTGAGGGTTTCATCAATCTTGAAAAGAGTGCCCTCTACAGGAGAGCATGAGTGCTGCCTCAGTGCCTGCCTTGACAAGCAGTCAGTGCCTCACAGGAAGCCACGGCACCGTCCCCGATGGGCAGACTTCTTGACGTGACTACGTTTAAGCGCCGAGACGCTCCAACTTCCGCTTTTCCTATAGGCCTCGAGCAAGACTTCTCTTTGCAGAAGAAGCACAAACAGGCGCCAAAGACTGAGGCGAGGCCTCGCGCAGGCCGCAGTGCGGTTGACGCCGCGGGCTGATGCGGTCAGTCTTCTACTTTCCACATCGCTCAGCGTAGGTCGGGCGTTCGGCTGTTTTTGGCAGACTTTGTGCCAGGCTTTGTGGTTCAGTGTCGGTTTAATGCTCCACCCTGTCGTGTTGAATTTACAGAATATGATACCCAAGATTTGTGTGTAAACGGGGTGTTCCGCCATTTTAGGCTGACCTAGTGAGACATGATAGACATGTTTGCTCTCCAGGGCGGATACTGCTTCGTGGCCTGTGTTGACAGTGAACACTGAGTTATTAGATTCTTGACACGCAGGTCAGACTAAGGAAACCACATGGCGGCCACGCGCACCACTCAATGGGGACAACATTTCGGTGAGCTTTGCTTAAAAAAGCCCATGACTGGAGTCTCCACACAAGAGACGCCAGTTGGGGTTTGGCCATGCAGTGTGGCAGCCCCCGTTCATTTCAGTTTTATTGTTCACAACAAAGTCAAGCGCACATGTCAAGAGCAAGAAAATAAAATTCAATGTAACGCTTACAGTATGCTCCAAGGTTCCTTATAGGATTTCAAGAAATCGAAGATTAGCGGAGGGGAGAGTTGCCTGTGGAATGGGTGATGTGATGCGCAGTACAAGGTATCAGGGAAGAAATCTGTATCCAGAGCTATTGGAGCAGATTGTTTAAGGGCTCATGCATCATAAAATCAAGCCTATGTGGAGAAAATTAGGAAATAAAATAAAAGTCAATAGATGAATAGCAATTTCTCCTTTACTCAAGGAAATCTTGATTTCTAACGTGTGAGTGGGCCACAGGCCCCTTCTGGTCATTGGTACTTAAGGACTGCGTCACGGTGTGCAGTTCCCTCAGTGCTGAGAAATCATGAATGAGCACGCAAGGCTTCCGCGTGGGACTGACGAATACAAGTTCTCAAGCCCTTAGGTCGCACCTAGGTAGAGGTGGGCGTGCCACTGAAAGCTCGAGCCACATGCCTGGCTCTGGCTCAGCTTGAGGTCCTCTTGGACCCTCGAGCCCAAAACGAGCCGAGGCTTCTGCCTGCCATCCAGGTTCTACTCTCATGCGCCAGAATTAAAGAGAAAAGGTTAACTTTTGATGTAAAACAGGAAAGGGAAAACAGCGTTCATCTAATGGTTAAATGGCACAATGTGATATGAAAAAACTTCGGATTCATCTTGGCATCCCCACGTGACCTAAGTGCGTAATTCTGGGCAAATATTTTATTTCGCCGTGCTTCCTTTTCTGTTCTTGCTTTTGAGAGCGCTTTGTAATACAGATGTGAGAGACCCGAGGGCCCCTCGCGTTCTGCAGGATAGTCTGGGCGGGGCGTCCTTTTTCGTTATGCATTTGCGTCACTGGCTTATGGACAGGGGGGCTTTAAGGGGCTGAAATCTAGAATCTGTTTTTATAACGCACTTTCATTTCAAGGATGTTGCTGCTACCATGGCAATGGGCAGTGGCGGCCGTGGCATGCAAGAGTTCTCATAGGCCTCACAAACTATCATGCAGGGAGAAACCACTGGCTCACGTGCGTGCTTTGGCTGCTGTGAGCCAATGAATTGCTGTATTTGTAGCAGTGGGCCTCTGCTGTGGGGTTTGCTGCCGGGTCGGAAATTGGCAAAGCTAAATATATAGAACCCCATCTAACCAAATAAGAGCTCTCAAGGTGACCTTGGCAGGCAACTGTCCTATGCCGGCATGCATTTTTCAGTAAATTCTAGTACCTGTACTATAAATGCTGGACCACAAAAAAAAGAATGCTAAAGAAAACTCACAACAGCCATGGAGCCCCTCGGGATGATTTAATCTGGATAATACTGCTCTTTTGAAACAAATAGCAACAAGTAATGTATGCATTGGTTTGTCTGTAGACGGATACCTGTACATAGCAATAGGGCTGAGAGGAACCGCGTTAGAGAAAGTTCCAGAAGGATAGTGGCGGTTCCAGCAGTACCCTCTCAAGAAACTCTTTGGACCGTGGCTCATTTTATTTTTAAAGAAGACGGGTTTTCTGTTCCTTTGCTCATCCATTGACAGGAGAGTAGCTTGATCAGTGAGATTGGGGGGAGCGGGGGTGATGGGGGGCGGTGATCTTCAGATTTTTCAACAATCACTCTGGCACTTAATGTTAAAATACATTATACAACTAAGAGGCTGCATGAGGGGGGCTTAAGGGGTAGTGGAAAGGGAGTGGAATGAAGAGATTGGTAAGATTACTGAATTAGAGAAAACACAAGATTTTGTAAACATAACCAACATTTGTGAAGGCTTTAGTGTGTGCGTTTTTGTCTGTGTATGTGTAAAAAAACTCTGGTGAAATTCGACAGGCACCTCACCATACCCAACTGTAACCACTTGTACCCAACAATTTAAAAAAATATATATTTATTGGGGGGGCGTTTAACACCCCAAACACCTCCTCCCCGGAAGCTACGGCCCTATCTATTGATCCATCCAGCCATAGAACTCACATTTCTGCATCCTTGTACCAATACTCAAAGCCCTTGAAGTGACAGGCTCTCTATTTCTTTGCTAAGCCACCAACGCCATCCCGTCCAGAGTTGGCATGCTCTGTACCTCTGTCCCAATCTATTGCGCAGTCCCGTTGTAGAGGTGACAGGCGCTCTAGTCCTTTGCCAGTCATCTGGGGAGATGATGTCTCTCCTCCTCTGCTAATCAACCTAAGCCATCCAGTCCCAGGAGTGACTGGCTCAGAAAGCTGGCACAAGGGTAAAAAGCCTGCCACTTCTAGGAATGCACAGCACAGAGGGTTGGCACCAGAGGCGTAGCCAGTCTGCCATGGGCCCTTGTGCAAGAAAGAAAATGACCTCCAGTTCGCTGTTTAAACAGTCAAATTCAGCAATAATCAGAGTTCAGTAGGCCCTCCAGCCTCTGTGCCCAGGTGCAACTGCACCTGTCGCACCAATGGATGCTACGCCCGATTGGAACAGAGATATGCAGTTTAGCTTCGCTAGCGTGGAATTGCTCCTGGGGTTCATCAGAGGAATAAAGAGTCTGTCACCTCAGGGACTGGCTGGCTCAGCGATATGGCACAGATCTATACACCCTGTCAGACCTTGAGGTGACAAGCACCCCATTCCTATGCGTATCATGCTGAAACTCCCAGTACTACACGTGATAAGCTCCGATACATTGAGTCAGTCATGACATGAACAGACTGACTTTCTGTTCCTATGACCCCGCCCCCCCCCCCTCCACAAAACCCATCCAGCCTTAGGGGTGATAGGCTTTTATACCTGTGCCATGTGTCTATGCCTGTCACACGTGACGTGGCAGATTTCCTCCTCTTCAGCTCTTGAGGTGACAGGATTGGTATCTCGGAGCCAATCCTTGAAGACAGTCTGCCCTGGAGGTGACAGGCTCTCTGTTCCGTTGCCAGTACCCTGGTACCACCATGCACTAAAGGTTACAGGCATTGGGACTGGCCCCTATTTACTCCTATAGGCTTAGTACTAATGTATGTCTGTGGCAGTGTCTGTGTGACGTGTCCTTCCAGTCATAGAGGTGGCAGTCTCCAGGGCTGGACAGGCCGTACCGGGTATTTCCTCGGGAGGCTGGAAGGGTGGGTGGGCCGGTTTTTAGCAGTGGGGGCGGTTTGTTACTGGGGGGTCGTTTTTGTAGCAGTGCTGTAATATCGGCCTCCAGTATCAAAAGCAGCAAGCAAGCGTTTTCAGCCTCCCGGGGCCAGGCAATGCTTCCCCAGGGACTGGTCCCAAAAAATTGCCAGGGCTGCTTTGGTTCTCAGTCTGGCACTGGCAGGCTCTATAAAGCCTGGCCGATCCCATGAGCTTCTGGGATCCTAGAAGCGGCAGGCTTGTCTATGTGCTAATCCTCAAAGCAGACTGCCCGGGCGGTGAGAGGCTTTTATTGCTCTGTCAGTGTCCTTATGTCTTTGGCAGTCCCACTAATCTACCAAACCTTAACCCTGATTTGGTGCCAATCCTATGTGCTCTTCGGAACCTAGAAGTGACAGACTCTGAACCCCTTTGCTAATCCCTCGGGAGACCCAGCCCTAAATGTGGCAAGTTTTGTAGCCCTAGACACACCCGATGAACCTTTCTGATCCTAAAATTAACAGGTTTTGTAGTTCTCTGCCTATATCGTGAGCGCTTCTTATCCTAGAGGTGACTGGCGTTATTTACTATTATCACATAACAGAGAGGTGGAGGAAAATGCACCTGTACGTCCCTCCCACACATAACTAGCATATCACAAGAAGGTACGGTGTTTGTAATATAAATCAAGGTATCACGAAAAAGACAAAGTTAGGAGAGGTCAGTCTTTTTTTGTTATATAAAGCACTCAGAATCCTGCTTTATAAAACAAAAAAAGACTGGCCTCTCTCCTAAAATTTAGGATTTTGTCTTTTTCGTGATACTTTGATTTATATTGCAAGCCCCCTACCTTCTTGTGGGAGGATGAGGTCTTACGGCCAGAGCTGCTGACCAGAAGTGCTGGAGAACCAGGTTCGAGCCTTGGCGTCGGCTCAGCATCCTGGGATTCTGGGCAAATTACTTAATCTCCCCATGCCCTACCAAAAAAACCAAAAAACGAATGTGTCCTTGTGTAATGTAACTGGTGCTCATGTAAAGCGCTCCAAAACCTTCGGGTCGAGTTTGTGTTATATAAATCTGCAAAAAAAAATATATATATATATATATACTAGATTGGCGTTATATCCCTCTGCGAATCCCTTGTGCCCTTCATACTCTAGAGGTGACAGTCCCTTTATCCCTCAACCGATCACATGAGCCCTTCTGATCTGAGTGGTGACAGGACTGTGAGGTTAGATCCCTCTAACAACCCCATGAAAGATCCATCCCTAAAGGAGACACACTCGCCATCCCTCTGCCAAGCCCATAAAGACTTCCAATTGAAGAGGAGGCAGATTCTGGATCTCTCAACCAATCCCATAAACTCTTTCAATCGAACAAGTGACAGGCTCTATACTCCTTTCCAGTCCTATGAGCGCTTCCAATCCAATCCTGGAGGTGACAGGCTCTATATCTTTCACCCAATCCCATGAGCGCTTCCGCCCTGAGGTGACAGGCTCTGTATCTTTCAGCCAATCCCATGAGAGCTTCAGTCCTGGAGGTGAGAGGCTCTGTATGTTTTTGTCAATCCCGAGCGTTTCCAATCCAGAGTTGACAGGTTAGGTATCTTTTAGCCAATACCATGAGCGCTTCAGTCCTGGAGGTGACAGGCTCTGTATCTTTCTGCCAATGCCACGAGCGCTTCCAATCCTGGAAGTGACAGGCTAGGTATCTTTCAGCCAATCCCATGTGCGCTTCCGTCCTGGAGGTGACAGGCTCTGTATCTTTCTGCCAATCCCATGAGTGCTTCAGGTGACAGGTGCTTATCACGTTTTTGGGTGCCAATTTTTTCTAAAGAATTGTATTTTCGAAAAAACCCATCTCCTGCATATTTAAAAGCAGATTTTAAATTTAAAAAAATCTGCACTAGAGCTGATTGTGATTGCGAATCTTTCTGCAGATGTATCATGCGGAGGAACGCGGCTTTGAATTGCGCATGCAGAGAAAATAACGCAAAGGATGTTTTTGTTTGAGGAAGAGGTGAAATGTGTCAACTTCAGCCATCTCTAATGCCCAGTAAGGTTCAGAAGCTCCAGCCCTGTTTTTCAGAAGAGGATTGTCCCTCTCCCAGCTGCCAGTGTGCACTGTGCGACCTCAGTCCCCCGTCCCCGCCCTCCCTCGCCGATTTTTTTGTGGAACGTTGCAAGCCGGTAAGATAGTTCCGCGGGTAGAGCGCCTGCTTCACAGACCATTTTGAGAGATCTCGTGTTCAAACCTATGAACTCAGATTTTAATCCTTCCCAATTGGATAAAAGCAGCACTTCCATTGAGTACCGTCATAGTGCAATCTATTTATTCGAGCGCCTTGAAACGATTTACTTTTTTGTTCTATGCCATAGAAACAGAAACTATTGCTAATACAAGTGAGGTCAGCAATTCTTGGTGATTACACGATGGATGGATGGGTGGATGGGAGGCACACAGGAAAAATTAATCAGTTCTAGCGGCTTCATTTTCAACCATGTCAATCGCAACAGATCATAAGAGGGAAACTGGGAGTATAAATAGGGAACACGTTTAACTGGGTTTCTTGATAGGCACTTCGTGAGGTGCAGCGCTATGAAACAGTTATAGCTGTTCATGGCGCTGTTCAAAAACTGAAGCATGGGGCGGCACGCATAAGAATGTATGCAATAACAATTTATTCTAACTTTTTAAATATCTTGTGGCATCCTATGGACTTTCGCAACACAAATAGATGTTGGACGGAATGCTGAACATTGTCAAGCATTCACTCCTAGTCAGGGCACAAGTCCTAAAAAAAGAAGTGGGGGGACTAACCTAGTTAATCTGTATGCAAGTGGCATCGCAGTGCGTGACATCGCGGAGCGTGACATCACGGCGCGTGACATCACAGCACGTGACATCACAGGAACTGGCATCACAAGAAGTGATATCAGATCTTAAGCCCTCACATACATGTTTAGCAGGTGTATCATGAGTACATTTGAGCACATTTCGAGTATACTTGCAAACCCTCCTGATTTAGGCAGAAGATTCACACTTTTGTACACTACACTTAAACAATGTTACCTTTTGTCAGCGTTAAGCTTTCTATAGCCATAGTGCTTTAAAAGAAATAGTGATATTTAAATCATTACAACGCCTCCTCAAGGGTAATAAGCGTATATAAATGCAATTTATTTTGTGCAAATACTGGGAAAGATCAACACATCTGACTTCTAACAGTGCATGCAAATCTCCTAAACAGAGCCTGAACAAAGTGAAAAGCTGCCTCTTTAAAGTATGTGTGAAGTGCTAACAAGGTGTGAGCCTTTGTTTCTCCTCTGCTGCATTTGCATCAGGTGTG
Organism: Calotriton arnoldi; assembly: GCA_963921515.1. Classification (NCBI taxonomy): domain Eukaryota; kingdom Metazoa; phylum Chordata; class Amphibia; order Caudata; family Salamandridae; genus Calotriton; species Calotriton arnoldi. Next base: position 645,198 of record CAWUFW010009269.1, read on the forward strand.
AGGCTCCTGACTGCTGCCAGCCAGGAGACTCTAACAAAAGGAGGCTTGATGACCCCTGAGACTCGGCCTTTGTTATGGCCGAGTATCCCAGCAGGAGTCAGAAATAAGAGAGCCCCGTCCCCGCCTGCAAGTTGTTGTGATCGAAAGCAGATAACAACGTGCAGGCGCTGCTGAATGTGTCCCGGTGTTTGGAAATTACACCGGGACGAATTCAGCATCTTTTTTAGTGGGGCCCAACTTCTTGGCAGGGTGGACGGCATCCACCCTGTGAAAGAAGTGGGGGGACGCCGTCCACCCGCGTGGACCCCCGACTCGTGACCTGCCCCTAGTCACAGATCTGGGTTAATTCCATCGTTTTTTTTGCTCACCATGCCACCCCAGTTTGGCCCCAGCCTTTCACGTCATACATTCGAGCATCTAGTGAAAAAGCACGGTGTCTAAATGTAAGCGGTCGCTGACATCAATGTGTAATCTGAAATGTACAATTTCTAATTCAGAGGGAGTTGTTTCTGCCGTATAACCGCATATGTGTAATAACATTCGTACTATTCAAGTAAGTAATGATAAGACCTGTCATTTAGAGAGGGGTGAACTTACCCTGTCAGCAATCTCTATCACAAACTTTTAAAAAACGTAGACTACTGATTGGAAAATATTATCCATGCGACCGACCACAAGAAGGAGATTAACGATAATTGCATACATTTCTATACATAAAGCACGCCTGGTGGCTAAATGTTGACCCTGGGACCCGCGTTCTGATCCCGGCTTGCCTACTTGAGCGTACCGTGTGGTCCTCTGCAAATGAAGCACCCTGTGCTTAGTTCCTTTATCTGCCAACCCCGAGAGTGGTTAGAAACTGAGTAAGCATTGATGTTAAGTCCCGTTTATAAATTGAATATAAATATATATATTAATTTTAAAAAAGTATGGCCATTTGACCTTACCGCTCAGGTGGGTGGCAGACTGGCTCCCGGGAGTTTCTGCCCACCTCCCAGTGCCGGCGGTTCGTGTCTGCACCGGGGACTCTTTATCCGGTTTGCGCGGGCACCCTGTCTCTGGGGGGCTTAAATCTCCTCTGACCAGGGCAGAGAGCCAATGGGGGCACTGGGTGTTCCCTTGGCTGCCAGAGAGCTCACTCGCCCCTTGGTGTCAGCTACTCAGCGCCTCCTTGGACGGAGAATCCGTCCCTCTCCACCCACCCTCCCGTCTATGCTCCCAAAAGCACAAAAATGCAGGGACTGCCTCTGTTTTAGGAAAAAAGAGAGATGCGTTGATCTAAGGTTTTTTTTTTTTTTTTGCTCCAACGATGTTTTAAAACGTGAGAAGCAGACCCGAGCATATGTCCAGGTATGTACCATTTGCGGTAGGGTGTATGTGTGAGGGGGGGGGGGGCGTAAGAGTGGTTCTTCAGAGGTGGTATCTAGAGAAAAAGAGATGAACATTTACTAGAGGTCTGAAAGAAAGGGAAAAATAAAATGGGGAGAGACGATAGAACGACCTCGTTCAACGTGGGGGTTTGTGACTGTGAGGTGAGCTGAAAGGATGAGGTAGCGTGAAGATAAGGAAAAACTTGCGGAAAAAAAGTGTAAAAGAAAATAAGAGAAGGGAGGGCATGAACGCGAGAAAGGGGAGACAAGTGTAAAGAGAAAGAAGTGAGAAGAAGAAAGGATTAGAACGGAAAGAAGAGGGAAAGGGAGGGAAACGGGAGATGAATCCAAATAGATGGCTAAGGTGGAAGATAGTTTTTATTAAAGATGAAGAGACGTGGAAACTAAGGCTGGTGGAAAGAATTGGTACAGTAGGCAGGGCCGGTCCTAGGATAATAGGCCCCGGGCAGAATAGGAACATGTGAGGCCCCTAAGCAGAGACGACGCGGGCTCGGATCGGGCCGGCTAAGGAAAGTTATTTGTTTTTTATAATTAAAATTAAACCAACCCCCCCCCGTGACCCCCACCCCACCCCCACACCCGCGAGTCATGCCGGCCGCGACTGGGTTTTGTCAATGGTTGTTAGCTGTTTAAGCTAAATGAGTAACTACAATAAATTATTTTCCTTTCACCTTGTTGTTTCGACCAATAAGTAGCTCCTTCACACACATTTGCATAGAATCACAACTGGAATGCAGGACCATTGCTCTTTGTGCTCTGCAGAGAGGCCATATTTTGAATGATCATGTAATCTGAACACCTTTTTGACCCACAGACAGGCACAGTGTGAAAGTTTACTGCCTGCATCCTCAACTCCAAAGTGCTCAACTGTAGCCTGTTATAAACACCCAGAGGCGACTCAGTACAAAGGGTGTATAATCCAAGAGTAATATGCTGTGAAATGAAATACAGAAACACACATGCTGGAAATAGCTAGCACACTTGGGAAATGCAAGATTAAGTAAAGCATGTGAAATATAAACAGGAACAAAATCACTGCCATGGATTACCCTAACATCAGGACCACTGGAATTATGCGGCAGGAGAGGGTTACATTATGTGGCAGGGTAAGTAAATTATGTGGCAAGAAAAGGCAAATTATGCGGCATAATCCGGCACAGTTTGAAATAGTATTACTTCATTTGTTTGCCATTTTTAAACTTGGTAACACTGTTTGGGCACTGGTTGCACCCCATTAGTACCAATTTAACACCCAAATTTAGCAGTGGGAAACAGAAAGTTGACTATTCCAGCTTTTCAAAGGGCCTTCCCACATGCGGCAAGACGTGTCGCTGCATTTTTAGTAACTTTTGAACCGTTTGAGATAGAAAGAAATTTTGTTGTTAAAATCTGTAGATTATGCAGCAGATGATGGATTATGTGGCAAATGCGTCAAATGCATAATTATGCAGAAATCGCTGCTGCCGTACAATCGCATAATTCCAGTGGCCCTGCCTAACATGCAGCATCAGACTGGGAAAGAAAATAGGCCCCAGTACCAAAATAAAAGGGGCCCTCATTAGTGAGTTAGTTAGCTAGAAAAGTGTCCCATGTTTGCAAACTAGGGCAGTTTTAAACTTGTAAAGACATGCTGTATAAGTTTTTTGTAAGGTATGGAAGACTGCACTGATTTGAGTTTGCTGCAGGCAATGTTTGCTTTAATATCATAAAAATCAATAGTAAAAACCGGCTCACCTGACCATAAAGCAGGTCAACAACTAGCCAAAAAAACAGCCTACATACTGACCTGACAGCAGGGCTTTAAGTGGGATGAAAATACTGGGGGGGTCTTTCAAAGGGGCATGGCTAATGTAATTAAGGGCGTGGCTTAAAAACATGTAAGCTATATAAATCTGTGCTTAGCATAGTGCGCTGCCCGACTGGTATTTTGCTGCTTCTGTCATTGCCTCCAGATAAATATTACAACAAGTAAAATTACACCTACAACAAACCAGTACTATTGGCTTTGTCAGTGGTTATTAGTTGCATAAGATGAATAAGCAACATCTATGGCTTCCTTGTATATAATATTGAAAATGCTCCAGTTCTGACATGAAGAGACTGTGAAAGAACTATATTGAGTCTCGTTGAAGTTGCATCAAAGGCAGCGAAGGTTGACACTGCTGCAGAGTTAAGATTTGTTTTTTCACTCTGAGGGTGAGGGCAAAAATGGAGAGTAGGCCCGTCTCATCACCTGCTTTTCAGAACTTTCATTCATTGTGCAGACACTGGATCAATATTTTTGCAGGCGAATTTAAGGACATGAATATAGGGCCCCTTTTCAATGTCCATTTTAATTTACTACCTGGTCTAAGACATGAGTGACCCAGCACACTTTAAACCCTGCTACATCCACTTTTACATGCTGATTCTGCTCCTCTGCGTGCACCTCTTGTCTCACGTACTCACACCTATCTGCTCCCCCTCACTTTATTACGTTTGTCTTACCCATTTTATTCGCCTCTCTGCTCCCTTTCCACTTGTCCTAGGTGAGCAGTTTCCATTGTGATGCGCCGCCATTCTATCTTTTGCTTTGCGCCCTGCAGGATATTCTGCTTTTCATTGATACACGGGCAGGGCACCCTTCACACGCAAGGGCACTTCAATAAACTGTCTAATTGCTGGTATCAACATGCAGATGCAGCCATTAGACCCACAGAGACAGGCCTGCAGGGGAGATTGATAAAAAAAAGAAAAAATATAAACTCTTAGGGGCCCCCTGGGCCTCAATACTCTGGAGTCTTTAAAGGTGCGAGGCCCCACGGCTGCAAGCAGGCGCGTGGCCCTGGGCAGCTACCCACGCTGCCCATGCCTAGCGCCGGCCCTGACAGTAGGGAAGTGGGATGAGCGCCAGTTGTGCTAATCTGCGGACAACCTGTCCAGTGCCGGCTCGAATCTCAGCTTGGCCGGCTCAGACGTCGATGCTTCCGAGGTCGATGAACTGAGCTGATTCAATATTGCGCTTGTTAAAAAGTAGCACCTACCACAAGACGCCCTCCAGCAGGCAGACATTAGTACATGATGTGACGTATGGAAATATCATATCTACCTCATTCCAGTGAGGAAAGAGAACTGGAGTGGAAGAACTGAGAGGGAGAAGTTGCCTGTGCATAGATGTGTGCAGTGAACACCGCTTGGCTTTTTCCAGCTTCTGCATAGTTTCCGGGACGTATAACGTGTGGGGGTGACCTGCTTCTATCTCTAAATGGCACAGTGGAATATTGTCTACCGTCCCTGGCAGTTACACCTGGGCTGAGCTACCTGTACCATCTGTTCCTCGTGTGGTCTGGTGTACATGCTTGTACCTGTGCCTGCCTGCTGAATAAAACCTCCTGTCAACCAACGAGCCGTCGGAGAGTGCCTGTGCTTCCTATTTGCCAACATACATCATTACGTGCTCCTATTGTACCTCACGTCCGGCACGTTCCACGCGCGCTTTAATGGACCAAGGCGCACATTGGGCTTCTTCCGCCCACCAGAACCTGTCCTAAACAGACCTGTGCTCACTTATAATACTGCCAATAACCCTCTTCATTAACATATTAAGACTCAACAAGTGCAGGTTTAGAAAAGTCGCAAACGTAATAATTTCCACGAAGCAGTGCTTGATTTGGGCCGGTGGTTGCAGGTGAGGCCCATTGGCACTCATTTTTGGCGACAAACACTTTTTAGTCGAGCCTGGGCAGCGCATGTGCTGCTGTGCGAGCCATGCTGCAGGGTTGGATTGGGATCACAATTCGGCCCGGGCACTCCCAAAAAAGTGGCCCACATTCCTGGATCACGTCCGTTCACGAAACAGCATGTGGCTAGTCTCATCTGTCTCATTTATAGAGAAATGTTTGATAAATTATGTATTTTAAAGCTCATAGAGCCATAAACATTGGTGAAAACTAGAAGCACTAATATTTGGCTGGGCGGTCGAAGTGAAATAAAGTGGCCCAAAGGCCACAACTCCTGATATGGCTATGTTTGCCACCTGGCCATTTTTTTAAATCAGCATTACCAGTATTGTAATGTCATTGCCAGTACGAAAATGAAGAAAAACACCTAAAGCTGGTATTTTCTCCCCTGATCGATATGTACTTTAAAGTTTGAACAGTAAACGTAAGGTGAAAGCATTTTAAAATGTGGTCTAAAGCTTCTTTAATGATCCGTGACTGATAGTTAAAACTAAACAAAGGAAGAAAAGCCATGTTAAGAAGGAATGCAGACTTTTTTTTATTATTGAATAAAGAATCCTCTCTCATTATTAAGTTCCAGCCTTTGCAGATTCTTAAAAAATGAGCAAACAGAAGGTTATGTTTTTTTATTGTAGTTTTATATAGCGTAAACTCGGCCAAAGGGCGTAATTATATGACCACCAGTTACATTACAGAAGATCAAATTCATTTTTAGGTCGAGCCTCGAGTAGCGCGCAAGCGCTGCTAGGCGAAGACTTTATGTAAGGGGGTTTCAAAAGCTGACCAGACGCTCGTGCGTCGTGGCCTTTTTCGGGCGGTTACGCGCGCAGGGCCAACATCTGTTTCCCATTATCGTGCCCAGACGCGTGCGCGATAATTGGAAACACATGCCGGGAAAAGGCCATGACGCACGAGCGTCTGGTCAGCTGAGCAGGCTGCCGCGCTCGCTCGCCCTCGCTCCTCTCTTGTAATTTATTGTCGTTGGCTGTTTTTATTCTCATCACCATCACCACCCAGGGTCTGGTTCGAGTAAGTTCACAGGTCGGATTTGCGCGTGGCTTTTCCTCTCTGCTCCCTTTTGTGTCTAATGCACGGCGCGCTGGCTCTGCAGGGCGTGTGATCTTGGGTACATCGGTCAGTCTCTCTGATCCGACCCTGAGCCGCCTGGTAATTTATTGTCGTTGGCTGTTTTTATTCTCATCACCATCACCACCCAGGGTCTGGTTCGAGTAAGTTCACAGGTCGGATTTGCGCGTGGCTTTTCCTCTCTGCTCCCTTTTGTGTCTAATGCACGGCGCGCTGGCTCTGCAGGGCGTGTGATCTTGGGTACATCGGTCAGTCTCTCTGATCCGACCCTGAGCCGCCTGCATGCACGCTGGAGACAGCACGGAGGGCTGTTATGGCATTGCACACCCCTCACAGCCAGCAGACAGCTGTCGAGGCGCACAGGGCCTCACCTACCTGACGTCCGCGTCCTTCGGGGGCCCCTTCTCTGGAGCATTGATGCGTTTAGAGAGCCTTTATATCTTTACTTACGCATCTCAGTAGTAAAGCGCCAAGATGCAATCTATAAGAACAGAAAGCGCTAGTGTTTACACTGCGAAACACTATCCGTGTTTCACTAAAAGGGCCTCCGAGTAGCCATTCAGAATATTTTTCTTGGTTCTTTAGCAGTTTGTCGAGCCCAGAGCGTAATATAAAAAAAAAAAAAAAAGTAAGTGCACGGGCTCCGTTTTTTCCCCTCAGAAGCCGCCGCCAGCGCTGCCGAATGTTGGGGTTGCCAAGGCTTCTTCATCTTGATTCAACCTCATGTCTTTTTCTTCCGTCACCCTATATTTTCTGTCTCTTTTTCCCCTGAAGCGGGTTCTTTTACATCCCAGTCTTTCATCTCGTGTCAGTCACTGTTTTACTCTCTTTCTCTCCCCGTCTGTCTCTCTTTAATAACTGCCTCTTTCTTGCTCAAGGTGAAAGTTTTGTGAAAAAAGTCCCGCTGGTCCTAACATGAGCAGCAGTGCCTCCACTTCCAGCCACAAATTAAGCACTAAGGCTCAGATTTACTAACGCTTTATGCCGGCATAAAGCAAAATGAACTGGTGCACGGTATTTACTATCTAGCGCAAAAGGTGTTGTGCCACGTTTTGTGCTGGAAGGTCGCCCTTTTCACAGCACAAAAGCCCTTTGCGGTGCTTTGTAAAGTGCAAACAGCACAAACAGCTAAGTTTTGACATAAAGCCCTATTTTTGAAAGTGGTTGTTACAGGCTCAGGTGCAAAACTTGAGGCCGGTGTGAATAAGGGGAAATGTGCCCTTTAAAAACAAGCATTGGCATAGCCAATAGGTCTCGCCTTTGGGACCTTATAAGTGTTTAGCCATGCAACAGTTGATGTTGTTGCACCAAGGATATTGTGCTGCATAACTAAATACTTATAAGGTCCCAAAAGCGAGACCTATTGGCTATGCCAATGCTTGTTATTTTAGGCCTTGCGCAATTAAGTCATTTGCCCAGAATCACAGGATGTTGAGGTGAGTCTGGGACTCAAACCTATTTCCATAGTTCCACGTTCGGCAGCTCTGACCCTTACATTACATTATCTAAATTTTCTGCTCTGGGAAAGGTGCTTCACAGCGAGGTTTATGCAAACATACACCCCCCACCACCACCACCAAGGCCTGAAAGACACTGTAGCCGAGGTGCCAACGACAGGCCCTCAGCAAGGCCATTCACTTACTCACCCCAGCCCAGCCAACTGTAGCCTCAGGGTGATGGCCTGGCAGGGGAGGGGTGAAAAAAAGCACAGAGCTGCTGCTGCTCCAGGGGAGCCGAGATGATAATGGCCCACAGCAGGGGAGTGGGACATTGCTTCTGAGGGTCTGTGCCGGCCCCACGGGAGGCCAAGATAAAGTCTGCAGTGGACAGAACAATATTGGCCTAGCGGCGCTGCTGAAAGCAACCCCCTCAAAGCCTCCTTGCTCATGATGCTGCCCCCCCTTACAGTGGCCTGGTGGGGAAGACAATAAGGCTCTGTGGGCCGGTTGACAAAAACCGGCCCATTGGTGATCCTTAGGCACCGGCCCGTCGGCCAATGCCCGACTACCCGCTTTCCCAATCCGATGCTGCCATGCTGTATTGGAGTATGTACTTGAAGTCCTGCCTACTCCCCACCATTATTTGTCATTGGCTTGTGTCATTGTCTTTCGTAAATGCTGGCTTCTGATTCATCATTAGACTTGTTAATCCCTCCTTGTCTTCATTTGTAACCTCCCATGAGGACTGGCCATTTTACTTCGGTTGTTACACAGTAGTCTCCTTTACTCTGTAAGCACTATTTTCGTTAATGAGTTTCTCTTACTGCAGGAGGGCAGGAGGCTCAAGCATTTGGAATGCAATAGTCTCGCATTTGCAAGAGTTTAAGGTATTGGCATTGTAAATGACAATGCCTTTTATTTATGTTTTAAAAACCAAAACATAAATAAAAGACATTGTCATTAACAATGCCAATAGCTCGGGGGGGGCATGGTCTAGCCACACAGCCACATGGCCGCTCTTTGAGTAGGCTCCGCCAGCTGGGACAATATCCGTCAATAATCCGATTGCAGCTGGGAGTGTTGATATGGCATAGCACTCGTAACTGATCGCCCACTGCGCTGGGAGAAGATTGAGCCCCATTTGGAGACCGGATGCTGAACGGTGCGACCGTTGGAGGCTGGGCCAGACAGGGCCTGCGACGGAGAGCGGAGGGCGCGAGCAGGGAGCGGCTCGGCGTGTACTTCAACACGCGATGACTGCGCTGCTGTGGGAGCGTCCCGGCGTCGGCCCGTCTGTGCTAGGGCCGGAGCGGAGAACTGACCAGCCCGGAGCGAAAGCAGCTGATCGGGACCGCCTTCGGCTTGAGCATCGCTCCCGGGCCCGGGTGAGGCACGAGGGGTGGTGCCAGCAGTTCCCGACTGGTTGCGGTTGAGCCGTTGGAGGCCCACCGCCTGGCCTGATCCGGAGGTCTGCGCGGGTGCTGCTCCCCTCGCCCGAGTGGCCCCCCCTTTGCTGACACTGCAGGCCGGACTGGGCAGCTAGACTGGGAGGTGACTCCGGACGTACGGAGACCAAAGCAGAAGGCTGAGGCGAAACCTGCGGCCTGCGACGAGCTGGTATCGGGGGCGCACATACAAATCCTGACAGGGGCGGATGCTTACAGACCTGACAAGAGGATCGCCCGGGTAGGTGAATGCCCCTATCGCGCTGGGGAAGCCCCCTGGATCAGGCGTATGCGTGGTGATCTGCCTTGGGCAAGGAAGCCCTGTAATACAATATGAACAAGCCACGCCGAGTTTAAATTAGAAGCGGTGCGAAACGGCGGAGCCATCGGAAGCTAGGCCCCTCTCCTGAGGCGCTACTTGATCCTGCAGGCCAGTTGTGTGAACCGGACATTACCATATGAGACAGTGACTGCCCCCCCACTGGTGACTCTGTCTCCCGGGGTGGGATATTTGGACCCCCTGGTTGCACAGCGGAGAGCGGGTGTCACATGCAGAGAACTTCTGAGGACACAATATGTGAGGGAAAAGTGATGCGCATAGGAGTTAGGTGATCTGGTCCCACGCAGTGAGCCGCTTATAGTGTTTAACTACAACTTCGGGGGGGAAGGTGTGCATCGTGGGGAGGTTTTGGATCGGCTGCCGCTCAGCACAATCGCAGAGACAGTGTGCCTTGGGCGACGCCCCTATTGCTCTTACACGTTTTGGAGGTGAAGCTTAGCAAGATAATGGGGAAGACGGACGCAAAACAAACTAAACTGCCATTCGAAAATAAAAGGCTGACTAGGCAGACGAACTCAGAGACTGATCCCGAGATGGAACATAGGGAGGGCGCAGCGGGGGGCAATGAAGATCTGCGATCCATCTTGCTCGCTGTGCAATCAAGCCTCAAAACAATTGATACCAAAATAGATAAATTAACGGACAGGCTGGACCAGGTCAAAAAACAAGTTGATACTCACGAAGTACGTATTGACAAATTGGAAAACAGGGTTTCCGATGCACACGAGTTCCAGACAGAGTCGAGAGAACAGCTATTGAACATGGAAAAAGTACTGGAAGTAATTAAAGCCCAAAATGAAGACCTGGAAGCCAGGTCCCGCCGAAATAATATTCGAATTACTGGCATACCGGAAACTACAGCCATGGGCAGGGTGGAGGACTTTGTCGAGACGCTTCTCCGGGAGGTTTTTGGATCATCTCTCTCTAACCTGTTTATTGTGGAGAGAGCCCGCAGGTCACTGGCTCCGAGACCCCCAGTTGGAGGTACTCCGCGACCTATCCTAGCCCGGATACTGAATTATCGCGATAGAGCTGCCATCCTCCGTGCGGCAAGAGAAATGGGCCAGATAACACACCAGGGCAACCAGATCTCTTTCTTCCCCGATTTTACGCCGGCAGTTCAAGCGGCAAGAAGAGAATTTGCTCCCGTCAAGCGCATCCTCCGAAAGGCAGGCATCACATATGCTCTGATGTACCGGGCAAAGCTTAAAGTCCACCACGAAGGCAACTATCACTTCTTCACAGATGCTAAATCGGCCTTTAAATACGCCAAACACGCTGCTGGGAGCAAACGTTTGACGAAAGCTTCAGGGCACACAGAGGGGACACTCAGTGACAATGACTGATCTGGTTGTTCCTTTGTCTGGTCCGCCCAAAGAGCCTAGTAGCGTGTTCTAAGTGAAACTGCCAATGTGACCGAAGTTAAACCTGAGTTGTCCTATAAGGCTCACTACCTGTTGAAATGTCTGTTGTTAGTGTAGCAATGATTTAAATTGTTTTAATCGCACTCTCATTAACATGCCCAGCCACCTGGTCGCTGACCAGGGTGTATGCCGGAGATACCTCGCCCCCAGGGAGATCTCCCATTACTGTTTTGAATGTCTAAGTTGGGGGGTTGTTTGCAATTTGGGGTGGGGTGGGTTACTATTGCTCAACCTAATTGGGGGGTTGGTGTGGGTGGGGGGGTAGGGGTTAAGGGTACAGTCTCGTTATTACACATCGCATGTAAATTACCTGATGAGCTATGTTGGCTGCTTTGGAGTTGCTGGAAGGGGTACACGTTATAATGGTTTCAGGATATATTGACCTATTCTTAAACACGATTTGGTTACACTACACTGATGTAAAATGACAGCTCTGAATTTCTTAACATGGAATATCAGAGGCCTGAGCGATCACAGGAAAACCAGACTACTTCAAGCATATTTAATTCGGCACAAGATTGACTGTTGTTTTTTGTAGGAGACCCATCTGTCTAATTCATCTGCCCCTAGGCTGCGGCATGGTCATTGGGGGGAGGTGTACTCCACTGGATATTCTAACTATGCTCGCGGGGTGGCTATACTGCTACGCAAAGGGTTGAATTGGAAATCTACGCATACTCACCTTGACACTGAGGGGAGATATGTTCTCCTTAGAGGTTTTCTCTGCGAGAAGGAGGTCATACTTGCGGCTATATATGGTCCCAATACAGATGACCCCGAGTTTTTCCGTACAATATGGGCGCACATTGCAAGCTTGGGCTGCGACACAGTTATCTGGGGTGGGGATTTTAACGCAATTCTAAATGACTCCCTAGATAGAAAACGGACATCCCGTAGTTTGCACCCACGCACCAGCGCCACTCTGAACTCCCTTCTCCATACTAATGATCTGGTGGATATATGGAGACATCGATATCCTGACAAAAGAGAAGGGTCATGCGTTACCTCACAACACAGTGCCTGGTCAAGGCTGGACTTCTGGGTGGTCTCTCGGGACGTGGCAGCTTGGACCTCAGAGGTTTCCCTTCTGCCGCGGACTCTCTCAGATCAGGCCCCGTGCTTACTGCAGTTAGAATTCCCTGCGCCATACCGGCGCTCTTTTACTTGGAGGCTCCCTCCTATGGCCCTACTGGACAAGTCTTCCTCGAGGAGATTAGAAAAGACATAAGCGATTATTTCACTGACAATGACGGTTCAGTCGAATCGGCGGGGACACTCTGGGAAGCATTTAAGGTGGTTATACGGGGTTGCTGCATTGCTAAGCAGTCAGGTGTATTGAAGTCCATTAGACAACAGCTCCACACTCTAGAATCTCATCTTAAAGACATAGAGAAGGACTTTTTTAATTCAGGCGATGGGGGTCACCTGGCATCATTTAGGGAGCTTCTATCCAAATATATGGATGAAGCAAACAGAGAAGTAAAGTTTATGGGGAAATACAGCACAGTTAGGCGATACGGGGAGGGAGATAGGCCGAGTAGAACACTGGCGAGCATGATTCGCCCTCCGAGAACCGCCAATATCATCACTGAACTTAGAGACGAAGATGGGGTTCCAATCCGAGGCTCACAACACATACAGAACCATCTAGTTGAGTTCTACACCAACTTATACACATCCACTATCCCCAACCCACAAGAGGAACTGCTAACCTACCTTGATTCATTAGAGCTGCTCTGGCTCAGCAGAGCACACAGAGAGTATTTAGATGAACCTTATACTTTTGAGGACATAAAGCAAGTAATTAATAGTCTCCCAAATAACATGTGTATTTGGAGGTTTACCAGGAATCATTGGAAACTGGCCTCCTCCCGCCTTCAATGCGAGAGGCTGTAATTCTGACACTACTGAAACCTGACAAGGACCCAACAAGCCGGGACTCCTACCGCCCGTTATCCCTAATTAATTTGGATAATAAAATTCTGGCTAAATTAATCGCCCAGAGGCTACAGCCTCTGCTCCCCTTGATGGCGAGGCCAGACCAATCTGGTTTTATACCAGGTAGGTCAACAGCACATAATTTAAGGACCTTCTTTACACTACTTCATTATTTAGACCCCCAGACTCCCGCAGTAGCGGTTTTGTTGGATGCAACTAAGGCATTCGACACGCTAGAATGGCCTTATCTCTTCGGTATCTTAACTCGTATGGGGCTCAGCCCCGAATTCATGGCTCAAATCAGGCTTCTCTACTCTAATCCTACAGTCAGGCTAAGTGTCAACGGTCTCATATCAGAGAATTATCCTATAACCAGGGGCACCAGACAGGGGTGTCCTCTCTCCCCACTCCTCTTTGCCATAGCAATGGAGCCGTTGGCTGCTCGAATCCGGCAACACCATGCCAATAGGGGAGTGGGGTTTTTGACTAGAGGCCTGACTATCTCGCTTTATGTGGACGATATCACGCTTTATGTCATGGATCCCATAAACAATATACTCCCTATGCTCCGTGAACTAACCAGATTTGGGGGACTCCCGGGTATTCAGATAAATTGGTCAAAATCAACTATCTTTCCTTTGACGGATGGAACGTCCCCATACTCGCTGGACTATCCACTTAAATGGGCTGAAGGTCCGGTTAAATACCTGGGAATCTGGCTGAGTCGAGATTAACCCTGGGTGTAGTACTAGCTACACTCACGGAGCATGCGTAGTTTGTGCTACTACGCAAATTGCACTGAGCACAGTACAAAAACTGTACTAATTGGCGTAGCAGCAAAACCATCAACACCTACAAATACTTTGATGAAGCAATTTTACATGCTAAAAAACATGATATAACCAATTCACAAAAATGAACTTTGAGAATGATAATATCAGCCAATGAGAGAGGTGATGATTTAGGGGTCCCCCCTAACCTAGGGGGAGGACCAAGCAGATGCCTTGAACACAAAGAGCATATCATGCTGAATGATTCAGTGGTGGTCCCTTCCTCCTAGGACCACCCCAAGCACAGTTATGGGCAAAAATACAATCCCAACCAAAGGCCCTGCAAAGCATTATGGGACGAGATTAGCAGTGGGCAGTGAATATTATAGTGTCCAATATCAAAATAATTCTACAAAGAGCTGCAGTTCAACTAGTCGTTACTAGATGTCCCTCACGAGTCAAATGCAAAAGCATTGAAACCCTTTCATGAAGCTTTTGCATTTGACTCGTGAGGACATCTAGTAACGACTAGTGGAACTGCAGCTTGATGTAATAATAATTTCAATGCTTTTGCATTTGACTCGTGAGGGACATCTAGTAACGACTAGTTGAACTGCAGCTCTTTGTAGAATTATTTTGATATTGGTACTATAATATTCACTGCCCACTGCTAATCTTGTCCCATAATGCTTTGCAGGGCCTTTGGTTGGGATTGTATTTTTGCCAATAACTGTGCTTGGGGTGGTCCTAAGAGGATGGGACCACCACCGAATCGTTCAACAAGATGTGCTTTTTGTTTTCAAGGCATCTGCTTGGTTCTCTCTCTAGGTTAGGGAGGATCCCAAAATCATCACCTCTCTCACTGCTTGTTAGTTTATTGTTTTCACTTTTGTGAAATGACTGTATGCATTTTAGCATATAAAGACAGAGATACTTATTTTATCTTCACTTGCACTGTGCAAGATGCCGTTGGCAATTATTGCACAGTGCAGACAAGCACACAACTATGCAACTTGTGTAGCTATGTGTAGTTCAAAGGGTACTTCGTGTGGCTACGTGTAGTGCTACTATGCCCAGGGTTAATCGAGATGTGCAGGAGTTATGGGCGATGAACTTCGGATGTACAGTGAGCTGGCTAGAGGGTAAAATAGATGTCTGGGCACGCTTGCCCCTTTCTCTGGCAGGGAGAATAGCCATAGCTAAGATGGTCGTGATACCCAAATTTTTATATCTCTTCGTCAACCTTTCCATAATCCTCACCCAGGCCTTCTTACAAAAACTCAGATCCCTGATGATTAATTTGGTCTGGGCCGGAAAGCAGGCACGCATTTCTTGGGGGCTCCTAACTATGCCTCTAAGTCAGGGGGGGCTGGGAGAACCAGATATCTCCTTGTATGCCTACTGTGCGCAGGCTCACTTCCTGCATCATTGGGTATTTCCTACCCCATTTCAACCCCACATAGCTGTTGAAATGGACAGATCTGCGCCGGTACCCTTAAATGTAGCAGTGTTTTCCAAATTTAAGAGACCACGAAACAAAATAGATACCACCGAAACGCTAAGATGGGCCTGGGACAGTTTACGCAGTCGGGCTAGACATGACATGTTAATTGCTATTTCAGCCCCCTTGGCATACAACCCCCAGATGCTGGCGCTGGCGAGTCACGGAGAGGTAATGAGAGCTGAAAGGTTGGGGTGGAAGACCTTTGCTGATTTATATCCTGGGGATAATTTTATCTCCCCCCCCCCCAGACAAGGCGGGGGCGGGTGCCTCATATTTTTCCGACCTGCTCTTATATTACAGGATTCGCGCTACCTGCCGGAAGATGCATGGCTCCTTCCCTGCCCCTCCACCTACATTGACTGCACTAGAGAGGACACTGACACATACCTCCCAGCACAGATTAATCACACAACTGTACAATGCCATGCAAATGCCTTATCCCGTAGCCATACACAAGTCTGTTGAGGGCTGGAACGAAGATTTACTTACGCCACTGACTGATGACCAATGGAAGTTCTGCTGCGGGCAGTTGGAAATGCTTTCCCCAAACTACAAGCTTCGTTTAATTCACTTTAAATTCCTGCATAGGTACTATAGGACTCCCGCACAGCTTCTACGCATGGGCCTTCGGGAAGACGCCAAATGTTGGCGATGTAATGCGCTACAAGCCCCTTTTTTACACAAGGCTTGGCACTGTCCTAAACTGGCGCAATATTGGGAGGATATCTTTGCAACAATCAATGAGATACTTGACCTTAGGCTGGAGCCGTCGCCCTGGCTGGGCATCTTAGGATATACGAAGGATATCCCTGTTGAATCTCGCCGCCTCCTGGCGATGCTGCTTCTGCTGGTGAAGAGACGGGTAGCCATGGCCTGGGGGAGGGCGGGAGTTCCACAGACAAGGGCCTGGATCGCCGACATTACACACTGCCAGGAGCAGCTCAATATGTTTTGGGAGTTGATGCCGACGACATCCAGACCCCGCGATATTTGGGGTCCCTTTCAAGATTGGGTTAGATCTCAGGCACCCATGGCCGGCGGGGTAGTTGAGTCTAAGGGGCATAGCACATGAGGCTGTGTTAATAGTGCGGAGGGGTAGGCGGTTGTGCTGAGGCCTGTGGTCGTGAGGCCAATCCTCTTAAGTTGTAGCCACTTGATGCTGTCTAGTCTGGTACTCAACCTTTGCAATCTATCCTGCTAATAATGTGTTCTCTGCCACAATGCTTTATTTGTCACTACATGCGTTCACAATGCTGTACTGCTTACCCTCTTTTGTTGGGGTTTGTGCACCCTCTTTGTTATTTCCTTTTTTTTTTTCTTTCTTTCTTACTGTGTTCTTTTCATTCTCTTTTCACCTTTACTGAGACGTGAATATGCATTGCCATGGCAATTGGATTCAATATGCGTTTGTATGCTCTGTATTTCTTGATGCATTTGTTTAATAAAAATTCAATAAATAAAAAATAAAAAAATGCCAATAGCTCACACTCGCCTAAATGCGAGACCCAATGCATTGCAGATGCTTGTTTTTTTTCATGGGACTTTCACACAGCAAGAAAGCGAAAAAACCCCAAGGGCGCAGCAGGAGGAATAGAAAGATGAAAAAAACGTGACAAACGGAGAGAGCAGGAACCTGCAAGAGTGAGATAAAGGGGCGGGACTGTCTGGTGGACGCTTAAAGAGGCGTGAGGTGAAATCAAAACTGTGCAGCTTTAGTATTCGGCACACCAGCATTCAATAGCGCCGGCCATGGGCTTCTGAGCATAATATTGGACCCCAGCGCTTATTCTTTTGCAAATGAAGCACTGCGTAAAAGATTATTGCTTTGAATGAATGGCACCATCATAACTCACTTATTCAAATAGTAATGCCTGAAAGAGCAAGGCTGACTAAAAGGCAGCTGGAGTATTCAACTCTGCAAGGGAGATGTTGTGACCATCACCCAGGATGCACTGCTGGATTGGCCTGTTGGGCACTCTGGTGCTGTCAGAGAGGACCCCTTGAACGGCCAGTGTATGGGCCGTTTCCTAGGTCCCATCACGATCCACAGAACCAAACAAAAGGGCCCACACTTTCCCTTTCAAGCGAGCTCCTCTAGAAGTGCAAGAGAGCCCCATGGGCCAGTTCAAAAGTAGTGGCTGCCATATACAAAGGGTGGTGGGGCGGGTGGGGTCAGGCGAGAGGCGTCGCGCGGGGTGGGGGGGATGGGGTGAAAAATACAGTATAAATAAAAACGTACCTTTTGCTGCCAGCCACCTCTAGTGTTGCATCTCGTTGCGCTGCCTTTCCTCTTCCTGCCTGATCTTCAGACTCCCATCTAATCCCCATGCTGTAGAGCAGCGCGGGGATTGGTCTGAGCAGGCAGGAAAGACGCCCTGCTCAGACCAGGGAGTATGTGGGGTTTCTCCAGCCCAGCTGCTCAATGCCGCTGGGCTGGAGAAAACCTAAGTGCGAATGTGTGTTTTGGTTGGCCTGAGACGGCCAGCCAAACACACGGGATCACTTAGCGAGTGAAGTGCACTAGCACTCCTCTTTCCCCTCCCATGCCTCGGCCCCGCCCCTCCCAACACCGCTGGCTAAGAGCCGGCAAATGTAAAATAAAACGATGCAAGAACATTGTTTTATCTCTGAGCCAGGCAGTGGGGCGACGCTCCTCCACCATTGCGGAGGAGCCGCCACTGCAGTTCTACACTGCCAAGATGGCGGGGGAACATCAGCCTCAATGTAATGCTAGTGGATCTCCAGATTCTCTACACTGCGTAGGGTGCCTAGATTTTCAATGGGCCACTGCCACCGCCCCCCAACGTGAGACAGCGCATTTTAGCAATTTTTATGGACCTGGGGAAGACACATTTTGAGGCCCCTTATTCGGAACAAGATTGAATGTATTGTCCATTTCCCACTAATTCATACCCCCATGAATGTGTTAGAGTGCAAATTTTGCTCCTTCATTTGCAGGGGTGCATTATAATCATGGGTAGTCCGCACCTACATATAACCCTTCATTATAGTAACATAGGCCAGTAGAACGTAAACTGTAATAACATGAAACGTGAAGTGTTAGGAACATATTCAATGTGAATGTGAAGAAATTAACGTTGCAACTATGTGTGTTTAGCTGAAAACATTAACATGTAGAATTCATACAGGTCACTGATAAATATTCACTTATTGATGTGCTTATGTAATGTGTTAACTTAAATGTATTCAGTAATAATGTTCAATTATATGTGATTTCATGAGGCCTTTGTGCCATTTCTTATGTTGACTGATTTCTGTAGGCCTGAATTGTAGTTTTCCCCTGGAGGCTCTTGCATTAGATTTATTAGCAAATTTCATGTGCATGTTGGATTTGTTCTTTCTCACGTTTCTGCTGCAGATGGAGAAATTCATCATTGTTAGCTAGAATAATGTCTTTGTTTTAGGAGTTAGGCTTAGGGAGGAGAGGATACATTGAACAGCGATACTGATAATAAAGAACTGTTGTACTTTCTCATCCGAGTGAGCCTGGGAATCAAGGTCATCTTGCCAAGGCCTGGGAGCATCGCTGCCATGTGGAAAGTTACCTACAAGGAGGTGGCCTGACTGGATGGTGTGATGTCAAAATGCATCTTGGGATGCTACATGTAAGTGAAGTATCTAAGTTAGGGACAGTGTCCGGGGACTTCAGAGAGAGAGCATCTTAGAACGAACTCTGTAGCTTTATGCTACTTGACCTATCTAAACGTGAAGAGACTTCTTAGGAAGACTTCACACGCTGACACCTTTATGAATCTGGCCTTGGGAAATGCTAAGTAGGGATGTCACATTAGTGGTAGAGTAGGGACAGATTGATGCTTTATACCTACGAACCTCCAATGAAGGCAAATTTGCATGTGGGAGCCATAATCTTCTGTATTCTGATTCTTGAAATGATTTTTCTGTGCATGTTGCACGCCTTAATTTCACCCGTAGGGCTGGCTTTGTATTAGTTCCAATGTATTTCTATACCCTAATTTTGAGGTGCTTGTATGTTCAACTATTCTTGGCTTTGTAGTAAACCAATTAAACTTAATTGGGAGTCTGTGATTCTTCTGAGTCATAGTTCATTGGAACCACAGTGATTGATTGGCTAACGATTTTCCTCCCCTCCATGCTTTCTTGCTACGAAAAAGAAATATTGGCCTGGGGTTCCAGAGTAGATCTAGAACAATGAACCCGGCTCCTTCAATTGCGAAAAAGTGATGTTTTATTCATTAAGAAACAGGGGCACGCAAAAACAAAGGCTCAATCTATCTAGCGTGCTCCAGCAAAAAAAGAACAAAATAAAGCCTAACCAATCACTGACAAGGCCACTTCTTTTTACATTTGGCTCTACTTGTTTTTGTGTCTCTAAAATATTCATTTATGTGGATTTCCGTGTCTAACCAGCCTGTTTCTCCCACTGTAGAAAATACACAGTAAGGGTGTCTTGGTGGATGTTTGGCGGTCCGGTGCATAACATTGAAATATGACATATGCACATAGCGCTTAGAATTGTTAACATTAATTGTTGGACATTCGTAATCAAATATATAAATAACTCATCACAACTGGTATTCTTGCAATAACAGAAAAAACAAAGCAATGTGCTAAGAAAAGCCACCATTCCATTACGTAAAATGTAATTTTTTTCTTATATCTCGTCACCTCCTTGTCCCTCTTCTCTTATGGAATCATTTCTCTGACTAGAGGGTGACTTCTGAGTAACAAAAATGGGAGGAGGTGAGAGACAAGAGAAGGAGAGAGAAGTAAAGAGAACTGTATAGCGAAAGAGGTGAAGCAGAGAGGTGGAAGCTAAAGACAGAGATGAGGTAAAGAGATAAGTGTGGTAGGGACCACCATAAGGTAAAGAAAAATAGAGGTATCCAGAGAGAAAGATACAGAGGAATAGGAAGAGGTAGGGAGAGAAAGATTGGAAAGGCAATAGGTAAGGCTTTAGAGTGTCCGGTAGAGAGGGCTGGAGGTAGTAGGGAAGGGAAAGGGAGGGAGAGGATACACAGAGGACTAAGGAGATAGAGAGAGGTAATGTGGAAAGAGACGGTAAGGTAGAAAGAGAGGCAACATGATGGAAGAGATATAGTAAGAGAGATGAGGTAAAAAGAATAGAGGGGCAGAAGCAAAAACAGTGAGAAAGAGAGAGAGTGGTGAGGGGTAGAAAGAAAAATGAGGCCTAGAAAGAAAAGGGGTGAAATAGAGAGACAAAGGTGAGGCCAGTGTTCGAAGTGCATAAAGAAAGTGTGGGAACTGTGGTGCTGCGCGCATTAGGGCCAGGGTTAGTGAATGTGGGGGTGTGGTCAAAGACGTATGTATGGGAAAGTATGGGAACTGTGGTGCTGCGCGCATTGTGGCGGGGTTAGTGAATGTGGGGGCCTGGTCAAAGACGTGGCTAATAAAAATAAAATATTCTGTAACTTTTTCAGTCATTCACCTTCATAAAACTACACATAAAATAACGCAGAGCTTAAATGAAAATGTAATAATTGTGAAATACACTATTAGACATTATGAAAACTCTATTAGGTAATGTACTGCATCAAAGAGCCACAGAATTGTATCCTAGTTGGTGTAGTTGATAATACTGACTTGAGTATGTTTAGTGCTACAATGTCCCAGTTTGTGACAGAAAGCACTGTGAATATGTAAGTCATAATTTTAAACTTAAATTACACACAGTATGGGATAGGCTTCTACACAAGGCTTCCAAAATATAGATTTTTGTAGTACCCAGAGTGTACGTAGTGTAACTTTTTTTATATCTGTCTTTTAAAAGCACACACTTCACAGCTTAGCTGGTAGCTCCCTTATAATACCTCTCAAAAAGAATAATTGTGTGTCATCAGGAAGCCTCAAGTGATTCCATCAATTCAAGCCAATACGGGCTCCAGGCAACCTTTACATTTGCAGATTAACCAGTTGTGCACATTTACATTTCTTTCAGGCAACAGGTAGCCTGGCAGGTAGGCTTGTTTAGCTGTCTGCCCCTCCCTTGGTTTCACAGCACAGAAGAGTCCCTGTCTTCCTGTTCAGCTGAAGCATTTCAAATGTCGGAATTAAACGTTGCGGGACTGTTGTCTTTTCACAAAAAGTAGGGGAACTGTATTTTTAAAATTAGAAAAGTAGGGGCACGTCATACCCCTCAGATCCCCCCCACTTAGACCACTGGGGGAGGCTTATTCAGAGATTGAGAGAGTGAAGTAAAGAGAGCTGCGGGGTAGTAACAGAGATGCATTAAGAGACTGGACTCTAAAAAAAGAGGTGATGTTGAAAGAGGGTGAGTTGAAATAGAGGAGGTGCAGAGAGAGTTGAGAGGAAGAAGTAATTAAAGACGAAAAAGAGGTAAAAGAGCTGGTGAGAAAAGAATAAAGCAGCGAGAGCTGAGGAAGAAGGAACAGAGACAGCGGGAGCGGAGATGGAGATGTGAGGGAGCAAACAAATAGTGACGTAAATTGAGAGGTTAGATAGTGAGAGAGAGGGATGGATTAGAGAGAGGAGGTAGTGAGAGAGATGTGAGGTAGGAAGCAACATGAGGCAGACACAGAGGTGAAGTAGAAAGTGGTGAGGCAGCAAGCAGGCTGAGAAATTTGTTGCATGATGTTAACAAAGATGGAGAGAGAGGTGAAGCAAAGGAAGGGATGAGGATGAGAGAGTGGCGAAGTAGATAAAAGAGAAAGGCAGGGAGGTGAATTATAAACAAGCAGTTAGGTGCAGGGGGGGGAGAAGACAAAAGAGAGTTGAGGTAGAGTTGAGGTAGAGTGTGGGCTACAGAAATAGCGATGTAGACAGGGACAGAAAAGTTGTAATGATAGAGGGTAGAGAGAGGGCAACATAGGAGAGGTAGGGAGAGTTGAGATTGAGAGAGAGGGTTAGGGACATAGAGATGTGGAGATAGGTAGAGAGTGAGAGATATGAAAGTCAGTTTTTTAATCTAACGGCTCCAAACTCCCTGAGGTAAGGTCCTGCAGACCCAGCATGTGCATCAATCTGCTGTGAAGCGGACATGTCTACCGGCCAAATAAAATAAAAAGTGAATCCGATTTTCATGCTCATCTTTCAGAGCCAAGATTTCTGACTATCATGATCCCTTTGGAAGTTGGGGGAATCTTAAATTTGTCCACAGCGTGAGGAGAATTCTTTAGAAGAGGTCTGTGCTGGTAAACTGCCGCCCTCCAAAATAGCAGTTTAATACCACTAGGTGATAGATTGGTACCACTACTCTTCAGGCGGGACAGCGCAGTCAGAAAACCACAATGAGTCATATAGAGTGTGAAAAGGTCGATTTAATAAGACTGGTGCAAGCCGCAGGTAAGCAAAACCCTTGGCAATGTGCAACAAAGACAAATTTAAACTCTGGCCTTACTAAACATCAAACAACCTAAATCAGCGACCCCCCAGCTCTCCTATCAAACCCTTAAACATGGCCTAGTAGAACAAGAAAAACTCTAATCACTCCAAACCTAACTTCATCTAAACATCACCATGAACAGTCAACTTGTTAACTTCCTCTTGACTTGGATCTTGCCCCAACCCTCTGACATCTCAACCTGGGGTTCAACAAGCAAACTTTTCTTAAAATCTTGAACTCCTGTCCATAGAACATTATCAGAAAAACATACCAAGCATTTTTCTGCCCCGCCAGAAGCATGAAATGTATACTACAATGGCATCCCCAACAATGCTGCCAAGGCGCTCCTTATTTGTAGCAAATAAAGCTCCATTCCAATCTCCGACATATCCGATATGCATTATCCAATATACCCTGTATCCGTTATCTCTAACGAACTGCTGCACCTCAAACTTTATATCCGAGTGCTTCACCACAAAAATCCTTTCCTTCTTACAGAACCTCCACATCTGTCTGTTGCCCTTCCTCCTCACCCAATCAATAGTCCGAGGTCTCCTGGCATCTCTCCACTCCCGCATGGGCAAGAACTCCATCCATAAAATGGTTGCACCTGACCAAAACCTTTTTGGCTCCAGAATATACCCCTTTATACTCTTCAACAGAGCTAAACCCTTCACTTTCACCAAATCATTCACTCCGCATGAATCAATAGACCATCCAGACAACTCACGCCAGTGCATACCACCTTTCGCAATCCAGTTCAATTGTACCCTAAGATTGTCATATCCCAACCACTTACCAAACTTTTACGTCCCTGCTTGATGAGCTGCCCATTTTTTGAATGAATGCCTCCAAATTCACACTTCAATGTGCTCCTGGCCAGGGTCTGCAAGACAACCTGAATCAGAACAAATAACAACAGCATGTTCCTAACATTTACTCCATAACCCAATTTGGTTTCACACAGCGTGTGTAACTGTCAGACCTCCAGTGTCCTAGTACCTTAATATCATTCCCCGACCATCCCCTCAACCTTGCTTCAGTTGCCATCTCAATTTGAAAATAATGTGTGCCAAATTCCTTTTGTGGCAGCAAACTCAAAGCCTTGCACATAACTCCGAACACCTGTGCCGCAAACAATCTTGACCCCTCAACATGTCAGAAGACTTCCCCACCACCGTCACATACTGACCTGTCTATCTTCTCCAAGATTGCAAAGGGCAAACCTGCTTATCAGGATATGACTACAGTCGTACCAATCTCCCTCTGCCTCTCTGATCCATTTTGGACTTTGCTAACCTTACCTGAATAAATTCATATTTGCCAATGACGTCCTCAAAAATCAAGCCTTGCTTCATTTTGGACCCCAACAGTTCGCCAACCATAAAAGCCCCAAAAATCGCTCATAATGCTTATGAAATGGCGGATCTGCAAATGACCTCCAACTGTGCCTCACAAAACGCAATCGCCAGGGCGCTGCTATGGCAGTCCTCCAAAATGGAACTACAGATTGACCGTTTACAGTTGTTTGCACATCGTCTTGCATAACTGAGGACCAAGATGGACCCCATCGATGCCAAAATCCAAGGCAGCTCAGAAGATGGGTCATGTTCGTGCTTGTGCGCACCCATCATTGACAAATTAGCCACACTTCCAGTGGTATTAATGGAATTTGTCGCCATAGTCAAATGCAAGGCTGACCCCCGTGCTGACAACAGGCACCCTGCACATACTCATGAAAGCATGGCAGCTAAAGAAACAGACAGGACACCTCACAGTACACTAACAAACAAAGTGAAAAGTCCCCAACGACACTCCTGCGATCAGAACCCAGAGACCCCGCAAAATGAACTACCTTCTAACATCGACAGCAGCCCCCACAACTGTGGTCAGTCAGTAGTCGGGGACACTAAGGAGGTAGCACCTCACTCAATACAGCTAGCTGCACCACTCTCCAGGAGAGGGAAGAAAAAGCTAAAGAAACAGCCTAAAAGGATCGCAAAAACCAAAAGAGCGGCGTCATTGATAGCCATCAACAAAAATCTGAATCCTATTGCTGAACATGACTTTGTCCAGTTGCATCCAATATTCACCCCCAGAGTGGGCATTGACTGCACAAAAGATCTTGCCGCAGTAAGATCAGTCCTTAAGACAGCTCCTCCTCTGCCAACAAGCAAGGAATAGGTGGCCGCAAGTACCCAAGCTGCACTAAACTACAAGCTATGCACGGACCCCATCGGGCCCCAAGACCAGGTCTCAAACAACACGGCCCATCTTCAAACAGTCAGTCTACCGACCTTTCCAACACAGGACCCATGCAAAACGTGCCTTTAACTATGGAATTGACCTGCTCAACGCTTCACTTGCACCCCGTACTAGAACACTGGATGCAAACCACTCAAAGGTTTGAATGGGCACCTCTGAGATAACACTAACTCTCCTATATCACATTAAAGGCCAACATGATCATCTAAACAGTGGCAATATTATTTGCCTACTCAAACATGTACCACCTCTAGCCCATATGTGCTCTGAAGACCTCTCCTGGGTGAGGTTTCAAAGACTCTCCGGCGATACTCATGGTGAGTCAACAATAGTAGACAAGCGCCAACAACTACACCAGGTAGCTATGCTCAAGGAAGCGCCCCTTCTTGTGGAATGGAGAATAGATATCAAACAAAACAACTCTGAAAAATACCCATATGTGCTCCAGGCCAAGCCCCCCAGCAAGGGGCAAACTCCATACTTCGAGGGAAAAACAGTATCCACCACACTCATGAACATCAAGATGAACTTGACAAGTATAAAATCTTCAAAATATCATGCGCAAATAAAAAAAGGGTGGTACACTCCCTGGCTGCCAGTCAAGACCGGGAACGCTAGGACCGCTCACACTAAGTATCCCCCAATGGTACTCCTAACAAGACTCAAATCAAGATGCAAAGCAATAACTCAGAGGAGACTCCCTCCAGCCCTCAGCTAACAATCATATCAAGGAATGTGGCAGGCCTAAAAAAAATCACAGAGGACAACTCAGTTCTTGATTACCTCCACACAGGATATTTACAGGAGACCTGAGCCACTGGAACAACTACACTGCAAGGCTATTACGAATTTCATTCCCCAGCAATAAAACATAATATCTTTGGCCGCCCGTCAGGAGGGCTTTCAATTTATGTTAAACATGACTGAAAAAAAGAGGTCACTGCAATAACCACTAATTTACATACACCTACTAATTTACATACACTTCAAGCATTGCTTATCAAAATCAAGAAAGTTGAAGAAGAATGGGTCAAAATATTTACCAGTCTACAAGAGGGAAATCATTCCCGCTTCTGGAAGCACATAAACAGCCTCAGCTACTTTGCCCAGACCAAGGAAAATGGTGTGGCAGAAAGGGAGTGGATTGCTTATGTAAAGCTCCTATCCACAGACGATCAGGTGAACGAAATAACGTCCAACCTGAGAGCTCCAGCATCAGACCACCACGCACAGTTATCCTTTTCCCTCACCGAAGCCTCCGTCACAACTGTAATACAGAAAATGAGGAGAGATGATGCCCCTGGACCCAACGGCCTTCCTGTGTCATTTTTTAAAGCAGTACAAGACTTCTGGGCCGGGATAGTGACGCCACTTTTTAACCACACTTTCACCACTTCCATGATCCCGAACCCATGGAGTGGGTCTAGCCTCTCTCAAATTCATAAAAAGGGTGGTCGTTCAAATCCTGCAAACTACCGGCTCATTGCCCTTCTAGACCTGGAAGCAAAAGCATACACACCAACCCTGCTAGTGAACTTGGAGGCCTAGGTAAAAGAAAACAGCATTCTTCCAAACTTTCAATCAAGATTTAGGCCAGCAAGCTCCACAATCGATAACATCAATCAATCAATCAATCATGTCACTTATAAAGCGCACTACATACCCGCGAGGGTCTCAAGGCGCTGGGGGAAGAGGGGGTGGTGCTGCTACTGATCGAAGAGCCAGGTCTTGAGGAGTCTTCTGAAGGCCAGTAGGTCTTGGGTCTGCCGAAGGTTGGTGGGGAGGGTGTTCCAGGTCTTGGCGGCGAGGTGGGAGAAGGATCTGCCGCCGGCGGTCGTTTTCCGGATGCGGGGGACTGTGGCGAGGGCGAGGCTGGTGGAGCGGAGCTGGCGGGTGGGGGTGTAGAAGCTGAGTCGTCTGTTGAGGTAGCATCCGATAACATCACAGCATTAGCCTACTTGTCGCACCAAGTAACATGGAGAAACCAGCCACCATTGTTCAGCTGTTTCGTCGATTACCGCTAAGCTTTTGACAGGGTGTCTGGGGCATGCTGTGGGAAAAGCTAACAGCATGGGTTCTCCTTACTAAAATACTGTATTAGGATTCTGTGGGTCAAGAGTACTTAGCTCAGGCAATTAAGAATCTAAAAATTGAAGCCACCAACCTTTCCCATCCTGACATACCTGTTCCAGTCTGGAAAAAGATAGTGATTTTGCAGGTCAAGAATATCTCCCTAGAACTGGATACAGAAAGCCTCCGCTGCTCCCCAATCACTGAGGCACTAGATACTTTTTACACAGCCGGGAAGCACAGCTTTACTTTCATCAAGCCCAAGCAGCTCATACCCACAGAAAAATCTTATATTTGCAGCTCCTCGCCCTACCAGTTATGGATTTCAACCCCTCCTGGGCAAGGCAGGGCGAGGAAAGAACATGCAGACTGTGCAATTACCACAAAGAATCCTGGCTTCACTTATTGTGTTGCTGCCCTAAACTTGCCAGCGATCGTTATCGCCTGTTAGTTCCCTTGTTATTGGTTCATGGAATAAGTACATGCAGAACAGCCTCAAACTTGTGCTTCTCTAACAACACCCCAATGATCCTAGCAAGGCTAGGGAAATTTACAGACGTTATCCGATCAGCACTCCAATCCTCACAGGTGGGCGCTACTAGACTAGGTTCTATCCGTGGCATGCACAGCCCCCACTGAAGCACCTCCCTTCTAGGCCCAAAGACCCTGACCATCCCCACAGATCCCCACATTAGCACTTTTCACCAATGGGTTCACTTCCTATGTTCTTAAGAAGTCAAGTAATGATAATTTGGACTTGACTGCCCGCTAATATTTCCAACAGCACTTTGCACTTTGAGACGCCACCCTTCTCACTTTTTAAGTATTTTTAACTCTGACAGTTTTTATAACTCTGATTTTATACCTCTACTTATGTAATCAGAAATTATTGTGTATGCTGTTTAATGTAATGATTTTAAGTACATATTACCTTTTCCAGTCTCTTAAGTAATGCTCCATTTATACAAGGCATAAAAATAAATAATTGGAATTATGGCAATGCCTTAGGCACTATCATAATTTTAAATATCTACATTCACCCGAACTCAACTCAAAAACGGAAGAATATAAAAATAATACAAAACTATCTTATGTCCTTGGAAATTTCGCAACAAGACATCCCTTGTATAGTCACAGGTGATTTTAATATAAACATGGCTAACCACCAAGGAAGAAGTGGAAACTTAAAAAGAACAGACAGATACTGTGGCATTCCAATCCAAATTTCCAAATTTGGCTCAATCAATAAACCAGATCATGAATTATTACAAACAATGGAAGCCTTGGGCCTTCGAGCACTGAATGGCCGCACTCAAAGAGACATCCCGATGAATGCTAAAAGGAAAACCAACAAATCAATTTCGTTTCTAGACTATACATTCGTATCCCTTAAACTTTTTCACAAAATCTTATGCTTCAAAATCTGCAGCAGGTGTGAAAGTGACCATTCGCCACAAACCTTCAGTATCTCAAATCACAATACGAAGTGGCAAGCCTATAAATCCATCGGCACACAAGATCCAGGTACAAACTGGAAAAAAATCAGATGGAATAGATCGTCATCTTCTTGATAAGAGTCTTGGAAAATGTCTGGTTCAATATTTACCTGGGACACTAAAGACCCGATCTCGGCCTGGAGCCAAATACTAGAAGAACTCAAGGCCGCATTGGCAACACCAAATAGCTCTACAGCCCTTCCACGGCAGCCTAAGCGCGACATCTGGTATTCCAGCTTTCTCAGACAACAACGAAGAACCCTGGGCAGAGAAATTAAATCTATTAATCTCCAGTCAAACCCCCAGGGTCAACCAAAGCTCAGAGGATTACGGAAGTCTCATAAAAAGGCAATCTGGGAAGCAAAGAGAGCAAAATTGGAGCAAGACTGGATTGACATAGTTCAAGCCTACAAAACCAATTCAAAGTCATTATGGTCATTAATAAACCAATTAGATAGTCACAGCACGGGAGTAGTGGGAAATAACGTCACTGAAGAAGCTTGGAAAGCTCATTTAGCCGCTTTATATGACACACAAGGCGATTGGTCACTAAATACAACCAATGTTTTTTGTGAAACAACGCTGGTCTTCATACAAAGCAAAATCACAAAAAGAATTGAGAAAAGCAGGGGGAACTGTGCGCCTGGCGCAAATGGCCTTCCAGGGACTATATTCAAAGAAGACCGGGAATTCTGGAGTAGCCGCTTCCAAATCTTATTCAACAATCGCTTAGCCACAGAAACTATCCCGGACACTTGGCATGGCTCAATTCTACTGCCACTTTATAAGAAGGGCCCTTACACCTCTCCGGAAAGCTATAGAATGATAGCCTTATTGGACACTGATTCCAAAATATTTGCAGGACTGATCTTGTCGGAACTCGAAAAATGGGCTGAAATGAAAAATTTAATTCCATATAATCAGTCAGGTTTCCGATCAAACGCTAGTACTATAGATAATCTGGTAGCTCTCAATATGATTGTCGATAAATGTGTGTCAAAGAAACAATTACTATATACATGTTTTGTGGATTTTTCAAAAACCTTTGACCATGTCAACCGCAATCTATTATGGAAAAAGCTGTGCAATTGGGAAATCCCCTCAAAATTATTGTGTGCAATTCAACTTCTGTATACCAATAATTGGACCCAGGTTAAACTTGGTCAAAACACCAATTTGACAGAAAAAATAGCCATAAAAAGAGGCCTGAAGCAATGCTGCGTTTTGGCGCCTGTACTATGTGATCTGTTTCTGGCGGATCTTAGTGCTCACATGGAAACATCTAATTCTCACCCACCAAGACTGGCAACCAGGAAAGTAGCCTCACTACAATACACTGACGATCTTGTCCTTATGAATTTAACTGGGATGGGCCTACATAGGCAACTTAACCAATTAAACACCTATTGCATCAAGAATGAAATGGCTATTAATTTCACAAAAACACGGGTAGTGATTTTTGGCAGAAAAATAAATAAATAAGGCAGCTGGTCACTGGGGAGGAAATCAATCCTCCGAGCCACGTCATACAAATACTTCGGCATATGGCCACAAGATCGGCAGTCACACAACTTACATCAGAGTGTATAAAACCAAGAATTGCTTCCCTAATCTCAGTTTTCCAGCGAATACACCGGAAATTACAAAGCCTGACCTTCCAGCCACTACTAACTGCAATTCAAGCCAAGTTCATTCCAACTCTCTGCTATGGTACTGAAGCTTTTCCGGGCAAGGGGCCTTTTCTCAATACAGCACAAAATAAGGGGGCATATTACCAAGGGCAGTATCGCCACTTTAGCGGCACTTTTTGCCGATAAAGCTGCGATATTTTTATCGCCCTATTAGCAAGCTGTCGCTAACAGCTGTTAGCGACAGCTTAATGGCGATAGCGGCCGTTTTGTTGCCGCTTTGCATGTCAGCGATAATTATCGCTAATGACATGCAAAGTAGGCGTTCCCAACTAAAAGCGACTGCAAACAGTCGCAAACACAACTTCCCCCTATTAGCAATGCCCGCGAAGCGATAAAAAAAGTCGCGCTAACCGCCATTATCGCTGGAATTTAACACCTGATAAAAACTTGACTTAACCATCTTGTCAATGGGAGGTGGATTGTAAGGTTAAGTCCTCACCTGCCTATTAGCAAGCTTTTCATTAGCGCAGTGAATTTATCGATGGATTTCTGCGCTATTGCTGGGTTTCGCCGCTATCGCTGGATTTTTATCGCCTTGGAGATAAGCGTTGATAATAACGCGTTATCTCCGCGATGAAATCCAGCGATAGCCGGCGATAAAAAAAACAGCGCTAAGCGCGCTTTGCGATAATTATCGCAAATCCTTGGTAATATGCCCCATGGTTTTTAGGGGAATATGTATTAAAACATCGTTTTGCGAGTCCTTAATAGCGATTTTTTGCAAATCGCTATTAAGGACTCGCAAAATGCAATGTATGTAGGAATCGCAATAATAATTGTGATTCCTACATATTCCTTAATTGCGACTCGCAAATTGTGGATCGCAATTAAGGAATACCTTCCCAATCATTCCTATGGGCCTACAGGCCCATAGGAATGAATGGGAAGACATTCACAATTTGCGAGTACCCATTAGGTACTCGCAAATTGCAAATGCATTTCAAGGGTGCAAGGGTGT
Organism: Calotriton arnoldi; assembly: GCA_963921515.1. Lineage (NCBI taxonomy): Eukaryota > Metazoa > Chordata > Amphibia > Caudata > Salamandridae > Calotriton > Calotriton arnoldi. Next base: position 676,097 of record CAWUFW010009269.1, read on the forward strand.
CAAAAGGACACCCTGTTGCACCCTGAAATATGTATGTGTGCACATGTGGCGCACATACATGCACTAAGGGCATGTATGTGCGCCACATGGCACTTTGAAAAATGCAAAAAAGTGCATTTTTCAAAAAAATAGCAAATTACCACCAACTTGAAGTTGGTGGTAATTTGCGATTTCTTAAGCCAAAATCGCACAACTTGAGTGCTTCCTGCATTGCATTTAAGGAATCGCAATTAGCGATTCCTTAAATGCATTCGCAAAATAGGGAATCGCAAATTTTACAATTCCCTATTTTGCAAGGGCCTTTTGGGATGATACATCCCAAAAGGCTTTTTCCCGTTCGCAAACGGCCCGATTCTGAGAATCGGCCCGTTTGCGAACGGGAAATGGGCTTGATACATATGCCCCTTAGACTTTTATTTCAGCTTCCCCAGAGTGCCTCTCCCTCTCAGATCCAATTCTAATTTGGGCAAATAAATCAAAAACTAGCACAAACAGGTGCACTGATCAAATACATGTCATTAACAAGATCCTCTGATGAAAACACATTGCGAGCTCTGATATGGAATGAAACTCAAAATAACATGCATCAAAATTCGAACAACTGGACCCGAGTTCTTAACATTGCATTAGCAACGCTGAAAGCCAAAGAGCTGTCGGAAATGGCACCTCCCCACGACTCTTTTAAAAAAGTCATTAATAAGCAAACGAGGAGGTTGTCATGGTTCGAAGACAAAGAAGAGTTCAGAAAAAGAAGACATGCCTCGATAACGATTGACACTTACAGGGAGCCCAATCCCCAGAAATACCTCACAGCATTACTTAGATCATTTTACAAAAGCAAGCTACTGCAGTTACGTTTTGGTTTATGCCAAACATTAGAATATATTCCCAAATGGCAAACACAACCTTTGAACATAATGTGCAGACTTTACCTATTACATGAAGAAAGCTTGACTCACATTTTATCAATCTGCCCAATCTTATTAACGGTAAGAACAATTTTATTTTATTATTTATTTATTTTTTGTCCTCATCTTACCAATAGACTTCTGCAGACTGAAAAGCCGTCATATCTTCTAACTGGGGAGCCCACGGCTAACTGCGCCAGCCTAGGTCAACCTGACCAGCCCCGATTAGTAAGGGCTTGGTATAATCATAGGACCCAGTATGTGAAAAAAAAGAAGAAAAAAAAGGAGAAGAGGAGGAAAACAACAATGGTATACTATCAGGTGCATTCAGATAGGAGGAATTAGCCTCAGTTCTCTACCCCATTTTAATAGAGGCTGCCAGATGTTAAGCGGGGTTTCCCCGTTCCCTTCTTGCTCTAGTCTCGCCATGGCAAACGAGGCTTTTAGCCAATCTTCCCTATTTGGGGGAGTGGGATCTTTCCATTTTATGCAAAGCTCTCTTCGTGCTAGAAGGATCAAATATAGCAACAGCCCCTTGTCTGACTGTGATGGAAAGGAGTCGGATACATCGTTACCCCCCAAAAATACCAGCTGAAGATTAACCTCAATACTAGTCCCAAAAATAGCTGACAAAGAGTCTCCCACCGCCTTCCAGTAAGATCTTAATTCCGAGCACTCAAAGAAAACATGTATATCATCCGCTAGAGGCGATCTACACCTAGGGCATTTCGGGGGGGGTAACGGGGCAAACTTAGCTATTTTAGCCGGGGTGTAATACAACCTATGTATTACAAAAAAATTATTCTTCTTTAAGCTAGCTGATTTTATGGTCTTATACATCGTTTTTAATGAGAGCTCAAAGACAGCTTCAGCATCGGACTCAAGAGGGGTATGTTTCCAAACCGATGATTGAGGTGGGATATCCAAGTCCTCTGCTTTGAGAAGACTCGAATACCACATAGATATTTCTCTCTTTTTTGGTTGGACATTTTGTAATGCCCTCTCTAATTCCCATTCCCCCCTAGATTCACTTCTCTCTGCCTCGTACCATGATCTAAGTTGTATAAACTTAAATTTTGAGAAGGCAGGACCTATCTTTGTTCTTAGTACTTCCCAAGGGAGAATCCCGTCTGCGTCCTTTAAATCAAACCAAACAGCCACACCTGCTTGCTTAATTGTAGTTGCTAAACTATCTTGGAGACGGGGTGGTGTACCAGGAAATTCCCAGATAGGGGCAAAATCAGAAAAATATCCCAGCCCCCATCGGCGTCTAACTTTATACCAGGTTTCCAAGGCTGATTTTAGGACCTTAAGGCGTACCCGTTTAAAGTACTTTGGAGCACCAAACTTATATAGAAAACCACCACCGCCACTCCCTCCTTCAACCAAAACCATCTCCCCTAAAAGTCTGCCCCAAGATTTCTCATCCGGGTTCAGAAGCAACATCCTAATACCTTTAAACTGAAAAGCAATTAAATAACAACTAATATCTGGGAGGGCCAACCCTCCTTCGTTCAACCTCCTCCTCAACTTCTTCCATGACATTCTGGCCCCTTTATCAATTGCTAGTAAAGGGGTAGCAATAGTAATTAAGAGAGGGACTCCTTGTATGATCAAAAATGTTCAGACGGACCAAACAGGGCGCTGGATACTGGCCCAGATGGATTTCGGGGGGTCAGAGCTAACTTGCTCCTCATATTATGGTCCCAATGTGGATGACCCTTCCTTTATCTACAAAATGCAAGATAGATTGATATTAGCGTCCCCTCCCCTATTGATAGGGTGGCGATTTTAATGTTCTGCTTGACCCTGTTAAAGATAGGTCTAACTTGGGCCGGGTAATAGGAGCATCAAAAACACGGCGGGCTTTGAAGAATTTGCTGCATGATTTAGTCCTGGTCGACTTATGGAGAGCTAAGAAAGGCGATCTGCAAGGATACACTTTTTTTAGCAAAAAGTATCATCATGCCTCCAGAATTGATTATATCCTGGTTAACAGAGATGTAATCGACTAATCGGCAATTTGCCCGAGATAAAGGTATTAGCTAGTCATCTCTCAGATCATGCCCCAGTATTATTTTCATACTTTAAGATAGGTAGCACCTTACAAACCAGATGGACGCTGAGCAGAGTGATGTTGTCAGATTCTGAAATAATTCAATCCATTAAAACATTGTCAAAAGAATATTTTATCTTGAATATTGGCTCAGCACCCATGGAATACGTATGGGATGCGTTTAAAACAAGTCTGAGAGGGTGGCTACACGGTTTGATTTCCTCAAAAAACAGGGCTAGAGCACAGGAGTTGTCTGTTAAAGAGAAGAAGATTTTAGAATTAGAAGCAGAAAGGAACGGTCTGGGTCAGATGGGTGGTGAAAGAGTGGCACAAATTCAGACAGCCTTGGATGGGGTCAGACAGGAAGTCAGAACCCTATTAGACCAGAAGTGTAGGGCACAATGGCATATTCAAAACATGCAGAATTTTGAGTATGGGGAAAAGGCTGGGGCCTTGTTGGCATGCAAGGCCAGGGCGGATAGATCGAGAAATAACATTAACGAACTAATAATTAATAAAAATGGAGATAGGTCCAGTAATGTAGAAGAAATACAAAATTGTCTTCTAAATCTTTTCTCGGGTCTATATAGAGAAAGTCTGGTCCCCACCAATGACAAAATACAATTCTGGCTAGCGAGTAAACATTTGCCAACGTTAAATGAAGACAGCCGGACCCTACTGGATGCACCGATCTCTGTAGAAGAGATTAGGAATATAATTCAGAAATCAAAGAAAAATAAAGCTTCTGGGTTGGATGCCCTCCCAAATGAAGTGTATAAACTTCTGCTGGATGAAGTGGTACCGGTAATGGAAACTTTATTTAACTCAGTTTATAGATTAGGGGGTGAGATCCCGAGCTCCTGGAAGGAAGCCACTATTGTTTTGATATTGAAGCCAGGGAAGGACCCACAAGTAGCTGATTCTTATCGCCCGATCTCCCTGCTGAATGCTGATTACAAGTTTTTTATGGGCATTTTGGCAGGGAGGCTCGCCAAGTTAATTTCAAGCCTGGTCAACATTGACCAGAAGGGTTTTATAGCTGGGAGGTATATCCAGGAACGAACTCAATTATTAATCGGGAATATCGACCTGGCCGTGGTAAGATCTGATCCTTTGGCAGTAGTAGCCTTGGACGCGGCCAAGGCTTTTGATAGAGTATGCTGGAATTACCTTTGGGAGGTATTAGAGAGAATGAGTTTTGGCCCTTTCTTTGTTCAAATATTGAAGAAATGCTATCAAGGAGCGTCAGCAAAGATTCTGTTGAATGGTACGCTGACCAGAAGTTTTGACATTGAGAGGGGGACCAGGCAAGGGTGTCCTCTTTCACCCTTGTTATTCAATATATATATAGAGCCCTTGGCGCAAGTTATTAGATTGGATGATCTAATACATCCATTTAGATCACAAACATACCAGTGTAAGGTTGCATTATATGCAGATGATATTATCATTTACACTAGCGACCCTGAGGCGTCTATCCCACGGCTTGAAGCCCTTTCTGTAGAATTTGGCTCAATATCTGGGTATCTAGCCAACTCTTCCAAAACAGAAGTAATGTGCTGGAATACCGACTACTTGGGAGGTCCCATTAGCAAGGAATTCAAATATTTGGGTATTAAAATTGTTAATGATATAGTTAAAATCCCGGTAATTAATCTGGAAAAAGTTACAAAGGAAATTGACCAACTTTTCGTTAGGTGGGGAACCTCCCTTTGACGATCTACGGGAGGGTCAATTTGGTGAAGATGATTGTTCTTCCTAAAGTAACCTATCTGTTTAATGCCATTCCTTTGGCTTTTCCTAATAAGAACATCAGTAAAATTCAGGGGAAAATTGGGAGTTTCATCTGGGGTAATAAAGGGGCCAGAATGTCATGGAAGAAGTTGAGGAGGAGGTTGAACGGTAAGAACAATTTTACTGAAAAGATTTTTTAATATGTATGGTATTAGATCATGTCGGCACGCTCTACTATTCTGTATGAAAGGGAGTCTCCACAAATAATAGCTGCTTTCATAAAGTTTTATCTTAAAGAAGAACGACTACTGACCGCAAAAGGTTTGATGAACGCAACGTAAAGATGGCTCCATAGTGATTTCATTCAAACAGAGTATAATATGCTCTTTTGTGATGCTTAAATGAAATTGTTCAAACTGATTCACAATACATCAGTACACTTTTTAATGTTTTTATCTGTGCAATATATTATGGTTTTTATTAACTGAAATAAAATGACCATGTACCTTACCTTCCATTAAATCATCAACATTTACTACAACGGAAAATTTTCCAGACCACTTTCTCAGACACTATACTTGTGTCTTTACCTGTCTTCAAGGTCGGTCCCCACACAAAAGTTTGCCCTCCTGATGTCATCTGCGTTTTTCTCTAAACTAACACCACTTTTTGCTCCTCTAGCCGGGGCAGTGCTTTCTGAAAAACACCAACTCCACTGCCCTTGTTAGTCATTCTGCATCCATGACATGCATCATTAGACGGTACCACCAATTTCTCTCTCTCTTTGTTCGCGAATCGCGACATCACAAACTTGACCTTCTTTGAACTTCTCCTCTTCATAGTCCAATACAGTGTCCTCGTTGTATATAACCACAGACCCATGCAAACAACCAGCGCTTGTACTTGGGCCTCATTACGATGTCAGTCGGAAACTAAACCGCCTGACTCCTTGTCGGATTCGGTTCTGACTGACTCGCGGTCAGCGGTTCCGCCCGACCGATTATGATGCTTCCGAACACCGTTCGGAAGGAATCCCATTGACGTCAATGGGAGCCTGTGTTCCGACCGACAACACAGGCTCCTATGGGGAAAATGGGTTACCGGAAAACCTTGCACCCTGTCGAGGACACCCCATGATGCCTGCCACACTGTGCATGGTTTTACAGGGGGGTCCCTTGGGTACCCCCTTGACCCCAAATCAGAGGACTCAGGATGAAGGGGGGCCTGCTAGGGGCCCCCAAAGTCAGTTTCTGACAGCCTTTTCGTGTCAGACAGACCGAGTCTGAAAGGCTGTTGGAATCCAACATCATAATCGGTCGGTCGGAAACGCTGTCCATTGAGCTGTACGAATTGGCTCCGACCAACTCAGATTGTCCGAATGCCGATCGAAACCGATTCGGATGACCGAACGGTTCCCCTTCCAACCGCGAGCATCGTAATCGGTTGGTCGGAATTGTTTCTGACTGAGTCGGGCGGATGGGTTCCGACAAGGTCTAGGGGAATCCGACTGTCCGACATCATAATCAGGCCCTTGGTACCTCACCATCACCCACAACGCCATCACCAAACTCAATCTCCTACAACTCCTGATATGTTTTCAGCTTCTAATAGGAGGCTGAAGACATCCTTCCCCCTGCTGGCCTGTGGTGTCCTGTGATCTCCCAGAACCGGCCGTGCTGACACAAGTGCCGTCGTCTGACACAAGTCGAGCTAGACTCAACCCAACTGCCATGTGGAGATCAATGTGCCCTCAGGGTGCCTTCCTGCCCAACTTTCCATGGCCCACCATTCTCTGTTCTACCACCCACCTTCATACATATATGTCTTATTTTACAATATAAAGGTTCCTGTCATAGGACTCCATAGGCCTTCCTTAGTGGTTACATACATATAGGGTTAAGGGAGTGGTGGCTTTGCCACTGGTTTTAATGGCAAAGTCAAACTAGCAGTGTACACACTGCTTTTCCAGTCTGCCGTAGAAAGCTGGGAGCCATTTTTCAATTATGACACTCAGGGTACAAACCGTGCTGCTGCCCTGTGGGGACACTCTGCCTTACATGCCCTCGATACCATATACTAGGGACTTATAAGTGAGTCAGTACTTGCAAATTGGGTATAGTCAATTCGACTTACACTTTGTAAGGGGTTAGAACACTGGCATTGAGGCCTGATAATTAGGCCTCAGTGCACTCTCAAAGTCGAAAAACCAGAAGCTACTGTCCAAAAACATAGGGGTGAACATGCAAAAACGAGTCATTTCCTTACAACTCAAATGTAAAAGTGATATCAGCAAAAACAGTCTATTCAGAAAGGCATACGGCGGAGAGTGAGAGTCGGTTGACGATAGTATACCAAGTCCAATATTCTTCATCCCGATCCCAGAGTAAAAATGTTCAATTACAGGTGAGATGAAATAAGTTCTCAGGCCCTTCCTGAGACTCGTAGAATGGGTACTGCTCTCAGGTTTGGACTGAGTGACTACCAAAGTCTAGAGCTTTTTACTCCAAAGGTTCTACCTCTGTATTTGTTCCGATAGAACACTCTTTGAGTGACTTGGTGACCAGAGGCATACAACAGTGGCTGTAAGGCTTCTAAAGCCTTTATAGGTATTTTAGACCATTGTCATAGTAGGCCTTGTGGTCTCTTTAGAGAACTTTAAACTTTGTTGTAAAGTCTGCTGAGTGCCAATGGCAGACTTTCAAGGCTGGGCTAAGAAGGAGAAGTCTCTTCAGATTCAGGCACAGTATCATTGAATCCGTAATGTTGAAGTCTTTGCATCTTGCAAAAAGATTTTATGATCAAAAGCTTTTATGAGAGCGCAGTCCATACAATGTTGTAGTAGTCTAATTGTGCCAACACTAAGGCTCTTATCAGCTTTACCCTGTGGTCCAGTCAGAGGTGCATCAGGATTGTCTGAAGAAGAGAGATGCAGGTTCATGCCATTGACCACCCCATTTACTTGGAGATACAAAGACACACCAGGCAGCGGTAGCCATTCAAAGGGTAGAGTCTTACTTTCTGTACCCCTCAGCATCAGCATCTCCATCTTGGACCCGTTCAAACATAAGAAGTTATTCTTTGTACAATGGGAGTACACAGTGCAGGGAAGAAGATAGATTAGTCTGTTTGGTGACCTATTTTCGAGTTGGGAACAGATATGAGAATTGCAGTCAACATTTGGAGGTTCGCCTGCAGTAGGAGTTAGGCCAGGGGGAGCGCGCTTGTATGTTTAAGAGCAAGCAGGATAGGGATCAACCTAGAAGAATGACAGATGATTCCACTGAGTCTATTCTCACTTGCTGACTAAGGTTGAAGAAGGACCAAATCCACTCCAGTGCTGGTATCGAGATGACGGCCCACTTCTCCGGTCTTTACATCAAGATGTTGTGGTCATCATTAGCATAAGCTATACATACATCAAGAACTATATGAGGTCTGAGTTCTAGTTTTTAAGAAGGGATGTTAGGAATTCCTCGCAGATATTAACCAGCTCAGATTCAGCACTTTTCGTAGGCATAAAACGGGACTGATGGCCATGCTGTTTGGAATAGTCTGCTGTATATTCTTGGAGTTTCCTAGCTGCCTCCTTTTTCCTGGTCCTCCTGAGGTAAGGAAGGTTGGACATTAGTCAGTAGCTGAATAGAACCATGGGGTTGCAAGATGGTTTCTCGAACAGAGGCATGATAACAGAATCAAGCGCAGCCGGTGTGCTGAATGTGTAGCTGCGTTGCTGGGTTGGAGAGAGCTTTTACTACGCATGACGGTTTGGCTAGCCTGAGACAGCCGGCTAAACCGTCATGCGCAGTGCCTGTCAGCCCCCCCAGGCTCCGCCCCCAAGACTCCGCAGGAAAGGAATAATAAAAACGAGTGTTATTATACTTTAATTTCTCCTTTCCTGACGTTTTTTGGGGGGGAGACGATCCTCCGCCATAGCAGAGGAGCCGCCGCTGAATGGAATGTTACAGGAGCTGGGGGTGGCTCAAAGGAGAAAGAGTGCAAGGATCATTTGAGACCATTCCAGAGAAGGAAGCAATTGTTTTATGCGCGCAGAGCAGAGTTCGATTGGTGTATTTGTAGGGGTTGGCGAAATCTCAATTATGCTGGCGTAATTTATGTCATTTTGAAAATTTTACATTACGCTTGTTACATGAAACTCCGGAAATTGTGCCAATATGCCGCTTTATGTAATTATGTGTCATTCATGGTGAAAATGTACTGCAAACACACTGGAACAACAGAAGTCAAGCACTGTTGCTCATGGTGCTTTTGGTTTTTGCACTCCTTTTTTAGTGAGAAATGTGCCCTTGCATCAAAAATTGATGAGAGGACTATTTTGTGTTCAAATGTAGCATGAAATAATGAATTTGCATTTCGCAAATTACACGTAATTTCATGTAATTTTACCAAAATTTCACGTATTTGTGCAAAAGCAAAATACGCAAATTTCGCACACCGCTTTTCCTTCTTGGACATTGGTTAGAAGGTGGTGAAGCCGATACACAGGGAGGAGGTAGGCTGAATAAGGAAGATTTTTATTGCATGAAATAATGTCCTTGGTTTTGAGAATTTTAGTTTCAAAGAACAGCAGAGGTCCTAGCAATGCTAATAGGTCATGCAACGAGTGTTTTTGACCACCCAGGCCCATCAGTTCATGAAAGATATTGAAGATCCGGATTACTTGGTTGGGTGCCTTGCAGGGGCGTTAGTCTGACTAGACGTTTTCCCAAGGCGCCGACCGGGAACTCGGTCACGCCGCCAATATGTCGGTTGTGCCAGTCCTCGGGACGCTTCCTCGGTGGGGGGCGGGGACAGCGCGGGATGACGCGCTCGGCTCCAGCCTCCCGCTCACACCCATTGGGTGCCTGTACATGCCCCGGAAGTAGTTGAAGCACTTCCGGGGCAAACGCAGGCGAAACAGGTCCCGGTTTAGCTTAGTGGTTTCCAGTTCTGGGGGACAGAGGCTCAATAAAAAGAGCCGCGGAGCGGCGGGAAAATCTTTTCCTCGTCGCTCCGCTCCATAGAACAGCACCTCGCCAGCCCCACCCGCCAGAGGACTTTCAGGAAGCCTCGGTTTCTTTTTCGAAGGAGGGTGATCGCATCACGTACAACAGGAGCCTGCACGCCTGATTCCTGGTGGATGGGTTCGGCTCCGCAGCCACGGCCCAGTGGTTGCCTCCGGGGCAGTCGATGTTTGAAGTAGGTCTTACCGGACCTAGATATATATACTGCACTCGTTGCTCGATGGCGACCACGGTGGCACGATGGGCTGTGGAGGTGAGGGGGCACGGGGGGCTGGCTCTGGGTGGTCTCGGGCGAGGGGGTGTGACTTAATGGTTAGGGAGGAGGACTTTGAAGCTGGGGATCCAGGTTCGAGTCTCTGTGTTTCCTCAAACATCCTATGATTCGAGGCAAATCATGTTATCTCCCCGTTCCGTAAAATGAAGGTGTCCTTGTGTGATGTAGCATAAGTTTTAAGAGGTTGGGCAGTGTCTGCTGTGGGTTTGGGTTCAAGTAGGCGCTTGGGCGGTTTTTTACTGCGGTGCACACAATTAACTTAGGGTTACGCTGCTTTCACAGGGTTACAGTGGCGGCGCAATGTGTGCTGCTGACGAGGGCGAAAAATACGGGCAGTAGAATAATGTAGTTACCAATGCCGGTAGATGGGGGGAATTGTGGCCCGCTGTGTGTGAGGGGCGCATGGTCCCAGCTCGGGCCGTGCAAGAGCGCTCCTCGCTAGATCTTTGTTGGCTTACTCCTACTAACTGAGGGCCGAGGGGGGAAAGGATTTCTGCCATTTTTCGGAGTTCCGTAATCCCATGTTTGGGGGGAGCCATAGATCTTTGTTGGCTAACTGAGGGCCAAAGGGGGGGAGAATTCTGCCATTCCTCGGAGTTCATGAAGTGAAAAACAGATTTTAAGCATATAAGCTACTCGTTTTTAGAGTTAGTTTGCTCTCGCTTTCCTTTAATGGTATAACGATCTCGGAGGTCAGACTAGTTTGACAAGGTCCCTTTGATAAGGAGATGGATTTGCTCGTTTTAAGGAAAGGGGGCAATTACCAGCCATTTGGCCCAACTCCCGCTCTCTCTCTGGTTCCGGGGGTGTTTTGCAGCTTTCGTTATGCCTACATTCAGTTATTTATTTATTGTCAGTACATAGTCTGTCGTTTATGCTTAAATGCATTCATTTATTTATTTTCAGTCCATCGTCTGTCCCTTCCACCGAGCAGCCAGATCTCATGCTGCCGCACAATGTGTTACAGAATTGTTTATTGCGTTTGGGCAACGGGGCTTTCTTGTGTCTCCAGCGCTCACATTGATTGCGGATAGTCAAGTATTGCCAGTCTGAAATTCCTGTTTCCAAAGGCGCTGTAAGGAGACCCATGTAACAAAACAGGGTGTTGTACATATAAATGTTTTAGAATCACTTATGTCAGGCACTAGTCCTAATTTTGTTAGACATTTTGTAATGGCTTATTTTGTGCAATGGGACAGCACATATAGACGTTCGGCCAGAGAGGTGTATGGGTACAGTTGTAATATATTTCAAAAAACGTGTTTTAGAGCGCTCCGCGTGTGAAATGATCAGTCATCAACCAGACGTGAGAGCGTATGTATGATTGATAGCCTAATAGATATAACATTATGCTAGGGGGCTGCTGGAATGGGTTTTTGTGTTTTATTATAGGACGTTTTGACATCTGGGAGGGTATTTCCCTCAGGTTGGCGAAGTTACACATCAAACATTTGGTTTAGGGGGAAAGTAACTATATAGCGCAGGTAGAGTGGGGCCAGGTTCCTTCCCTCAAAGGGTGTCATATCAGAGTGTACGGTAGGAAGACCTGTAGCGACCTCTGATTCAGCGTGCGCTACTCATCTTCATCTAACTCCCCACGGCTCCTTTCCCACAATTCATTACGTGTGTGCTTCAAGAGGTGTCGAAAAGCTCACGACCCATCAAGTTCCAAGGCGCAGAGAACGTCATTGATGGAGGGTGACCGTGTGGAAATCGCAGATAATCTCTGTTAGCATGAGCTGAAACCATCTTGTTTGTGGCATCCATTTTGTCAGCTATGAAATTCTCCTGTCCTCTTCTGCTCGTCTTTTTCCCTGCCTGTGCTGTCTATTTTAGTTAACTTCCTGACTCAGCTAAAAGCAATATGCATGCTAAAGAGTTTGTAGCTGCCAGACCACCTGGTCTCAGACTCAACTGTCAATCTCTTAGTGCTGCCATAAGCACTCCTGCTTCCCCTCCCACTTTGCTGACTGAGGGATTTCCCATTTGCCCATGTTTGACGGTAGTTATTCCTGTGTAGGCCTGTACCTTCTATTTGTAACTACATGCTTACCAGTGCAGAAAACTCTGTATAAAAGCACCATGGTTGTGTATTCAAGCCACTACCCCCTGGAACACTTGAGGGTGTTGTATGGACGAGGTCTCACTCATGAGTGAATAAACTTGTTCTTTGAATTCCAGCTTCAGTGCCAATTTCTTCTTTGTTGGTTTAAGGACCCGTGGACAAAGATAAGGGTGACCCCTGCACCGGTGTGCCCCTAAAACGGCACATTTCCACAGTTTTGGCGCCCGACTCGTGGGGCTCATCGGAGACGCGGCCGCCCGAAGGAGTGGTCTTGACGGAGGAATGGAATTTTGCTGAGGAGACGTCCTGCACGAGGAGACCCTTGTCTTTGCAGACCGAAGTGCTTTTCCGGTTTTCTCAATTTGACCCTCCAGGTGGTGGCCGGTCCCGACTGAGATTTCCTTTGGCACAAGTTTTGCAGTGACCATTAGGTCGACCAAGAGATTGGCAGTTGGAGGTTGGAGACTTTTGTTTGGTAAGGTCGCTGCAGCGGCACTCTTGATTTTGGATTTGCTTGGCCAAGATTCTGGTTTTGTTTGTTTGTTTATTTATTGCAATAAATAAAGGCAGGTAATGTGGAGATTTTTCTCTACTTTTGAAGATTTTTGAATAGTAATATTTTACTATACTTTGGCAGCATGCCTGCTCCTAGTGCACTTCGTAGGTTGTGTTGCTGTCTTGGAGGTACCAAAATGGATTTAGAAAGAAGTCAGCTGGCTCCACCAGAGGGGACACCTAATAGGTACATGTATATTAAATACGGTATTTCTTCCATACTGTATAGTACACTGTGGAACAAATATACGAAAAAGGATCCTGATCTGCGATGGCCAGTAAATGGGTCATTTGACTTTAAAAAGATTCAGTATGTAGAGCAGTGTTTATTTAAACATAAGAGTCGACAAGATATGTTTGATTGTGTACGAATGTGGGAGAAAGAAGAGCATGAGAGAGTGAGAAAAGAAGAAGCTAGAGCAGTAAAAGAACAGCGCAAAACGATCTATCAGAAAGCGTTGGAATTGAAAAATAAGGAGATGAAGGAAATAAAAGAAAAAGAAGATAGGGAGCGTTGTTTAGAGGTAACTGGCCAGTACCCTATTAGGCGCCCTCTTTATCCCATGCTTAATAAACCTCAAGATGATTCCATTTTATTAGATCGACCCCCGCCCCCGTATAAATTTCCCTCTGTCCCTGCGGAGGATCCTTCAAATGAAGAACATCATTCTTCAGACGATAAAGATACAGATAAACAAGATGGGCGACAGACTCGCTCTATTTTAACTGTCGATGAAAAAGCCACCATTAGATCCACCGCTCGTTCAGAAGCCCGTAAGAAAACTCTCGCTTCCGATCTTGTAGCCAGGATCCAGCAGTGGAAAGAAATAGAGCAGTTATATTTTACAGAGAAGTTTGCTTGGGAAGTAATACTTAATTTTAGAGACCTTTCTGAAAACTTAGAGCCCGCTGATATAAATTCTGATTATAAACAATTGAGTGATGGCACTTTTCTTTCCTCAAATATACCTGATCTAATTAGGCGAGTGGTTAAGTTACGCGATGAAATATTTCGCTTAAAGGCTGAGAAAAAGGAAGCCAGCAAAAATAAGACTGTAGAATTAGCTCAACCCCCAGCGCAAATAGCAGAAACTTCAGAGATAAATAATGGATCTAGTAGTGCTGAAGTTAATATACGACCAATGCGCGAAGCTGCGCCTTTGTATCTACCTCCGAAAGGTTCAGGAAAGGATGACGACAAAACTTCAGATGATGCGAAGGGGTATTTTATTTATAATTGGGTTTATACTCCTTTGATTATAGCGGACGTTATGGCTCTTAAAGCCGCTTTGCCCGATCCACGGAAAAATCCTGCCGCTTTCTATGAAGAGGTAGAAGGAGCTATTAGCTCCTGTACCATGACTCTGCCAGATATCGACATGTTTTTCGGACTTATTTTGCCCCCTGACATGTGGAGAATGATCCGGAAAATAGATGATAATGTAGCATATGGTGATACTTGGGTGCATTTAGAAGAAACAGATGCAGCTAGGGAGCCTGCGCAGAAACCACAACAGGAGATATTAGATCTTCCCAAAGCTATTGTGACTAAGTTGAAAACTCTTATACCCCCTAAGAAAATAGATTGAACTACATTAGCGTCTTGTAAACAGAAAGCGGATGAGTCAGTTTCTGATTTCTTTACACGATTTGAAGAGACATTCCATGACTTTAGTGGGCAGTCATTGACAGATGACATGGGTAAGCATCTGTTTGTCGACAAATTTGTCGCTAACATGTTGCCAGAAATAGCTAGTCGCCTAAAGGCCAGCAAGAGTTCATGGACTACGTCTTCTCCAGTCTCCCTTTTGACCATGGCCCAGTATTATGAGCGTCAGGAATTGGAAGCAAAAGGCAAGGAAGATAAAAAGGTTAAGGATTTAAAAACGAAAGTTATGTTGGCTCAAGTCTATGGTCCACCATTTAGAGGTAGTGGAAGAGGTGGACGTGCGATGTATTGCCCTGGTGTACCCCCTTTCCCTCGAGCAACTTTGTCTTCTGATCAGTGTGCTTATTGTAAAGAGATTGGACATTGGCGTTCTGAGTGCCCCCTTTTGCAAGGTCAGCAGTATCAGCGAGGTAGAGGAAGCATGAGAGGCCGCCCAGGGAACACGGGATTTAGGGGAGGCATGGATAATCGTACCAGATTTGAGGCAGTTGAAAACAACCCAAATTCTTTAATACCTTTGATAGACGAAACCAATACCAAATGTCTGATTATTCGGCTGATGGTCCTAAGGATTCTGATTATGCATAGGAATGCCTAGGATGGGGTAAGGAACCGGTTGAGGTCCCAGTAGATCAGAAGGGTCCCTATGTTGATGCAAACGTTTTGGGTTCTACTGATCAGTTTCTGGTTGATACAGGAGCTACTCGTAGTGCTCTGTCTAAAAAATTGGTTCCTAGGGCTTCCCTGTCTGGCGCAATGATAACATCAACAGGATTCGATGGGACACCTACACTTAGCCCACTGTCACAGCCACTTGCATTTAGTCTTGATAAATTCACTGCAGCATGTCCATTTCTGCTCTCCCCTAACACGCCGGATAACATTGTGGGTATCGATATGCTTAAACATTTCCGTGCCACAATACGTTGTTCCCCAGAAGGTGTGCGTGTTATTTTAAATGATAACTATCCAATGGTTGAGAGGTCTTGTCTCATTAAAGAGGATGTTGCTCTGGCATCGTTACCTAGTACTTTGTGGGCTACATCAGATACTGATGTAGGACAAATGGTTATCCCACCAGTACATATTCAAGTGAAGGAAGGTGCTTCGTTGCCTCGACTGCCCCAATATAAAATATCTCGGGAAGGTAGAGAAGCATTAATACATATTGTTCAGGATTTGATCAGAGTGGGGGTTGTGGAAGAAGTCCCCTACAATACCTGTAATAGCCCTATTCTTCCTATTTTGAAAAAAGACACTGACACTAGAATTTATAGATTCATCATTGACTTACGTGAAGTCAATAAAATTGTAGTGCCCCAATACCCGGTAGTTTCTGACATCACAACACTTCTTACTATGGTTCCTCCTACTGCAACTACATTTAGTGTAATCGATTTGAAAAATGCATTTTTCTCAATACCTATTCATCCTGACAGCCGCTATTTGTTCGGCTTCACTTTGAATAATCGATCCTTCAGATTCTGTAGAGCTCCACAAGGGTATACAGAGAGTCCTAGCATTTATAGCCAGGCATTGAAAAGGCAGCTTGATTCTTTCCCTGTGCCAAAAGGGGTGGCTCTTATTCAATATGTCGATGACATCTTGTTGGCTGCTGATACCCCTGAGCAGTGTGAAGAAGGAACACTGTTATTGCTATCATTTCTTGCATCTCATCATCACAAAGTCTCTCGGAAGAAATTGCAATATTGTAGACAGCAGGTTTCCTATTTAGGTCACCTCCTGTCTAAGGAGGGACGTGCACTTACACCAGACCGTATTCAAGCTATTTTAGACACGCCTGTGCCCCGTACTCAGAAGGATGTTCGTGCACTGATTGGCCTTACTTCTTTCTGTAGGCAGTGGATCCCTAGCTTTTCTCACATTGTTAAACCCTTGTTGGCCCTTTTGACTAAAGATACTCCGATGCCCCTCCCATGGACTACTGAATGCCAGAATGCTTTTCAACAGTTACGTCAAGCTCTTTGTTCTGCACCAGTATTAGGAACTCCAGACTACACTAAGGCCTTTACACTCTATGTACACGAGAGGGACGGAAGCGCTCTCTCAGTTTTAGTACAGACACACGGTGATAAGCAGCGTCCTTGTGCATATTTCTCAGCTGTCCTTGATCCAGTCGCCCGTGCACTGCCAGGGTGTTTTCGAGCGGTGGTGGCAACGGCTGTGTCCATACGTCAGAGTGAGGGAATAGTTTTGTCACATAGATTGCTTGTGCTAGTACCCCACTCAGTTGATGCTCTGCTAAATCAAACGAAAACACAACATTTGACTAGTGCCCGCTTGACAGGCTATGAATTGACACTTTTGGCTCCTCATATCACACTGAAAAGATGTTTGACTCTGAATCCTGCTACATTATTGCCATTTCCAGCTACTCAGTCTCAGTCACAAGAGTTACATGATTGTATATCCCTTACTGAAGAACAAACAAAGGGTCGTGTTGACCTACAAGATACACCTCTTTCTAACGTTGATGGGGAACTGTGGGTTGATGGGTCCTGCCTAAAGTTGCCTGATGGCACGACATCTGCTGCTTATGCAATTACAACACTTCAGACAGTAGTTGAGACAGCTCGCATCCCACAGAAGTTGGCTCAAGCAGCCGAGCTGATAGCATTGACAAGAACATGTGAGCTTAGTGCAGATCTACTTGTTAACATCTACACCGAAAGCCGATATGCTTTTGGAGTTGCTCATGATTTTGGGCAACTCTGGAAGGAAAGAGGCTTTCTTACTTCACATGGGACACAAATAGTGCATGGGGAATTAGTACATAATCTCCTTACTGCCTTGACATATCCTAAGAAAGTGGCAATTGTTAAGTGTAGTGCACACAAGAAAGTGACTGATAAAATAGGAAAAGGAAATGCCTTTGCAGACTACACAGCTCGTGAGACTGCAATGCAACAAAGTACTACATCTATGTATGTAGTTAAGTCACAGGCTGAGCGTTGGCATGATGCCAGACAAGATGTGCTGGACATGCAACGATCTGCTTCTGTTGAGGAATTAGACCAATGGTCTAAGGAGGGAACACTGGATGATGAGGGCTGTTGGAGGAATAAAGAAATGACAAAATGGAAGTTACCCACAGCCTATTTACATCCTATGATTCACATGGCACATGGGCCGGCACATGTTGGAGCATCCTCAATAGCAAAGCAACTTATGCAAGTTTGGGATCATCCAGAGATTGCCGGCACAGCTAAAAAGATAGTCCAGTCTTGTCTGATTTGTCTCCAATATAATCCTGGAAAGGGAACACGAACTCCAGCAGGAGGGTTTGCCATACCTACTGCACCTTTTGAAGTCCTGAAATGGATTATATCCAGCTTGAACGCTATAATAATCTGAAGTATGTTCTGGTAGTGGTTTGTACCTTCAGTAAATGGGTGGAGGCATACGCCACAAAAGATAATACAGCTCTTACTACAGCAAAGGTGCTCCAAAAGGAGTTTTTCCCCAGATTCGGCATGTGTCGAGTTTTGTGGAGTGACAACGGACCCCATTTCATTGGGCAAGTTGTTGATTACCTCATGAAAGGGTTGGGAATTAAGCAGAAGTTTCATGCTGCTTTTCACAATCAGCAGGACTAGTGGAACGTTACAATTCTACCCTCAAACTAAAATTGGCCAAAATACAAGCTTCCACATCTTTGAAATGGCCTGATGCACTGCCATTGGCTTTACTATCTATTAGATCGGTACCACATACACGATCTGGCCTCACACCGTATGAGGTGGTTTTTGGAAGGCCAATGAATATTTGGGGGATTCCTAAGCCACGCCCTATACATGATGTACCCTATGTATTGATGAACGACTACTTGTCTCAGTTGACTGACAGTTTGTCTTCTATTTATCAACAGGTTCGGGAGACTCTTCCAGACAGGTCGCAAGGTGAGGGCCACTGCTTGCGCCCTGGAGATTGGGTGCTAACGAAGTCCTTTCAGAGAGCCAGCTCCCTAGCACCCAGATGGCGAGGCCCTGAGCAGGTGCTCTTGGCTACCAGGACTGCGGTTCGAGTGACCAATCGGAAGAACTGGGTTCATGCGACACACTGTCAGAAGGTGTTGCAGGACCTAGTGAGCCCAGTTGTGTTGGCAGATCACTGCGATATCCTGGACACCGAGAAAGGACAAGCTACATCACCTGAAGGACCTGAAGAAGTCTTCCCGGACCACACGATCCCTGGTGCATCTCGATATCAGCTGCGACCCCAGACGAAAGATACTTCATTGCTGAAAAAGACTGTTTGAGCCACTGTCCTGGGTAGTGAAAGACTGAGTCACAAAGGGGGGTACTCTTTTAGTGGTTACTCGTCTCAATCTCAGCGAAGAAACCAATGTCTCCCCAGGACCTTAGGGCACCATCTGTTCTGTTGTTCAACAACAAGATTAAGGGTGGGCAAAGCACTATGCTACGCTCGCGTAGTTTGTGAAGTTTTGCGCTACTTCGCACTACGCGAATTGCACATAGCACAGTGCAAACACGCGTAGCGCAGCGTAGCATAGTGCAGCGGTCATTTTTTGCTTGCTCGCGGTCCTCAACGTCAAGTTGGCAACCGCGAGCAAGCAAAATGACATCCCGGCGAGACTTTTTCCTCGTTCGCGATCAGCAACATCAAGTTGCCGATCGCGAGCGTGGAAAATAAACCTCCCGGCGAGATTCTCAACACGGGGAGGTCAGGTTTCTCATTGCGAGTGGTCGCGTATGCTCGCGACCGCTCGCGATGAGAAACTACCAGTCCGCGTTGAGAAAGCTGCCCGTCGAGTAAAAATCTACTCGAGCGGCAGTAAAAGACAGCTCGCACTGTGCAAGATGCCGTTTTCAATGATTGCACAGTGCGGACAAGCATCCGGCACTGTGCAATCATCGCGAACAGCGCACTACGCAGTTCGCGTAGTGCTATGCGTAGCTCGCGTAGTGCAAAGTGCACTTCGCGTAGCTTCGCGTAGCGCTACTTCGCGAACTACGCCCAGGGTTAAACAAGATGAACATGCCTGCGGAAAAGGAATCGACTGCTGCAAGAGTCTGTGATCGAAAGAGTATATTCATTATTGGACTTATTTCAATTGTTGTTCATATTGCTACAGTAACATGGGTTGTAGAAGGAGTAGCTCCTGCTAGAAATCTACTGACTGCTACTACTCCTGTCCCCATTGAGCACAACTACTTCACTCTTCCTTATCATGAGAAGAAGCACAGACTGTCCTATCTCAACAATACGTTTATTCAAATGTTGCACTACACCCACAATGCTACGAACACTACCAACTGTTGGGTGTGTGGAATGATGCCAGCCCACCAGAAAAAGGGAGGAACACCTTTATTCCTCTGCCGTTTTCACATAATGGCTCCTGCAGAGCCTGGTTCGCACTGTTGTGGGCTTCTGAAATTGCTAATATCACTGACGCTACTGTAGGAAGACTTAATGCCCAGCTAAATAAAGTCTGCTATCCTGGTGAAGAAGGAGACCCACAAGCCACAGGAACTGTATGGGAAATGGAGGAATATCGCAGAGGAAATGCCTCCACACGCTATGTTTTCTCTAACACTCGAACTGTCAAGGGTAATGGACCTCCTGTTATAGCTGTTACTAGAGCTCGAGCGGACCTTTGTGTGAACAGTATTGGCAGTATCCCTGTGGGAAAAAGTGACTGTACTCTGGTGTTAAACATTACTGGAGCAAACAATAGCAGTTTTTTGTCGTCACATAACACCTATTTTATTTGTGGTAATAAGGGATATTATCATTTGCCTATTGGTTGGTCAGGTACATGTTTTGTGTCCTTTTTGCTACCACCTGTGTTCTTGGCACCTGCATCCTACCACAAAGACTATCAACTGTATAATGACATTTCCAAGAGTCGATCTAAGAGGACAATAAATCATGATGAGGTGGATCAAACTGATACTGCCCTGCAGCAGTACGTTGACTTTAATTTGGGACTATTCTTCTTTGTTGGTGCGGCCTTAAACAGCAGAAAGATAAGGCGTTTGACACGTGTTGTAGAGGCTGTAACCAATCAGACAGCCATGGCACTTGGAAATATCACAGAAGAACTACAAATTGCGAGAATCGTGGCGCTCCAAACTAGGATGGTCCTTGACGTCATCCTGGCTGATCGTGGTGGAGCATGCCGCATCATTGGAAGCAGCTGCTGTGTCTACATCCCTGACCACGCCCCTTCAGTTTTTGAAGCAATTTCCAAGCTGCACAAAATAGCCACTGAAATCCATCAGGATTCAGGGACATGGACTTTGACTGGATGGCTATGGACTATGTTTACTGTATGGGGCTGGAAATTATTGTCAGCCCTATGTATATTTCTTGCTATTCTCTTCATTTGCTGCCTCTGTATACAATGTGGCCCGATGCTCTGTTCCCTATGTATTTCTACTTGTACCTCATGTATACCGACTAAACGAAATGTCACAAATATAAATGCTCGCTTGGCAATGGACCAAGAAATTACTGAATTAATGCAGATAGATGTGCACGATGTTTTCCGTACTCCCTCAAAAGTATAGGAAGATGTCTTCAGCATATGCTAAATGGGCCGTCTGTGGAAATCGCAGATAATCTCTGTTAGCATGAGCTGAAACCATCTTGTTTGAGGCATCCATTTTGTCAGCTATGAAATTCTCCTGTCCTCTTCTGCTCGTCTTTTTCCCTGCCTGTGCTGTCTATTTTAGTTAACTTCCTGACTCAGCTAAAAGCAATATGCATGCTAAAGAGTTTGTAGCTGCCAGACCACCTGGTCTCAGACTCAACTGTCAATCTCTTAGTGCTGCCATAAGCACTCCTGCTCCCCTCCCACTTTGCTGACTGAGGGATTTCCCATTTGCCCATGTTTGACGGTAGTTATTCCTGTGTAGGCCTGTAC
The DNA here is from genome assembly GCA_963921515.1 of Calotriton arnoldi. Classification (NCBI taxonomy): domain Eukaryota; kingdom Metazoa; phylum Chordata; class Amphibia; order Caudata; family Salamandridae; genus Calotriton; species Calotriton arnoldi. The sequence continues at coordinate 697,289 of CAWUFW010009269.1, forward strand.
CTTCTATTTGTAACTACATGCTTACCAGTGCAGAAAACTCTGTATAAAAGCACCATGGTCTGTGTATTCAAGCCACTACCTCCTGGAACACTTGAGGGTGTTGTATGGACGAGGTCTCACTCATGAGTGAATAAACTTGTTCTTTGAATTCCAGCTTCAGTGCCAATTTCTTCTTTGTTGGTTTAAGGACCCGTGGACAAAGATAAGGGTGACCCCTGCACCGGTGTGCCCCTAAAAAGGCACATTTCCACAACCGATCTAGTTGAGGGACAACGCTAAGCTAGCGATGTTTTTAGTCTTAATTATGTGACTAGGTTTAATAAGCATGTGACCTTTGAGCCACCACTAAGCAGGGTTTGTGGGCCAGCTAGAAGGGCAGCCCGCAGGTGTTCCCTGCTGCCCACTGAAGCAAAAATGCTATGTTTAAAGAGAAGCAGAGGTGTTGCACCAGCGCTGGGGGGCTGATCGCGATAAGCAGATTTCCTTTTGCGACAAGTATGAGCCATTGCCCGTTAGCAAACAGCTAACGCAGCCAGTACTGGTGGTCGAGTGGACTAAAGCTCCCACTATAGGACCTGTGTTTGACCTCAGGCCACACATTTTCATTGCGTGGTGGGTTCGTTCTGCATTTTCCTCCTGTGGGAAGGATAAAGTGAGTGGCATTGGCCTTTTGGCGACAAGTACGAGCCATTGCCCCTTAGCAAACAAATAGCGCAGCCAGTTCTGGTGGCTTAGTGGGCTAAAGCTCCCACTATAGGACCTGTGCTTGACCTCATGGCCACCCGTTTTCAATGCGTGGTGGGGTTCGTCAGCCGTTTCATCCTTCAGGGGTGATGAAGTGAGTGGCATTGAATTGGATAGCGGTCAATATGTTATTTCCAGCACCAGGATCCAGGATGCCCTTTGTGGTGAACGTGCACTTTACATGCACACAGGTTATGCCAGGGTAGGTCATAAATAGCAACACGTAGGGCAAATTATCTGGTGTGGTAATGGGCACATTATTAGGGAGTCATAAGTCTCTTGCTTACTTGCATTTTCCAACCCAAGCTAGTGAGGTGAGGTTGCCATTTGCTATTTGCAGGAATTTGTCATTGTAGAGCACAACTAGGTCCGCGTAGAGGGTTACGTTAGGGAATTATACCTTTCCAGCTAGTGGTCAGCTTTAGAAGAATTTGAGAACTGGCTTCAGTGAACTCAAAGTGTGGGGTCACCAATAGTTCGGCCCTATATAGTCGGGCAATACTCCGTGCTAGCGGTGACTGCGGCTCTCTGCACAGGTTCTCACTTGCCGCCAAAATCTCCCTTGCTCTGCAACTGGAGAACGCAATTGAGCTTGTCTCAGTGGGGTATCTAACCAAGATACTCTTAACCCGGGGTTACCATCCAGAATTCTGGGCCATCTGAATTAAGCCTTGGTCACGTCTTAGTTTTTAGAGGTCCAAACTCGAACTCTTGGGTAATGTGCAGCGTTTCATGTGGTCAGAAAGCTGCGCCTGTATTTGCCAGGACCTGGATGCGGGGGCAGTTTCTGACGGTGCCCTCGCAAATTGGGAAAAATTTCGGCAAGGAATGCCGGCAGGCTTTGCTGCCTGGATGAGGCTGCGGTATGGTTATTAGTACCAAGGTAGTTTGATTTTATATAACTCAGCGAAGCTGGAGGGCAACGATTTTCATGTACTTACGCAACGCTTAGGCACTTACGCAAATGTCATTTGCAGCCCTGTTGGGGTACCCGGGGTAGCTACATCTGGGGTTAATTGCTTCATACTCACGGGTAGGATCCTCAGGGATGCTCCAAGGGGAAGACAAGGTTGCTTTTCCACAGCCAGGGGCGGACCATCTGGTGTTCAGGAAAGTGGGGTAGATGAATCCTGCTAGTTGTATACTTTCCAGGGGTCGCTCAATTTTTCCCGATAATGATGTGGAGTGATGAGCTTGCCTGGCTGGGGCACCCATTCTTGATTTAGGGTGCCACTGAGGCGGCAGCGATGGGCTAGCTGGGTCAGAGGTGCAAAGGCCTTGTGTTGCAGAATCTGACAACGACAGATAATATGTGAACTTAATCCCATCGTTAGGTTCGCCTCTAACTCCTTTCTCTCTTTTGTATCCTCCGGTCGGCGCAAGTGAAAGCGGGAGGATTTGGAACAGAAACTGGGTACCTCGTTGTCTTCTGTGAACACGGAAGCAGTGTCCAAAGGGTCCTGGGCGAGGACCACTCACACGTGAGGCCGTGCCAAGGTGTAAGGTGCAAGGAGTTGTCTGAACATCAGCTAGATCTTTTGCCACTTTAGGTGGACGCCGAAGGTGTTACAGAGGCCCTCCCATGCACATTGGGTGCAAACCGAGCACAGGGAGGGGGAAAGATGGGTGTATAGGGGTGCCCGAGGGAGGTATCCTAGCAGGGAGACGGGCCCCCGGCACAAATACTCCCAGTATGGTTGGTGTGTTGGGTCCTCACGAAAGGAGTGGCCAACCAATGTCCAAGAGGGTACTGGACTAGGGTTTCTAAGAAAAAGAGTCCATAACTAGTCATATTCTCACTCTGGAATGGTTAGCGAGGAAGCCACAGGGACAATGGAAGGGTGCGGGGGAGGGGAAGTTCTGCTTCCAGTAGGCAATTTGGGGCCAATCCCTGCACAAGTGCAGTGACGCACGAATTTTGGCATGACAGCACTATTCCTTGGAGATAATATTGGTTCACTCCGTAAAGAAGTTTAATGACAGAAGGGATAAGCTTGTCCTGTTTCCCAAATTACAGACGATTGCGCAGGGTTGCATCCGGGGGGGAGCGGTTTTTTCCTGCAGGGCGGGGTGCACCCTTCCAAACTGGACAATGCAGTTTCATAGCCTGGATGTTAAGAGTAGCAAGCAGGGCATGACCTTCGGGTCAGCAGCGGAGGGGGAGGCCAGATAGTCGGTCAACTATACTGGCCTGTGGCGGTAAGGTCATGATTGCTAGGTCAATTTTACATCTCTTAGTAGGCATCCCATTGTTTAATGGGGATGCCCGGGGGGGGGGGGGACAGGGCTCCCTCATCACACTCCAGGGGGCGTTTACGGCCGGTAGGCTGAAGGGTGCGGGGGTAGGAAGTGCCGCTTCCGGTAGGCACCTTTGGGCCAAGCCCCGCACAGGCCCATGGGCGCCACCGTGGCATTACATCAGTCCCATCACACTCCAGGGGGTGCTTACGGCCGGTAGGCTGAAGGGTGCGGGGGGTAGGGAGTGCCGCTTCCGGTAGGCCCGTTTTGGGCCAACCCCCGCGCAGGCGCATGGGCGCCAACGTGGCATAACATCAGTCCCTGGGAGGTAGTATTGGAGGGCGTAGGGGGTGCCCACGGAAAGGAATCTGATGGGCAGATGGGCCTCCTGCGCAAGGTCACTCCGGTAAAGGGGGACCTGGCAAGTACTTGGGAACAGTCATGACCTCGCACGTAGGCTCATCCGGGATACGCAGAAAACAAAGTATACATATTCCAGTTTTAGGTTAGGTATGGCTATGTATAGACTCATGTTCAGGTTAGCCATCAAAGATGTGTAAATATGTGTACTTGAAATGTTAACGTATATGTTTGGGTTTTCTGCGTATATAAAAATTTGTGTTAATGTATTTTATTATGCTTTATTATTTTTAATAAAATACGGCCGGGGTTATACAACCCCTAATCCAATTTCTGTTTTGGATAATTTATTATCAGTGCCCGGGATCCCTGTCTGGAGGGGAGTGTTGGGTGGTCAACAATTCAATTCAAGGGGAGGGGACTCGGCAATACCAAGCCATATCCCAAGGCGCCGACCGGGAACTCGGTCACGCCGCCAATATGGCAGTTGTGCCGGTCCCCGGGACGCTTCCTCGGTGGGGGGCGGGGACAGCGCAGGATGATGCGCTCGGCTCCAGCCTCCCGCTCACACCCATTGGGTGCCTGTACATGCCCCGGAAGCAGTTGAAGCACTTCCGGGGCAAACGCAGGCGAAACAGGTCCCGGTCTAGCCGGGACCTGTTCTTTCCAGATCTGGGGGACAGAGGCTCAATAAAAAGCGCCGCGGAGCGGCGGGAAAGTCTTTTCCTCGCCGCTCAGCTCCATAGAACAGCACCTCGCCAGCCCCACCCGCCGGAAGACTTTCAGGAAGCCCCGGTTTCTTTTCCCCCACCCACCATCCCTTGAGGCAGCGAGGTTTAGGAAATATTGATGTACAGGCATGTGTTTTTAACGGTTTGCTTTACAGGCTGAAGTTTGTAATGTTCTTTTTAGTCATTGAATGTCATATCGTTATGTTTTGCTTACAGGGTGTTGTAATTTTGCTTGTCATATTTGTATGTCTAAGTATCCTTGGTTTGAACGGTTTGCTTTACAGGTTGAAGTTTGTAATATTCTTTCAGTCATCGAATGTCATATCGTTATGCCTTGCTTTGCAGGGTGTTGTAATTTTTGCTTGTCGTATTTTATGTCTGAGTATCCTTGGTCTGTGGTACGGTCATGATTGCTAGGTCAATTTTACATCTCTTAGTAGGCATCCCATTGTTTAATGGGGACGCCTGGGGGGGGGACAGGGGTCCCTCATCACACTCCAGGAGGCGTTTACGGCCGGTAGGCTGAAGGGTTCGGGGGGTAGGAAGTGCCGCTTCTGGTAGGCACCTTTGGGCCAACCCCCGCGCAGGCGCATGGGCGCCAACGTGGCATTACATCAGTCCCATCACACTCCAGGGGGCGCTTACGGCCGGTAGGCTGAAGGGTGCGGGGGTACGGAGTGCTGCTTCCGGTAGGCCCCTTTTGGGCCAACCCCCGCGCAGGCGCATGGGCGCCAACGTGGCATAACTTCAGTTCCTGGGAGGTAGTATTGGAGGGCGTAGGGGGTGCCCACGGAAAGGAATCTGATGGGCAGATGGGCCTCCTGCGCAAGGTCCCTCCGGTAAAGGGGGACCTAGCAAGTAGTTGGGAACAGTCATGACCTCGCACGTAGGCTCATCCGGGATACGCAGAAAACAAAGTATACATATTCCAGTTTTAGGTTAGGTATGGCTATGTATAGACTCATGTTCAGGTTAGCCATCAAAGATGTGTAAATATGTGTACTTGAAATGTTAACGTATATGTTTGGGTTTTCTGCGTATACAAAAATTTGTGTTAATGTTTTTTATTATGCTTTATTATTTTTAATAAAATACGGCCGGGGTTATACGACCCCTAATCCAATTTCTATTTTGGTTGATTTATTATCAGTGCCCGGGATCCCTGTCTGGAGGGGAGTGTTGGGTGGTCAACAATTCAATTCAAGGGGAGGGGACTCGGCAATACCAGGCCATATAGGTCTCTTGAAAGCTCTGGTATAGCCTCTCCTGTGTTTCTTACATTGAGTTATGTTGGCCTCCAGCACTGATTACAGCTAGTTATGATACGCTCATAAAATTCTATTAAATCACTTTTTCCAATCTTTAAAGCCAGTTCTAGTTTTCTGGTTCTGAAGGGGGAGAGTCTATCAAAAGTTGATGAAATAGAAATAGTGTGATGATAGTACACACAGTGCATTTGTGTAAGCACAAGCCTTGCACTTATTTCTGCACATGCATTGCTCCCAGAACAGTGGCGTCACTCAAGGCCTGATTACTGTCCCCTTGATTCAGTGCGCAGGCCTTGCTCGCGGTGCCCTTACTTCTGATCACACTTTTGCGATAAGCGCCCTTTTTTAGTTTTTTTTAGAGTTTTATATAGCGGGAACTAGACCGGAAGATATCGGGTATCAGAGCGCTTTACATTAGCACCAGTTTCCTTACACAAGGACACATTCATTTTTGTTAGGCACGGGGAGATTGAGTGATTTGCTCCAGCAGAGGCCCTTCCCATTTTGTGGTCCTGCTCTAGCACAGAGGCCCTGCTCACACCTTGCCTGCTTCAGCACAGTGGACTGAGTGAATTGTACTTGCCTATGCTAAGCGCCCCTGCAGGGTGCCTTCGTGTGAAAAAAGGCCCTGGCTGCAGGTGCCTACCTCGGCAAGGGAGTTTGGGGCAGGAATTGTTGTATGCCAGGTTCAGCACTAAGGCTCTGCCTGCTCTGAGTGTGCAAGCACCAGCAGGCGCCCATACTCGGAGCAATGTGCCTGCCCCAGCACAAGTCCCAGGTCACAACGCACCTGCTTCAGTACAGTGCCCCTCTCACATTCTGTCTATCAATAGCTGCGGTCAGTGGCACGAACTGCTTGCTCACAGTGTGCCTGCTCCAGCACAGGTAGTCCTGATTCACAGTGTGCCTGCTCCAGCACAGATGTTCCTGGCTCACATTGTGCCTGTTCCAGCACAGGTGGTCCTGGCTCAAACTGTGCCTGCTCCAGCACAGGCGGTCCTGACTCACAGTGTGCCTGCTCCAGCACAGGCGGTCCTGACTCACAGTGTGCCTGCTCCAGCACAGGCGGTCCTGGCTCACAGCGTGTCTGCTCCAGCAAAGGTGGTCCTGACTCACAGTGTGCCTGCTCAGCACGTGAACTGCTTGCTCGCAGTATGCCTGCTCCAGCACTAAACTTCGATTGACAGTTTGTTAAATCGCAGTGGCGCTGGTTAACCCTGTGCCCTCCCCGGCACAGTTGGCGCCGGCTCGCGCTTTGTCTGCTGCAGCGCAGGGGTTATCATGGTTCGCAGAGCGCCTGCTCTAGAACAGAGGTCCTAATTCAGGGAACGCCCTCTCTACCTAGGGGCTCGAGCTCACCGCGTGCCTGATCGGTCACAGCGGCCCTGGCTCACAGCGTGCCTCCTTCACCACAGGGACGTTTACTCACAGGGCGCCTGCCCAGGCACGCGCAGCGCATAGCGCACCGACTCACGCTTCTGAGCGCGGGGCCTGTCTCAGGGTCTGCCAATTCTAGTCCAGGGACTCTGGGTCTCAGAGTGCCGCTCCTGAACACAGGCTGCGGGGCTTACAGCGGGCCCGCCTTAAAAAAATCAGCTATCAATCCGTGCCCAAGTTTTACAGTGACACACCTAGAAATATTTCTCGACACCTCAGTCAGCAGAGAAAATAGACACAACAAAAACAAACGCACACGCACCTGGCCTTCCTAGAACGATATGGCATTCCAGAGGAGAAACGAGCATTTTAACTTTTCAAAACTTCCTCCTGTTTATATCTGCACTTGAACACCACCTGACCCAATAATGCAGATTTCGGCATTAGGCCAGTTTATGAGAAAAGCCTGGCACGACCAAGGACTTATATTTAGCAGCAAGCCTTGGCAAAGACTAAAGGTCTCGACCTTTTTGGCTTTGCCAATGCAGACCTATTGGCTTTACCAATGCTTTTTGTCGATGCTGGTCAGCATTGGGAGAAGAAAAAAAAATAGTTGTTGTCAATACTGAACTGCATCCATCCCGCCCAAAAAAATGTGCAATGTCTATGCTTGTATGTATGGTGAGCGTAGGCGTCATCACACTTTGGCGGCCTTAGCGGGAGAAAGTCTATTTGGGCAGGCGTCATCACACATTTGGGCACATAGGTCTCGATGCAGCAACTATTTTGTTTTTGCTTTTAATTTACTGTTCCAAGATGGCATTTTTTTTTTTTAAATAAAGGAGCAACCCTGATGCAAATTGCAGCTGCCAAGCCATCAAAAAAAAGAAAAGAAAAAAGAACGTAATGGGGAGGGTGGATGCAATAATGGAGTGGGTGGGAGGAGGTCCAGGTTGAATTAAATGCTGCCAAGTAATTGAAGCAGAGAGAGGATAGCAACAGAGAGGCTGGGAGGGAGGTGCTAAATTTGAAAAAGAAAAAAACCGGAGAGGTACAGGAGATGCAACCAACGAGCTGGAGGGTAGCACGAAAACAGAGAGCGTGGGAAGAAGTGATTTGAGTGGAGAAGTAGCACACGAGGGAGAGAACAAGAATACAAATACACTCCATGGACTGCTGAGCTTGTAAGAAAAAAGTAGTTCGATTAGTGTAGGCAATGGAAGGATATGTAATCATCCAATCAAAGGACGGTAAAGAAGAGGTGCTCCCGGGGAGGGACAACACAAGAAGAGGAAGGAAAGCCATCGAATAAGAAGCAAGCAAATGAGATTGACAGGAAAGCCAAGCAATGGTAAAGAATGGGCTGACCCAAAGCCCAGTGAAATTATTGGTATTGTTCACAATAAGTCTTCGACAGCTAAAAGCTCTTTGTTGGTGGGGCCTAAAAAGGAGTTAAAATGCATGATGGATGGAGAAGGCAGTAGCTGTAATACAAAGTGAATAACTTTTATTCCCTTTTTGTCATAAAAGAAACATTTAGGAATGCGAACAGAACTTGCAACAATAAAGGGGCGGGCCAGTTGGAACCATAACCGAAGCGACAGAAACAAATATGAGACTTCTGCTAGTGGGGAATGTTTTAGGTAGAAAATCACGTGTATTTGTAAAGCACACATTCGTCATTCGGGTTACCTTGGTTATTGTTACCCGTCTCAGTGGTACTTATTTTAATGAAATTGAGATGATAAAAGGCCGAATGGCCCCACTGGAGTTTGAACCTCGGTAGTTAATGTATTAGTACACTTACCCAACAAAGACAACAAAGGTAGCTTTGTATGTTGGTCACTTGCTCAAGAACTCTCTGGGGCAGATTTACTAGGTTCTCACGCAGCGCAGTGCAGCAGCCCCAAATGCTGCGCTCAGGGGCGTCTCCTCCATTTGAGCAGAGGAGCGTCGTCCCACAAGCCCCAGAGCTGAAAAATAAAACTGTAATAAAGTTAATTTATTACTGTTTTATTTTTCTGCAACCCATCCTGAACTAAGTCTCAGGACGGGGCGGGCCAGCGATGTTGAGTGGGAGCAGCAGAGCTATGTGCTTTAAAATGCACTTGTCTCTTAGGCCAGCCGTCTTGCGACGGCCAGCTAGACATGCACATTTTAAAGTTCTTAGACAGCTGGGTTAGAGAAAGCGCAAGCCTCCACTGCTCTTCGGAGCCCTGGGAGAGGCCGCTCTATCCATTCCGCCAGGATTGTGTAGTGCAGTTTCCTGCATCTGGAACTTCCGTGAGGAGAGAAGACACCCATGGGAATAGGACGTCGTGCTGCAAGATAAAAAGTAAGTATTTTTTAGTTAATACTTTTTTTTTTAACAGAAATATGGCACTCTTCTCTTCTCTCCCTAGCGTCAGAGCTGAAATATGCTGCTGTGCGCCACAGACACACCTTTGCACTATAGTGCAAGAGTGTCTCTGTGAGTCTAGCATAGGTTTTGTACTGGAAGGGAACTCTTCCAGTACAAAATACCATGCTTAGACTAACTTTAAACGTTTTCCTACTTTGTATGTGTGCTGTACAGTGCAGCACACATACAAAGTTGTAAAAGAAAGGAGAATAAAAGCATCTCTCCTTCATAGCGCCTATTTGAAACGGGCACTATTTTCTGACGCTAAACCCTGTCTACTTTTTTAAGTAAATAGGACTTGGCGTCACGAACCTTGGGTGGTTGCATGGGAACGCCCATGCACCACACATGATGTGCCCTCTTGGCGCTAAGTAATACAAAGCAGCGCTACGCGCTGTTTTGTGCTACTTTCGAGTGTTTTCCAACGCTAAACAAGTTTAGCACTGGAAAGTAAATTAGTGAAAAAAGATTTAGCGTCATTTTGCGCCACTTTTGTGACGGGAACACAGCGTTAATCTTAGTAAATAGAACCCACAGGGGCATATTACCAAGCCCCTATCGCCACCACAACGTCACTTTTTGTGACGTTGTGGTGGCGATAGGGTCAGCGCCCTATTACCAAGGCAGCGTTAAACCACCTAACGTGGCTAAAAGCCACGTTAAGTGGCTTAACGCTGCCTTGGTAATAGTGCCCCTTCCACGCTAAACTTAGCGTGAGAGGGGCGTGCAGTGGGTGTTGCGGTGGGCGTTCCACCGCAACACCCATTCACCTCGACGCTGCCACCTATTATCAAGAGAGGCGATAATAGGTGGCAGCGCCGAACTTAAGACCAGGAAAATCCTGGTCTTAAGGTGGCGATACGAGGAGAAATGCTTCATTTCTCCTCGTTTTTGATTTTTCCATGTGTGCTGCCTTGTGCAGCACACATGGAAAAAGCAAAATGCCAAGGTTTGTTTATGTACAGGAAGGTGTCCCTTCCTGTACATAAACAAACCTTTTCTTAAAATGCCATTTTGTAACTTACATGCGTGCTGCATGAAGCAGCACACATATGGTGCAGCCTGGTGCTTCCGAAGTGGCGATGAGAGGCGTTAAGCCAAGGAGGCTAACGCCTCTCACCGCCACTTCCTAGATAATATGCCCCACAGTGTTACCAGCATGTCGCAAAATAATTTTCCTTGGCAACAACTCAGCCATTTATACTTCTGGGGTGGGTCTGAAGGGTCTAAAAGGCAAGAGAAAACACACGTGGTAATAAAGTCGCTGACATTTAATACAGTGATCCTGACAAAGCCACTCCATTTTCTTCTGCATCATGCGGCTCTCTGCCAACATTGGGTGGGCTTACAAACAAGCTGAACACCATAAAAAAGACACATTTTCACAGGAACCGTAAAACATGCCGTTAAAAAGAACACTACAACGCTGAGACACAAAGCAGGTCATTTTAAACGTAAAAGCGGGTCTTTGAATGTAAGCGCCGATCCTCACATGCCCTGTTGTTTGAATACATAGGCCTAGTAACAACAGGAACAGGTGGTCAGTTTTATAAAAGGTTTTAGTGACCAAATATTTGTTCAACTGGCTGCAGGGAGTAATTTCTCAAACTCAATGAGATTTTTGTTTGCCAGAGGGCCTTACAATGGCATTCCCGAGCCAGGAAAGCTTGTTCTGGTGGAGAGCTGTAGACATGGCGACCCTATAACTTGTACCATGAGGGGCAGATTTACAAGCCCCTTGCGCCACTTTTGCATCACTTTTCCCATGTTAAAAATGACGCAAAGGTGGCGCAAGGGGCTTGTAAATCTGCCCCTGAGTGTCCTGTTTAGCGGTCCGGGCCCTCAGCGACCAGCACAGCTATACTATTGGATAAAAGTAAGTCCAGTTCCAAGTCCCTTCACCAGTCCAAAGCACCACAGATAAAAAAAAGTGTAAGAATCATTTTTGGGGGCGAGAAAGTTTTGCAAAGGTCAATTTTTCCCCGTTTGCACACCTTGGAATGTTGCCTGGTTTGCCTTTAAATTTGCCCAAGCAACATTTTAGAGTCCTTTGCGAGTGAGCTGGAAAACAGCCCGATATTCCGAGTTACCTGTAATACTCAGGGGAGGAGGATTTTTTATAGTAACGAGTTAAAACCCGTTGGCTCTCTACGAAGTGGAGAATTACCCGTGGAATCAGGAATACTGAACCTGGTCACCACTGTTAATTCATCACGACTCACGAGTGGGATTCACGTTATTTACTGAGTGTTTGTATCAATATTATATGCTGTAAATCTTTCGCACAATTATTCTTCCCCTAGTTTAAAATTTGTGCAGCTTTTCTATCCACAATGTGATTGCAAAGGAAAAGAACACCTGGGGGTCTATTTACTAAGGGTCTTATCTACAAGAAAGTGACTCAGCGCAGCACCGCAAGCCATTTGGCTGCGCCGCACTGAGTCACTTTCAAAGCACAGGGATGCGACATATTTACAATAATATATCGCATCCCTGTGTTTTCCCCTGCGCTGGAGCATAATTGGCTGCCATACACCAACGCATGCACCCTTGCACCCTCTGCATTTTAGGGGAGATTGTTTTTGTGCAGTAAGGGACACCTTCCTGCACAAAAACAATCACAAGAGGTGATTTCCTCTTTCGATGTGTACTGCAGAATGCAGCACGCATAGAAAGAGGAAAAAACAAGGAGAAATGAAAACATTTCTCCTCATTGCGCCTCCCTACGCCTCCCAAGACGAGGCGTAGCATTCTGACACATTCCCAGGTTTACAAAAGGTTGTAAATCTGGGAATGCTACAGAAGCCATGGGTGTTACGTGGGAACACCCACAATAACCATGGCACGCCCCTTTCCCGCAAAGTGCTGCATGGAAAGGGGCTGTATTTACAAGGACACTAAAAGCAGCGCAGGGTGGCTTTGCGTGTCCTTGTAAATATGGGGCAACAAATGCACCGCCGGTGCATCACAAAAAGTGACGTGCCGGCGGCACAAGGGGCTTGTAAATAAGCCCCTAAGGTTTTACGCTGTTTTTGTGTCACAAAAGTGATGCAAAACAAAGCTTAATCTTTTTTCACCTATTTACTTTCCAGCGCAAAACCTGTTTTACGCCGGAAAATAACTTGAAAGTCGCGCAAAGCAGCGCATAGAGCTGCTTTGCATTACTTATCGCCAAGGAGGCGTACCATGGGTGGTGCGTTAGCGTTCCCATGCACCCACCCAAAGTTTCAGATGCTAATCCCTATTTACTTAAAAAAAGAAGACAAGGTTTAGTATCAAAAAATTGCGCCCATTACAGACAGGCGAGATGAAGGAGAAATGCTTTTATTTCTCCTTTCTTTTCTGACTTTGCATAATGGCGATTTGCTACTTCTGTGTGTGTGCAGCACACATAGGAAAAGAAAAAACGAGGAGAAATAAAAGTATTTCTTCTCGTTGCTCCAATCTAACGCCTGCTTTTGCATGGCATTAGTTTTTGGCGCTGCCTCAGATTTACAGATCCTTGTAAATCTGGGGCAGCGGCAAAAAGCAATGGGTGTTGCGGTGGAACACCCACAGCGATTCCCATTGCATGCCCCTTTCATACAGAAAACTGCGTGAAAGGGTACCATATTTACAAAGCGGCATTAAGCCACACAAAGTGGCTTAACGCTATTTTGTAAATATGGTGCAGGACATTGAGCCACCGGAACTTCGCAAAAAGTAACATTCCCATTTGGTAGATGGTGCGTTTGAAGGGTGGTACTGCAGTTTCTGGAGTTCAAGGTGAGAAGGGTCCTTTGGTTGAGGCCAGGCTTAGGTCTCTCTCCTGATCACAGTTTGGCTGTTAATGAGGTTTGTGCAGAAGTCTCACATCTCTTTTTGCCTCTGATGGGGGTGTTCCAGGCTGGAGACTACTCTGCTGTGAGCAGCATCACTCTGCAAAAAGGTTTTGTATGGCGAACAGCCTGAAGTGGACAGATGAAAAATGCAGACATAAAATCTACATTCCCTCTGTGCTCTACCTGTGTAAAAGTGGGAGCCACTGGCTCACTCGTTGTTCCAGTTCCAAGTTTTCTTCGACTAAAGAAGGGAGTGCTCCACAGAGTACTCAGAAGACTGCGGCGCAATCACAGCTGGTGTCTGTCTGACAGCTAGCTTCGCAGAGGTGAGGGGGCATCACCTGGAGTCTGGTCTTGCTGAAAGAAGCAGAATCTCTGGCTTGAAGCACCTTGAAGCCCACCTGCTGCTGAGAAAAGGAAGGAGCCTGGCAACCGTGCAGAGCTGTGACTGACCTGAAGTGCCAGAGCAGCTTGAGTCCCGGTCTGTGTGGGTCTATCAGCCAAAAGCAGACTAGGGAGAGCGTTCTCCTGGTCAGAGACCTGCTCTCTCCCCCAGCAGCTCTGCTGTTGTGCCACTGCCGCTGACCCCGCTCACCTCTGCTGGTAGGTGTTCGAGGCCCTCTTCCACCCGCAGGCTCCTGCCTGCGCCTCATCCCTGGTGGTCCAGTGGGAGAGCCGTGCTCTTCTGCTGGTCCGCTGCTGTCTGTCTCTGTGTTGTGCCCGTTTTGTTTTGTCTTTGTTAGGGCCTTATTATTGTGCCTCTTTTCCTCTTTGTGCCTTTTTTCCTGTTTTGCTGACTTTCCTGTTGTACCTGTTTGTTGCCCTGTGCCTGTTTCCTTTCCCGCCGCTGCTGCCCCCGCGGCCCCTCCCCCCCTGCCGGTTCCCGCTCCCGCCTCACAGCTGCGCTTCCCTCCCCCCTTCCCTATTTAATGGTGGCCGCGCCGCTGGCGCGCTGAAGCGTGCCAAAGGCAAGCCCTTCTGTGCCCGTCCGCGCCCAGTGCCAGGGACCCTGGCTCTCCGACCTCCCACCGCTACGACTCTGCTGCCCTCCTCGCACTCAACCCCGGAAGGAACAACAACTGACAGCTGTCTACGCTGAACACCACCCACGGCCAGTTCTCCTGCTGACACTGCCGACAATCCCTCAACATCCTCAGCACCCCCACGACCACCTCACCCACGCCGGACGCCAGCACCACCGAAGCCCTGAAGTGCATCCTCCTCAACGTGCGCTCCCTGCACAGACATGCTGTAGAGATCTGGGACCTCCTCGACACCCTCTCGTCAGACGTCGCCTTCTTCACGGAAACCTGGACCAACGCCTTCTCTGCCCCCGACATCAGCACCACCATTCCTGATGGATACAAGATCCAGAGGAAGGACTGCCCCAACTGCCTAGGAGGAGGACTCGCCATCGCACACAAGCGCACCCTCCGACTCTCCACCTCTAGCACGAGCGACTCCCCCTCCAACACCGAACACCTCCACTTCCAGATCCAGACCAGCCCTAGACCTACGCTTTGTGGCACCCTCGCCTACAGACCCCCCGGGCCTCGCACCTCGTTCACCACTACCATCGCAGACCTCATCGCACCCCACGCCATCGCCTCCATGGACTACATACTCATCGGAGATTTGAACTTCCACCTTGACAACCTTAGCGACCCTGACTCCACCGCCCTCTTGGACAACCTCGCCAACATCGGACTGAAACAGCTCGTCACCACCCCCACCCACAAGGCAGGACACACCCTCTACCCCATCTTCGCAGGAGGGATCAACATCCGCTTCAGTCACACCTCGCAGCCCCTCTGGACGGACCACCACTGCATACACTTCTCTTTCAACACCGCCACCACTCACAAACCCACTCCGCGCCCACCACGAAGGAACTGGAGCAAGGTCACAGAGGAGCACCTTAACTCCACCCTCATCCACGACCCCCCCGCCTCGAACAATGCCAACTCTGCAGTCAAGGAACTACACCGCTGGATCACCAACTGCGCAGACAAGCTCGCACCCCTCCGCAACCCCGACAGAAAACGCCCCTTGAAGGCCACCTGGTTCACCACCGACCTCCAAGAAGCCAGACGCTCCTGCAGACACCTCGAAAAATGATGGAGAAATAGCAGAAGCACTGAAGACCAGACCACCTACAAGAACGCCATGACAGAATACCACCAACTCATAAGATCCACCAAGAGGACCTTCATCCAGAACAAAATCCTCACCAACTCCAGCAACTCGAAGGAACTCTTCAGCATCATCCAGCAATTCACCAAACCCCCCAGCGAAGCCATGGACGTCACACCCTCCCAGGACCTCTGCAACAAGCTCTGCTCCTACTTCCACCTGAAAATCAAGACCCTCTACGATAACTTCAGCGAACAGACTCCAGAAACCACCCTTTCATCCAGCGACAACAGCCAGCCCACCACCACCGCTTGGACCCTGGCCACCACCGAAGATACCACCACCACCATGAAGAGCACTCACTCAGGAGCTCCCACAGACCCCTGCCTGCCACACATCTTCCACAGAGCCGCTGCCGCCATAGCGCCCGAGCTACGATGCACCATCAACGCCACCTTCGAATCCAGCACTTTCCCCGACGATTGGAAACGCGCAGAGGTCAAGCCCCTCCTCAAGAAACCCTCTGCAGACCCGATGGACCTGAAAAACTACAGACCCATCTCTCTCCTCCCCTTCGCAGCCAAAGTCACCGAGAAGATCATCAACGCCTATGTGACTAACTTCATCGAAGAGAACGCCATCCTCGATTCTTCCCAGTCCGGATTCCGCAGTAACCACAGCACTGAGACCCCCCTCCTTGCCGCCACAGACGACATCCCCACGCTCCTCGACCAAGGCCACACCGCAGCCCTCAACCTGCTAGACCTCTCTGCAGCCTTCGATACCGTCTCTCACCGCACTCTCGCAGCCAGACTCCACGATGCCGGCATACAAGGAACCGCCCTCAACTGGCTCCGCTCCTTTCTCTCCGGCAGAACCCAAAGGATCAGACTCCCGCCTTTCCTCTCCGAACCCACCGAGATCAACTGCAGAGTACCCCAAGGATCATCGCTCAGTCCCAAGGAATCTTGCTGTGCTGCTCTGCGTTAAAACAAAAGGGCAGGAATGCGCTGTATCTATAAGATACGGCACATTCCTGTCCTTTTTCCCTGCTCTGGTGCACAATGTGCTGCCATGTGCCAAAGCAGGTCCCCTTGCACCATGGTGCAAGGGGGCCTGCATTGCGGGGTTGATTGATTTTGTGCAGGACGGGACACCTTCCTGCACAAAATCAATCAATTCAGGCAATATCCTTTTTCTATTTGTGCTGCAGAATGCAGCACACATAGAAAAAGGAAAATACGAGGAGAAATTAAAACATTTCTCCTAGTTGTGCCTCCCTGACGTATTCCCAGGTTTACGATGCCTCGTACATTTGGGAATGCACCAGGTTCCATGGGTGTTGTCTTGGTACACCCACAGCAACACCCATGGAACGCCCCTTTTACGCAGTGTTCTGGGTGAAAGGGGCACGTATTTACAAGGCCATGAAAAGCCACGTAAAGTGGCTTTATGTTGCCTTGTAAATATGCAGCAGCACATTGTGCCTCCGGAACGTCAAAAAAGTAACGTTCCAGCTGCGCAAAAGTTCAGCAAGGGGCCTCTTAAATGAGGCCCTAAATGTCGGGCGTGTCAAGGTGTCAGGGATCGTTTAAGGACAAACAAACAAGATCTGTGTCTATCTGAAATATTAAACAATTCCAACTTTCCCTTCTTCCAAGAACACTCCCAGATTAAGCTGAACAGGCAAGAGCTGGAGGCTGTGGAGAATGGGCCAGTGGCGGCTAGGGCTGAGGTGAAAGTGGGAAGTGGGCATCAGAACCAATCAGGTGAGGGCCAGTAGAAACTAGCCAAGTTGTTCCGGGGCAGTACAAGCAGCAACAGTAGTAAAACAATGTTGTCTCACAACTTCTATAAGTTGTACGGTTCCAGCTGCCATTAGTCTTGTCCACTGTTTGCGCTCCTCCACCATTGTTGTTTTTTTCCAACTTCACATCCACCCTCAGTTCCTCTCCCGTTCTCTCTGACTGAACCTACTTTTAGCAGTCTACTGCCATCCCAGATGCATTTTTACCTCACTTGCGTCTTCCATTGATACCACCTGATGGTGCTGTCATTCTGTTCTGTGGCTGTCCTGCTCTCCCTGCAAACTGCTGGTGTTCTAAGGTGCTTATATATTGTGGGGGGTCTCCTGGTACCCCCAAGAGTATGGTTACAGTCTTGTGTTTTGAGCATTCATAAGAGAATCAATCAAATCTATATTATCTTACTAGATTATGTTCCAAACCACTTATATATGGTTACAGATATTGTTATCGAATCTTTAGCGACTCCAGGATTACTACTCATTACCTTTTACCAGATTTGTGGGTAGAGCACAGTAGATGTGGCAAATCCACCAAAGGTCCTGATTTCAGGACAGTGTTTCTGCCTATCACCCCTTACTCCATTTTCCCCTGTGGGGGTCTTAGTAGTAGGCTGTATTCCTCTTCAAGAGTACTTTGTCCCTCCATGCAGAGAGTGGAGGATTGTCATCATAGACCACCCACATACTAGTCCACACCCTGACTTCACAGATCCTACTTTCCTACACCGACACAAAGCTAAGTTCCTCCAAATGGAACGGTAGAAAGCAGGGGAGGGGGCCAACATGCAAATTCTATCTTGGATCTATAGGAATTCTCTTAAATGAAGAACACATGGATTAGCCCTGTTATATTCCAGTGGAACTTCAATCTTTTAGAGGCAATTGCTGGCTTCTGCTGTGGTTTTATCACATAACAAGTTTTTCACATTTGTCCACCTAGGTCACTATGCAAAGATTTGAGTTCTTTGGTCATTATTTTTTGCACGTGATTTAGAAAGTTTGACACACTGAGGGACACATTTGCATAGCCTACCAGCTTTTGGCTCCTGAACTGGCCAATTCACTTTAATAATCTCTTTGAAGATTTGATCCCACGTGTCATGATACCAGGGACAATCAGTGATCATGTGATGCAATTACATGACCACACTTCCAGATGAACCTTGTGGATCCCGTCTTGTGATCTTTTTGTGGGTTTCAGTCTATTGGGCTATTGACATAAGTGACCTTCTCAATTCACGTTTCTAGTGATGGAGGCTACCTTCTATGTCATAGCCAGCTTCCTAC
Source organism: Calotriton arnoldi (assembly GCA_963921515.1). NCBI lineage: Eukaryota > Metazoa > Chordata > Amphibia > Caudata > Salamandridae > Calotriton > Calotriton arnoldi. Next base: position 715,456 of record CAWUFW010009269.1, read on the forward strand.
AATGCATAGGTGCCCTAGATTGCACATAAGTCACATTATTCCAACCTGCTGGCGTGGCATATGTTTAAAGGAACAGGAAACAAACACATTCCCAAGGGCAGGCAATCTGTGATGGCAATTGTTACTTCACAAATGTAGTAACCAGACAGCACATGAAATCCCTACATTTTCAAGCACAAGTTCCAACAATCAATAGCCTGAAAGTGGTATGTAGACAAAGGTGTCCCTTCCTGCACATGAGCAATCAATAATGGCGATTTGCTACTTCTATGTGTGCTGCAGAATGCAATGGGTGTTGCAGTGGAACGCCCCTATCATGCAGAAAACTTCGTGAAAGGGTACCATATTTACAAAGCAGCATTAAGCCATGCAATGTGGCTTAACGCCACTTTGTAAATATGGTGCAGGGCATTGCGTCATCGGAATGTTGTAAAAAGTGACGTTCCTTTGGCGCAATCCCCATGTAAGTATGCTCCTCAGTCTTTTTATGTTGATGGTGTATGCTGATTCTTCACGTTATCGCCTTAGTTATGTTTTACATGCAAATGGAAAGACTGGAAAATTGCTGATGTATGCCTCTCTATGACCTATATGTTCATTGCCCATTTAAGATTAATTCCTGTTATGGTGTGACACATGGCTTGATAAATGTTTACATTTCTGTCACTAAATCATTCCTGATGACTTCCACCCTCACCCTCCCTTTCTATCTTTTCGTTGCATGAGCTTACTATTCTTCACATGCATTGTACATTTACTGGGGTTGGATACTTCATGTTATACGATATGCAACTGGACATGGACTTCTGGGGGTTCCCATGCACCTAACCATCAGGGATGTAAGTTCTATGTTTGTGAATGGACATTCTTACCTGGTGTTGGTTCTTCCTCTGTTTCAGCTGGGTCTGCTCCTTCCATTCTAGTCACAGTTCCTGGTGCAGTTGTGGTTGACACTTGTTCCTCGCATGCAGTGAGTTCTCGCTGGGAATTGTACGAGACAAGTTGCAGCCCTGTGTGGCTTTTATACACCAGTGATGTTTCAGTGTGCCTTAACTTTGTGCCAATTACCAATAAAACACGTTAAAAAAACTCCTCCATTGTTCAATGCTTTTTGTCATGTAATCTTGCTTATATTTCTTTCACTGTCTTTTTGGTGAGTGCCACTACATGCATTTTTTCTTGATGTCGTTCCACAAAGCAGCTTTCTTACCAAGAGCAATTCTAGAGCTCACAAAGCGTGTTTGTTTGTTTTTGACTGCAGCAATTTCTTTCTTTCTTTTTCTTTTCTTTCTTTCTTTCTTTTCTTTCTTTCTCTCTTTCTTTCTTTTCTTTCTTTCTTTCTTTCTTTCTTTCTCTCTCTCTCTCTTTCTTTCTTACCATTTTAATGCATAGCAAATGCCAGGGTTCAGCTTGAACGCATAACACATAGATTTGAGAGACAGATCAATTTCTCATGATAGCAAGTTGAACACTGACAATAGTAAACCATACAAGAAACAATGCAAGTCAGTTTCTTATGTTAGCAAGTTGAAACATTGACAACGAGGATGCCGACACCCTCCTCTCTAAAGTGCAGTTGCCTTTTCCTCCATTGCTCTCTCTTGGTTCCTGGCTCCAAGGCTAGGCTGTTACCATCTTTCCTCACAGATTCTGGCCTATTTTCACCTGGACACGTCCCTGGGTGTGACCCCTGTGAGCAGGATTACTTCCATAAATTTGGTGGTTTACTGCAGTTTAGGTATTTTTTGCACCTTGTTGCAACACCATTTACGTTTGTTGTACGTTTGCATCACAAAGTGTGTCATGCATATGCGCTACCACCATCATCATCAACATGTGATGTGCAGTAGATCAGGTGCAATGCTAAATAAATAATGGTTCTGGCGCAATAAAGCAGATTTTTGTTCTTAGAATTTTTGGCCTCCTGTGTCTTGCTTCTGGCCTTCACTCCGGTTTGCCATGTGGATGTATCATCTCCACACCTATGACGCCTGCTACCAGTGCTGTAAATGGAAAACCTTTTACCAATAATAAAGGAGCAATGGGGCTGGCAGGGCAAACTAGTATTTGCTGACATTTGCCTCCCTGAAACACCTCAGGGAAAGTAAGTCATGGCTGTGCTGTCAAAAACTACTTTTAATCATTGTTCTCTTTGGAATCAGGGTAGAATGCAAGCTGAAGTTCACACATTTGCAAAACAACAAACACTTCCTTTCTTTGAGCATGACTGAAGGGTTAGTAAAAATGTTGCCTGCACAACCACCTACCAGACTTAGAATTGAATGGTAATTTCAAGATGGCATGACATCAAAAGTTCATTAAAAGTGTAATCTATGCATTAGTGCACTGTATGTATTGACATGCAAGCTCTCAATTTTCAAGTGTCTTGATTGTCTTTAAATCAAAATGCTTTTCTAACTTTATATCGCCCTATCAGCAAGCTATCGCTAACAGTTGTTAGCGACAGCTTTCCCGCGAAAGCGAGCGTGTTGGGTGCCACTTTGCATGTCAGCGATATTTATCGCTAATGACATGCAAAGTAAGCGTTCCCGACCACAAGACCAGGAAAACAGCCGCTAACAGGCCTATCGCCTATTAGCAATGAGGCCCTGGCCCCGGTTAGCGACGTTAAAAGTCGCGCTAACCGGGGTCATCGCTGGATTTTTAACACCTGCCCAAAACCTGACTTGTGCATACTTAACATGGGGGTGGATTCTGCTGATACGACCACAGGGTCGTATCAGCAAGGTTTCCCCGTCCCCCATGCAACATCGCTGGTTTTGTAGCGATGTTGGCCCATTTCTCCCGCTATCGCTGGATTATATATCGCCATGGTGCTAACTGTTGCTAATACAGCGTTAGCGTGGCGATATATACCAGCGATAGCAGGCGATAATTATTTTCGCGCTAAGCGCGCTCTGCCATGTTTATCGCAGTTTCTTGCTAATATGGCCCTTTATTTTTCTAAAAGATCCCACACCACGATTCATTTTTTTCTCAATTGTCAAAAGCGCTTTTATTTATGCAAATTTGGGAACCATGAAGGATTATGGATGGCTCGAGGTTCGTAGCTGAGCCCGGTCAACAAGTAAATACATCAATAAATGTGAAGTACATTAGGCTCCACAAAAAAGACAGATAATGTTTAGTTTAAGTTTCCAACCATGAAGGTTTATTAAAGGTTAATGGTTTACAGAAAGCAAAAATCAAGTTAGGATTGATTAATGGTCAAAATGTGTATGCTTCAATTGATATGCAATTCATAGCATATCAAGTCATATACATCTGAGGACGAACCAGCGTGGGGTTGCCTCAAAGGGAAATTTAAAGGAAGGTCAGTTCTCTCTCTTGGAAGAGCACTCTAAATCTCCTACTCTGCTATGCTCTTGCTACATCGAAAGTCACTCTGAACTGGAATCTAATTTGCACTAAATGAAATCATACAATTCTAACATTTTACTCTTCTACAAGCAGTTCTCATTGGGCTATTTAATCAGGTTAAAGCAAGATGAAAAAAGTATATGCTTGTTAGGTTCATAGGACTCCTCACAATACAGACTTCTCTCAATGTCCTTCAAACTTTTACTACCTGTAACAAGATGAGATGCAGGGACCAATCTATATTCTGCAAGGTGTTGTCTTGAATGCACTACTCATTAAAACATTCATTGGTTATCGCAAAGTAAAGAAAACATTTCTTTTCATGGGAAAGAAGGCAAAAGAACATTGCATTCGGTAATTAGAACTCCAGCTTTACCTAGAAATAAAATGTTCATGTATCACAAAGCAAGATGGCAACCATTGTCAGCCATTTTAAAATGCAGGCCTACATTAGTTATAGTCAATCTAAGTGTGATTATCATGCATGTCTTTGTGTTGATGTCATGTTAATGCAAAACATTTAATATAAAAAAATCCCCCGCACAGTCACATCCAGATGTCAGCCTTTCCCTCAGCCCTGATACCTCTTCTTTCCTTTCATGTCCTCTATTTCCCCTTATGTTCCAATAGAGCACTATAAAGTCTTATATGGGTTAGCGTTATACAAAGTAACAAAATCACAACACTGGGAAACTGACACTGTGATGCTGTCATTGGCGCAAGGTCACTGAGATGGCATCTTTGACACGTTGGCCCTCATTACAGGGCCTATTCACAAAAGTAAATTTGCACATGAGTACATCTACATGTGTAAATTTACTCTTCCACTTTGTAGTAAATGTACTACTTTTGTCTATTCATCATTTCTGAGTGTAAACTTACTACAAAGTATAAACTTGCATGTCACATCACAGCTAACATTATGAGGCCCGGATCAGGTGCAAAATTGTGTTGCCCTAAGCAAAGTGGTGCTGTTTAATCCTCCTCCCCTAGCACTAGGTTTGCTGAAGAAATTGTCCAATTGGCGTAAATAAGAACATAACTACTCCCACCCGAGATGCAAATCTATTTAAATGTCCTTGGCAGAAATGCTGGTGCGGAAATGTCCCCTACATGGCCCTGTAAAGCATGCTTCTCTCCCCTATGTCATTTTCCTGTACTGTATGTTTTTTTAAACACAACAAGTATGCATGTTCACTGAGAGTCTCACTGATTACATTAATTGAGGCCCAAAGCTTGGCTCCGAGGTCAAGTGGAGTACACAAAGGGCACCCCTCATAAAAAGATTGACTACTGTCCTCACCGATCTTTGTGGGATTAGCAGTGGTGGCAGTAGGCCCCCTGTTGTTGCCTGCATCTGCTTGACAACATATGTAGCTGTATTGTTTGGGCTACAATTCACATAGGCCCCTGAAATTGTCAAATCAGTCCAGGAAGGACTCCTGCACAAATCTACTCTGGCGTGCCCTGATCAGGGAGTGGGAAAGCAGGATCTGTTTAAGGAAGCCCTCAAAGTTTGAACAGAGCACAGGAGCTGATTGGTCAGCCTGTGACTAAATAGTGGGAAATTACCCTGCTCAGTGTGTCAAGATTTCTCATCAACCAGACAGGGGCCACACAACAGTACCAGCCAAGAAGATTGCTGTGCTCCAGGACTAGAATCTCTGATTCTCTTTCCCTTGCCAGGTTGGGAACAGAACTTGTGTTCTGAATCTTGCGTTAAGAGAAGGAGCTTTGCCTACTGTGAAGGGCGCACTGAAGAGTGTTCATGCATAGGAGAAGATGCCTGGAAGAGGAAACTACAGCCCAGATGCTTGGAGTGAAGGAGCTGTGCAGGAAAGGCATGACACAATCATCATCAATGCTGTAGGAGACCCAGGAAAAAGAACAAAACCAACAAGTGATTGCGGGAATCCCCCTTTATCCCTGACCTCAAGCGTCCCCCTAGATGTCCCCAAATGGTCCTCGAGGTGGCCTTGGTCCTTGCTTATCCCTGTAAGTGGGGGTGCCAGACAAGATTAAGCTGAAATGAACACCAAAAACTACACCAAATCCGTGCAATGGTTACAAAGGTTTCAGATCAATAAGATCACGCTCATGTGGAGGCACTCACCTGCATAGGAAAACAGGGAGTGCAAATTCATCAGATACATGCTCCTTCGGTTCCTTTGTGCTGAAAAATTATAATCTCATTCAACAGTTTGCAGGATATACCCCTGGACTTTTTGCCCCCAGTGGCTCCAGCAACCTGGTACTTGAGCACTGAGGAACATCTACGCCCCTCAAAGCATGCCAGTTTCAGTGCCTCCTTGGCCAGTCCTAACCTTTCCCCTCTAACAAGGATCAGAACTCCATTGTCTCCTGTGGTACAGGACTCAGACCTAGATTTACTAAGCCTTTGTGTCACCCTTGCGTTGCGCAAAGCGACACAGTGCAAAGCAAAGGCTTATTTGGAATTTACAAAGCCACGCAAGACCTGATTTGTGTGGCCTTGCGGGGCTTTGTAAAGAAATGTAGCACAACGCAGCTGCTTGCGCCGTGTTATGTTACATCTCAACTTGGGAGGCGTTCCAGGGGTGGAGTATGGGCGTTCCGATGCATCCTGGCGCATTCCCAGATTTATTCAAGCTAGTGAAGGTGGGAATGCATCAAAATGCTACGCCTTTCCCAGTGAGGAGTAAAGATGAGAAATATTTCTATTTCTCCCTGTTATTTCCTCTTCCATGTGTGCTGCATTCTGCAGCACACATAGAAAGAGAAAAATGCCTCCAAGGATTGTTTTAGAAATTAATATTGATGGACAGAATAAAACACAGAGGTCCACTTGGAATTCTCCTCTGCGTTCCATGCATCTGGTGCACTGGCCGATGCACTGAAGACAAAGAGATCCTTTCAGACAGCGGAGCAGAGGCCATGGCCTCTGCTGACCTGCTGGCTTGACAGGCTAGTGCGCCACCCGCTATATGCTAAATAGCTATTGTGTTATTATTGTATTGTGAGCTTTAAGTCCACACTGCCTTCCTATGAAAGACATGGAATGCTCTGCCTCATTTCCTTGGGGTTTGGTACTTAAAAGGGTGGACCTGGTGCTTAATTTGGGTCCAATAGTAAAGTTTGACCCAGAACACCAGAGGTAAAAGACTCTCACTGTTACAACTGAAGCCCAGTAACCCCTGTTTGCCCTAGGGCATCCATGACCATTTCCCAAGGAAGCATTCTAAGCTCTAAATACAATCAAATACACGATTTATGTCACATATAAACATGTAATATAACAAAAGATTTTTTTGATGGAAAGAGGACGGGTAACGCCAGACCTGCGATCAAGTGAGACTTATCATAAATAATGGACATGTCCCTGATATGGTAGTCATTTGCTGGACATATATCCCTTCAGAGGGCTGATTAGTCCCCATCACCACGTCCTGGATTATCGATTTGAACATTGAGATTTTAATTAAGGTTTTTATAAAATACACCGACCCGTATCCGTTAGGAGAATATAGATCTCAGGAATAACGTCCGAGAGGAATATAGGGATTTCTGCTTAAACAACCCTTCTTGAACACCCTAAGGATCTCAAGAAGGTTCAGTCTCCAGTATGTATAGGAGCAACCAGTTAAACAATAGTTTATGTGTTTTTGACCAGATCTGTGATGGTCAACAGTGTCACTCACCCTTATAACAACAACTATAGAATTTTGTAGAATACTGCATAATCGGTTAGAGAGATGTTTATACTGTTGTCCTGATTGAAGAAGGTGGTTCTATATTGTTCTTCCACTGAAACGCGTCAACGCCTCCATAGTTTCGTTAAATTTAAGGAACGATTAATAATTTGTGATAATTTGGCACTTTTGCTGCAAGGATTCCTTCAAATTAACAGTTTCTTAAATGACAAATGTATATGTCTCGAATGCTGTCTCTCTCATTTGTGATGTTTTATAATTAGGATATAAATTGTTTTTGAAGATATCACTTGGAGTGTTTTTAACTACATGAATTTTACTGTATCATTGTTTTTAACTCTATGTTTCATTAAACAGATTTTAATTAATTGTCGTTTGGGTCCTTTCAAGATTGTGGGTGAGTAGCCTTTGATAGATGATACGGTGAAGTGTGATTGGTATGATTGGTGATTCCTCCAAGAGATTTTTCTCTTTTGTTATATTGTTGGTTTAAGGAACCGTGTCTCTTGGAGTAGTGGGGCCACTCTCCTTTTTATAGACATATAAAAATACAACAGAATACATTAGAAAGGCCACCACCTGTAGATCTAACACAGCTGTGATAGGCTACATAGTTGGCTATGTTAGCACTTTTCTACGCTTAAATCAAAACTTGCATTATTAATAGTGTGCAGAGGAAATAATCTACACTTGAATTTGGGGGTGAGCCAGAGATACTTTGTCTTCTACTAGTGATGCTGCTCGATTTCTCGCTGATTTTGCACCACATTTGAGAGTCTAGTTTTGATTTTGCCATTATTCTACATTATTGCTATAGTGTCTTGTCAGTTAGCGATGATGGGACCCTTCTGGTTCCTGATGGACTCCGGAGTACTGTGATGTAAGTGTTCAGATGGGGTGAATAGGGTTCATGTTTAGAATGTTGAGTTTGCAGTTACACGCAGCGGAATAAAGACGTGTAATACCAAGCTCCATGTGTGGTGTATTTTTTTATGAGTACCCAGGCTGGGGAGGACGCTACAACTGGTGACGAATTAGGGAATACGCCACCCAAATATTGACAGTGCTCTCCCAGAGAGTTTGCTGTGGTTCAGCAAACTGCTCGTGCGTGCCACACATGTCTCAGTCGTAGTGAAGAGCGACGTTTGGCATAAGTGGAGTCAAAGCGCCACTCCAGCCAGAGCGAAGCATTTGAAGATAACGAAAGCCTCAATGAGAAATTTACTCATCGTTGACCATACACTTCCTAGTAAGGCCGTGAAAGAGGTACTGCACCACTACGCAGCACTGAGCTATAAATCATACAGTTTGACAACACTAAAGGCAGTGACAGCCAGGTACAGAAAAGCACTAAAGACGGTGATAGTCGAGTGCAAAGAAGCGCTAAAAGCAGAAAACATTTCTAACACAAAGAAAGATTAAAGGCAGGATAAAACAAATGCAATACAATGAGGCAAGAAGGGTGAAGAACCTGTGCAAGAAACAAAGTCGCTACACACCGCTAAAGAAGAAGACAGCACCTCACAGCCAGGGACCGGGTGCGACGACCCGGGTGGTAGCACACGACTAGTGCCTGACGAAGGAACCAGTACAAGTGGGCAGCAGACGCTGCTGGAGCGAGCTCCGCTGTTGACAGCAGAAAGTCCCACAGGTTATGATGCTGCAGTGTTTCTAAAACCACCACCTCCCTTCGATACTGCCAAAAAGCAAAATATTGGTGACAGATAGACTCCCTGTATAGAAACGTTTGATGAATTAATCGATGCTCTGGAAGAAGCAGATAACAAAAAGATTGCCAAATACATCAAAAATCTTGCTGGTGAAGGAGTAAAAGAAGTAATGAAGAAACTGCAGCGAACTGACAAAGTCACATTCCGTCAAATCAAAGAAGCATTACATCTCAAGTTCAATCCAATGGCGAATGTTGATTACAAAAAATATATTTTCAATCAGGAAGGACAGAAAACTGGTAAAACAATCGATTAATTTGTTGAGAGACTTGATACTCTCATCAAACACTGTAAGTTCAATGAATTTAATGATGAAGTAGCAGTAGCATAGCTAGGGGGCGGCGGCACTGTTTTTGGGGGGGTGGGAGTCGTGGCTATCGACTACCACCATCCCCTCACCCCCGAGAACAAGTTGTCCGTTGGCTGCCCCAACACCCCCTGCTCTTACCTGCACCCGGGCGGGAAACTTAGGGGCCGCCCCGGGTGACAGTACGTCTAGCTACGCCACTGGGAAGAAGCTATACATCTCCGAGTTATTGACAGATGTCTGTCAGATTCATCCGGACAACGAATGCTAAGAGAAACCCTTAGTCTTGAGGGAGTTCTCATGGCTGCCAGAGCTGAGGAACGTCTTGATTGACAAGCATTCTAACATGAAGGCTGGAGTTGCCCAAAGTGAGTCAGTTATGAACATGAAAAGCAAGAGGAAACACAAAGCTGAAGGACACAAAGTGATGCCTTTAAAGAAAAAGAAACTGTACTTTAGATGTGGAATTTCGCTTCCACATGAAGGTAAATGCCCCACCATTGGACAAGTATGCAAAGGCTGTGGGAAGGAGAACCATTTTGTAATGGTTTGCAAGACGAAGGAAAAGTTAAGTGCATCATGGCGTGAAAACAATATGGACACCCGAATGTACCAGAAGCATCACTCTACGCACGCCCACAAGGCCAAACGGCAACATCAGCTGAGGCAAATCGACACTAAACGAAGTCGATCGTCATCTTAATCTTTGTCCAAGAGTTTTTCAGTTTCATTGTCAAGTGACGGTGAAGAAGATAGATATGCGATGTCGATGTTTACCTCAGAAAAATGTGTGCATGTTGGACTGGTTACATGCAGAGAAGAATATGAGTCAAAGAGAAGTCGACTAGAAAGATCACAAAAGTCATTCAAACATTGTCCAAAAATTACACTAAAGGTAAGCGGTTGTTCCATACCTTTTATTATTGACTGTAGTGGGTCGATATACATTGTGCCTGAGGAGAAATACAATGAACTGTCTCTATTGCCCCATCTCACACAATTGACGACAAAAGTGTATACGTGGGCTGCATCAACACCATGAAAGAGTCAATGTTCGTTCATAGCAACCATGAAACACAAAAAGACAAAAGTCGAGGCACCCATTCATGTACTTCAAGGTACTGAGTCAAGGGCCTGTTTACTCAGTTTCAGTACTGCTGCTGATATGGGACTGATATCTGTGAACTACAACATGAATGCTCATCACGAAATAGTAAGACAGTTCCCATCATGGTTTTGTGGATTAGGAAAACTTAAGACCATGAAAGTACATCTGCATAACAATGAGGACATTCGTCCTGTTGTTCAAAGACATAGATGAATTGCATTTCATTTACAAGAAGCTTTTGAGAAAGAGCTTGAGACATTACTAAATCATGATATCATTGAGCGATCTACTGGTCCAACTCTGTGGGTCTCGCCCATAATAGTAGTGCCCAAAAAGGACAGTGAAGGAGCTGTACGCATCTGTGTTGCTATGCGTCAAGCTAACAAGGCAATTGAAAGAGAACGACATCCCGGTCCGCATATTGCCAACATGATCATACAGGAAAACGGTGCCAAAGTCTTCTCTCGCCTTGATCTGAACAAAGGATATAATCAGTTGGAACTATATTAAAATTGCAGGTACATTACCACCTTTTCTACCCATATTGGTTTGTTGAGATATAAACAATTAAGTTCGGTGTGTCATCAGCAGCAGAACTTTTTCAAAATGTAATTCGATGTATCATACAACTTGTCATGAATGCTTTTAATGACAGTGATGACCTATTGATTTTCGGAGCTACACAAAAGGAACATGATGAAGCTTGTACACAAGTATGTCGTTTACTTGCTGAAGCAGGTTTAGCTTTGACTGCTGATAAATGTGAGTTCCGCAAAACAAAACTCAAATTCGTTGGCCATATATTTTCTGATGAGGGTATGATGCCCGATCTAGCTAAAGTACAAGCTTTGTCAGCCACCAATCGCCCACAAGATGTTACCATGTTACGTTCATCCTTGGCATTGCCAGTTACTGTTCCAGATACATGTGTGACTTTGCCACAGCAAGGGCTCCCTTAAGAGACTTAACAAAAAGAAATGCTTCATTTTACTAGTCACACGAATGTGAACAAAGTTTTAAGAAAATCAAGCATGCAATTGAGAACGCCACTGAGATGTCCTACTTTGATCCAAAACTTCATACAGAGGTTGTTGTTGATGCAAGCCTGGTCGAGTTGGGCGCGATCCTTACCCAACACAGTGGACACTCAAATGCTCGAAGGCATATTGTGGCATATGCAAGCAGAGGTTTGTCACAAACCTGAGAAAGAAAGTTTAGCAGCAGGGGCGGCTCATCCGCAATGGCTCAGAGCCAGCAAGTGAAAAATAAAACGATATTCTATCATCGTTTTATTTTTTACCTGCTGGCTGAGCCAGCATGCGTAGTGAGGGGCGGGCCGGGGCCATGAGAGTTGGAAGGAGGACTGGTTTGTGCACTTCTAAGTGCGCATGTGTGTTTGGCCGGCCGTCTCAGGCCGGCCAAACACACATGCGCACTTAGGTTTCTCCAACCCGGCTGCATTGAACAGCTGGGTTGGAGAAACACCACTGACTCCCTGTCCTGAGCAGAGCGTCAATGCAGCCTGCTCAGGCCAATCCCCAAGCTTCTCTTATAGCATGAGAGCATCGCGAGGATTGGACAAGGAGCCTGTGATGTGACCAGGAAGAAGAACACCGAGGCCCGACACAGGAGGCGGCTGGCAGCTCCAGGTAAGCCTTCCTTTAAAAAAATTATTATTAAACTACCCCCCACACTTCCCCTCCCACGCTCCCTCCGCACCCCCTCCATGCACCCCACCACTTTTTGTTTGTGGTGGCCGCCGTTGCTTAGCAGTGGTGTGAGCTTGTGAACATTTCCACGTCTTCTTGTATGGAAAATCTTTCAGATCATCAAGCATTACTTACCATCTTTGGCAACACAAAAGTGAAGATGCCTCCTAAAATTGAGCATTGGGGTTCGAGACTACCGGAATAGGACTACACTATCGTGCACCGACCAGGGAAAGATCAAAACCCTGCTGACTCCTTTTCACGAGTGCCAGTACAATGTCATGGTACCCTTTCCAAAGCGGCTGAAGCCTACATTAACATCATCATAAAGTCCAGTACACCTGCTGCTATTTCATTGGAACAAATCATTGCTGCAACGAGCAAAGATAGTGACCTGTTGATACTCAAAGACATTATTGCACATCAGTCCAGGAAACAGCACACTCAACCTCTCACTCGTGACAGTGAATATCAGAAGTTCAAAAATGTGAAAGATAAACTGTCCTTTACTCAAGAATGCATTGTCTTACGAGGTTCAAGAATTATCATAACAGAGAGTCTGCAACAACAAGTAATTGAAGTGGTCCATGAAGGACATTGTGAAATTGTTTCCGCTAAACAAGCTCTCCGAGACCAAGTTTGGTTTCCTCATCTTGACGATAGAGTTGAAAAAAGTTAAAGGCCTATAATTTATGCAAGTTCTTTTCTCCCGAAAGCACTCAACATACCTTAAACATGTTGGATTTACCAAAACATGTATGGGAGAGAATTGTTTTTGATTTCTTTGGTAGTCTTGACAATGGACATCACCTGATGGCGTTTATCGATGAATACTTCCGTTTTCCATTGGTAGAAGATTTCTCATCGACCACTCAAGAAAGAGTCATTGAGAGGTTAGGTGACATTTCTTGAACAATGGGTGTTCCTTCAATTCTAAACTCCGACAATGGCCCACTGTTCAACTGTCGAGAATTCAGAGACTTTCTTAATCATCTCAATGTGAAACATCAGAAAAGCACGCCTCTTTGGCCATAAGCAAATGGCGTTGTTGAACGCTTTATGAGTACACTTAAAATGACCATCCAGCATGCTACATTGGAAAAGCTTGATCTGAAGTCCGCTCTCCATGCCCTCTTCAAGCTTGCCAGTCGACTCCGCATTCAACGACAGGTTGCTACCCTGATGTGTAGGAGAGCCATGATGATACAGTTACCACAATGTACCAACAGAAGTACTACAACAGATGGTGAGCTTCATCAAACAGACTTGTTCTGTAAGCAAAAGATGAAAGCATAAGCCAACAAGCGTCGATGTGCCAAGTACACTATTTTCCATGAACGAGATTGAGTATTGGTGCGACAACAGAAAAAATGCAAATTTGGTCTGCCCTTTGATGCTGATTCCTTTAAAGTTGTGACTAGTAAAGGACACATGGTAACTGCTTACCGTCCTGGAAATTCCATTACGCGAGATTCTTTGCCACTTCAGGCATCTGTCCCATCATTCGCCACTTCCTGATGTCAGAGATGAGGCTGGCTTGAGTGAGACTGTAGAGAGCCCCCTGACTGCATCTGTCCCTACATCACCAGTGCCAGTCTTGGACACTTCATTTCTCTCTTCACAGCCTCAATGGACACGATCTGGGTGTTTGGTCAGAGCTCTACGATGACTTATAGAGGAGTTGTAAGATATATATATATATATCTATATATCTATATATATATATATATATATTCACTGAAAAAACCATAGGTTTCAGGCACGTTATAGTTAGAAATTAGCATTTAAAAAACCTTAGAACTTCACTGAAAAAAACATAGGTTTCAGGGACGTTATAGTTAGTTGGACATTTCACTCGTACAAAACCATAGAAATTCCCCCGTTATAGTTAGTTTAGCTAACTATAACTCGCGCCCCGCAATGCACTGCTGATGACGTCACATATTACATCATTCATGACATGGTCAGTGACATCACTGATGACATCACTGATGACATCTCAAATGACATCACTGATGACATCATCCAGTGACTGTGTGTTTCTGTAAAGTTTAAATATGTTTTATATATATATGCCAAGGTGTATTGAAGAATGAGAGGTGTATAAGTGTCTGGATGAAGGATTTAGTAGGTGCGTGACTGACTGTATAAGTGAGTGATTAAATGTGTCTTACTGAATGCAAGGGTTAGTGACTAAACTGTCTGAATGTGTGTATCAGTATGTCTGTTGTTGTGTAAGCTGCTGCATGTGTTGGTCAGTAGCTACATGAGTGTCTATATGGGTTATTGATTGGTTGCCTGAGTATTTGTATGGGAGACTGAGTGTGTGTGTGGGTGGGTGGGAGGTGTGTGACTCTGTGCATAGATGTGTGAGTGGTTGATTCACTGGGTGTATGGGTTCAAGAGTGCATGTGGAAACAGCTGTATGGGCGGGTGACTGTGTGTATGGGTGTGTTGGTGAGAGATTGGATGTCTCAGTGTACATGTCCAAGTAACTACATATGTAAAAGGCAGTGTATGTGAGAGTTGGAGTATATAAATGACTATACGTGAGAGTCAGTGATTGTGAGAGTGGCTGTATGGATGAGTGTGTACTTGTATCAGTGATTGTATAAGAGAGTAAGTATGTGTTAGTATATGTTTGAATAAGTGAGGTGGTGTGTGTATAACTGTATAGGTGAGGAAATGGGAGTGTGATTGATTCTTTGCATGACTGACTAGGTGTGTGAGTAACTCCATGGATGAGTGGCGGTGTGTGAGTGTCTGTATAGGTGTATGAGTGCATATGATAGTGTTGTATTGATGAGTGACTGTATGTATGAGTGATTGTATGGGTGAATGAGTGGATGTGTGTGTAGACCTAGGAATCAGTGAGTGCGTATGTAGTAACTGGTATTGGTGTGTCGAAGGTTTCGAGAATGGTAGTCTGTATTTTACAGTGGGTGTATCAAAGGTTATATTAGAGTGTGAGGAGGTGCATCAGATTTTGACGTGGATGATGTCATCAGTGATGTCATTTGAGATGTCATCAGTGATGTCATCAGTGATGTCACTGACCATGTCATGAATGATGTAATATGTGACGTCATCAGCAGTGCATTGCGGGGCGCGAGTTATAGTTAGCTGAACTAACTATAACGGGGAATTTCTATGGTTTTGTACGAGTGAAATGTCCAACTAACTATAATGTCCCTGAAACCTATGGTTTTTTCAGTGAATTTCTAAGGTTTTTTAAATGCTAATTTCTAACTATAACGTGCCTGAAACCTATGTTTTTTTCAGTGAATTTCAATGGTTTTTTAAATGCTAATTTCTAACTATAACGTGCCTGAAACCTATGGTTTTTTCAGTGAATTTCAATGGTTTTTTAAATGCTAATTTCTAACTATGCCTACAAAGTTAGGACATGTGAAGAAAGAGGAAGAAAAGGGCAGAAAGAAGCAAGACAAATGCAGAAAGAGGCAACAGAAGTCCAGAAAGACGAAGAAAAGTGCAGGAAGAAGCAAGAGATGTGCAGAAAGAACCAACAGAGGAGCAGAAAGTCCTCCTGTGCCCCCAACTTTTTACTGACGGGTACTGGTGGTAACTGACTCTGAATAACCAGGACCGGAGCCAGTGCTACGCTAAAAGACACTTAGAATACAGTGAAAACACCTACATACACTAGGGAACACTATGCGTTGGGGTACCCCTGTAATTAGCATGACCTCCTCTGTATTTGCTATGAGTTAGTGCCTGGGTCATTGCATGAGTACATGAGTAGTGACTGGATGATTAGAGTACTGCAAGGACAGTGCATGGTGAATTTATAAGTGCCTGGGTTTTGGTGGAGTGATTGGATAAGTACATGGTGCGTGCTGGGTGATTGGAGGAGTGCATGGGTAGTGACAGGGCGATGGCTGGACTGCATGGGTACTGCTCAGGGTATTGTAGCAGTGCATGAGTTAGTGCATGGGTCATTGCATGAGTGCATGGGTAGTGACTGGATGATTAGAGTGCTGCAAGGAAAGTGCATGGTGAATTTATAAGTGCTTGGGTTTTGGCGGAGTGATTGCATAAGTACACACATGTCACATCAGGCCCGCCCCCCTTCACCACTGTGCAAACGCGCCCCTGGAGGGTTTTAAGTTGGGGATTAATTCCCCTTGAATCCTGAGGGTCCCTGGGGGCCAACTAGCCCACCAGGTACCTCCAGTAAGCGCCACAGAGCTGCGTTGCAGAGAGGTGGTCAGAGACCACGCCCCTTTTACACCTCTCTGCAACGCAACTCTGTGGCGCTTACTGGACGTACCTGGTGGGCTAGTTGGCCCCAGGGACCCTCAGGATTCAAGGGACTTAATTCCCCAACTTAAAACGTGCCACAGGGCGTGTTTGCACACTTGTCACATCAGGCCACGCACCCTCCCTGCACCACTGTGCAAACGCACCCCCTGGTGCGTTGTAAATTGGGGGATTAAGTCCCCTTGAGTCCTGAGGGTCCCTGGGGGCCAACTAGCCCTCCAGCTACCTCCAGTAAGCGCCACAGAGCTGCGTTGCAGAGTGGTGTAAAAAGGGGGCGTGGCCTTGGACCACCTCTCTGCAACGCAGCTCCCTGGCGCTTACTGGAGGTACCTGGTGGATTAGTTGGCCCCCAGGGACCCTCAGGATTCAAGGGGACTTAATCCCCCAACTTAAAACGCGCCACAGGGCGTGTTTGCACACTTGTCACATCAGGCCACGCCCCCTCCCTGCACCACTGTGAAAACGCGCCCCCTGGAGCGTTGTAAATTGGGGGATTAAATCCCTTGAGTCCTGAGGGTCCCTGGGGGCCAACTAGCCCACCAGCTACCTCCAGTAAGTGCCACAGAGCTGCGTTGCAGAGAGGTGTAAAAGGGCGTGTCCTCTGAACACCTCTCTGCAACGCAGCTCCCTGGCGCATACTGAAGGTACCTGGTGGGCTAGTTTGCCCCCAGGGACCCTCAGGATTGAAGGGGACTTAATCCCCCAATTTACAATGTGCCAGGGGTGCGTTTGCACACTTGCTATGTCAGGCCCCGCCCCTCCCTGCACCACTGTGCAAACGCGCCCCTGGCGCGCTGTAAATTGGGGATTAATTCCCTTGAGTCCTGAGGGTCCCTGAGGGCCAACTAGCCCACCAGGTACCTCCAGTAAGCGCCAGAGAGCTGCGTTGCAGAGAGGTGTAAAAGGGCGTGGCCTCTGAACACCTCTCTGCAACGCAGCTCCCTGGCGCATACGGGTGGTACCTGGTGGGCTAGTTGGCCCCCAGGGACCCTCAGTATTCAAGGGGAATTAATTCCCCAATTTACAATGTGCCAGGGGGTGCGTTTGCACACTTGCTATGTCAGGCCCCGGGCCCTCCCTGCACCACTGTGCAAACGCGCCCCCTGGCACATTGTAAATTGGGGATTAATTCCCTTGAGTCCTGAGGGTCTCTGAGGGCCAGCTCAGCCCACCAGGTACCTCCAGTAAGCGCCAGAGAGCTGCGTTGCAGAGAGGTGTAAAAAGGGGCGTGGCCTCTGAACACCTCTCTGCAACGCAGCTCCCTGGCGCATACGGGTGGTACCTGGTGGGCTAGTTGGCCCCCAGGGACCCTCAGTATTCAAGGGGAATTAATTCCCCAACTTACAACGTGCCAGGGGGCGCGTTTGCTGAGTGCTGCAGGGAGGGGGAGGGGGCGGGGCCTAGCCGCGATGCCGGCTTTTAAAAACATTTTTTTTTTAAGAACGGGGGTTGTGTGGCCCCCCTTCGCTTGCCTTTTTTTGGGCCCTGGGGACCCCATCCCCCAGGGCCTGGCCATCCTTTTGTTTTTTATTTTTGGGAGAGGGGCCGTGTGGCCCCCCTCCTCAGGCCAATTATGGCCCCGGGGACCCCATCCCCCAGGGCCTGGCCTCTCTTTTTATTTTTTTATTAATATTCACAGGGGAGGGGGGCCGCGTGGCCCCCCTCCCGGGCCACTTCTGGCCCCGGGGACCCCATTCCCCGGGGCCTGGCCTCACCGTTGGGGACCGTGGGGGGAGCCCCAATGCCCCCACGGTCCCACCGGCTCCCCGCCTCCTGCGGTAGCCGGCATTGCTTTTCCACATGGGGAGCTGCTGACATGCAGCTCCCCGTGTGGAAAAGCAATCAGCTTTGGATTTTGGAGCGAGAGCAGGTTTCCTGCTCTCGCCTCAAAATCCAAAGTAAGTTTAGCTATGACAGGGCGGGAGCCGCACGGCTCCCGCCCTGTCATAGCAAACAGCAGTGTCCCGGGGGTGGGCACCCCGGGACACTGCAGGAGGGGGTGGCGGTCCCCAGGGCCATCAAGGGCTCCAGGAGGGGGGCCGCGCGGCCCCCCTCCCTGCATTTCAAAGCCCCGGGGAGGTGGTGGTCCCCGGGGCCGGGGGTCCGCTACGGACCCCCAAATCTCAATATTAAGTGCCCCGGGTAGGTGGTGGTCCCCAGGGCAGTGTGGGGGGGCTTGAGCCCCCCCACACTAATTATTTTTTTAGCCCCGGGGAGGTGGCGGTCCCTGGGGCTCGGGGGGCCGCGGGGCCCCCGCCAATTATCATAAATGGTCCGGGGAGGTGGCGGTCCCCGGAGCAGCGTGGGGGGGTTGGGACCCCCCACGCATTTCTTTAGGTAGCCCCGGGGAGGTGGCGGTCTCCGGGGCTTTGGGGGGGGCTGCGTGCCCCCCCGCATTTATTTTAATAAGCTCCGGGGAGGTGGTGGTCCCCGGGGCTGCGGGGGCCCCCGCGGGCCCCCGCAACATTATTTATAAGTGCCCCCAGGACCTGGCCCACCCAGGGGCTTTTTGAATACGAATACAGATTCGGGCACCCAGCGCAAATTCGGCCGATTTTTTTTTTTTTAAATGCTTTTTTTGGCCCTGGGGGTCCTTGTGGGACCCCCTGAGCAGGCCTAGGAGGTCAGGGTGTTTCTACCCTGCCCCCTTTTCTTGTTTTTCACCTTTGCTTCACTGTTCTCTTGTGACTCGGTTCTACCGAGTCACAAGATGGCTGCCAACACTTCCTGGTTTGGAGTGTTGGCAGCCAATCACAGTGAAGCTCGTGGTCGGGAGGGTTCGCGAATCCACCGCGGCCATAGATATCGAAACTTTTATTTTTTGAATTTCTCACCAACTACTGAACGGATTTACACCATTTAAAAAAAGGACGCTTTCTGAACTAAGCACTACCTTTTGCCAAATTTGGTGTAATTCCGTTCAGCAGTTCGAGCTGTAGCCGTGTCTAAAGTTTCCTATGGGAAATTGATTTTCCGACCCCTATTTTTTGAATTTCTCAGGAACTACTGAACGAATTTACACCATTTAACAAAAAGGACTCTTTCTGAATCAAGGGCTACCTTTTTGCCAAATTTGGTGTAATTCCGTTCAGCAGTTCGGGCTGTAGCCGTGTCTAAAGTTTCCTATGGAAATTAACATGGAGAAAACACGTTTTGGGACCCCCCTTTTTTCTCGGCCCCCGCTTGGCCAATCACCCCGAAACTTTCAAGACAGGAGCTGACCGGAGTGCCCCACTAGTTTTGAAAATTTCGCGAAGATTTGTCAAACGACGCTAAAGTTATTGGGAAAACAAAAAATGCTTTTCCTATGGAAAATAGGTCCTAACTATAACTACCTACTGGCGACAGACAGATAGATAGATAGATAGATAGATAGATAGATAGATAGATAGATAGATAGATAGATAGATAGATAGATAGATAGATATTACCTATCAGGTTTTGTACAGGTGTGTGAGTGGGTGTACATGAGGTTGTATGGGGGTATGAGTAGGTGTGTGAGTGGTTCTGTGGATAATGCCATCAGTGATGTCTTTTGAGATGTCATCAGTGATGTCACTGACCATTTCATCAGTGATGTAATATGTGAGGTCATAAGCAGTACATTGCAGGGGCGTAAGTTATAGTTAGCTCAGCTAACTATAACTGCTGAATTTCACTGGTTTTGTACGAGTGAAATCTGACCCTAACTATAACGTCCCCCCTAACCCTTGGTTTTTTCAGTGAATATATATATATATCTGTAAAAAATATTTTTTTATTTAACAAAGGGTGAAATATTGTGTCTTGTGAGTTAGCGATGACGGAATCCTTTTGGTTCATGAAGGACTCCGTAGAACTGTGACTTAAGTGTTCGGGTGGGGTGAATAAATGGGGGGTACAGCTGGGAAACCTACAGCTCTTCGAGGAGCCCTTGCCCTTTACTGCTACAGGGAAACTCCTCGCAAACATAGGAAAGGCCACCCTGCGCAGGAAAGAGGCCCTAAAACAGAGCAAACAATGCCTTAGAAACCTCTCTATTAGAAAAGCGCTCTGCTCTCTACGGAGACCAGATTGTAGCACAGTCTGTAGTAGGTGGGGGCGGAGGGGGGAGTGTGTGCCTGTCTGTGTGTGTGGGGGGTCCACTCCACTTGCACACTGCTCTCTCTGCCTGTACAATGACCCGTACAATTTAAATTAGAACATGGCTCCATGTCCTTCCATACCCACTACAGAAGTCTGTAGTATCTGCAGGGGGGTCGTTATTCCAGTTACACACTGCTCTACCTGTACAATGAGCCTTAAAACCTTCAAATTAGAACATGGCTCCATGTCCTACAGCTATTCGACTACATCAATCTGTAGTAGCTGCAGGGGGAATCTCTGCTCCAGTTACGCACTGCTCTACATGTTCAAAGAGCTTTGACCTCAAAATTAGAACATGGCTCCATGCCCTCCGGATATCTATCTACATCAACCTGTGGTAGCTGCAGGGGGAATCTCTGCTCCAGTTACACACTGCTCTACAGTACAACGAGCCTTCCAGCTCCCTGACCAACAAACATTGTCTGTGGTCGCAGGACCTTATATAGGCTGCTATTAGAAGGTACATGTTTGCACTGATTGGTGGTTGCATCTGGTGTTTCTATTGGATTAGGGTTGGTTTTTTCATTGGTTGGGTATTTGAGGGTACTGATTGGTTCCTGGGTCATTGATTTTATTGATGTAGGTTTAGGGTTGTGGATTGGTTCCTGGGGCTGGTCTTCCTGTATTATTGGCTGCTGGGACTAGGGTTGGGACTAGGGCTGGGGTTAGGCTTTCTATTGGACGTAGGGTTTAGGGTTTCCTGCATGACTGGCTACTTGGAATAAGGTTGGGACAAGGGCAAGGGCTAGTCTTTCTATTGGACGTAGGGCTTAGGGTTTCATGCCTGATTGGATGCTGGGACTAGGGCTGTGATTGGCTGTAAGAGGATGCTCTCATATTGTTTCTAGGGCTTAGGGCTAGTGTTGTGATTGGTTAGGGTTAGGGCTATGGTTCCCATTGGCCGAAGGGGGTCACCTGAATACTAGGGCTATTTAAGGCCAGGGTTCAGGGCGTCTCAGCCCAGGCATCAAGGTTAAGGGCATAGAGGACAAGGGCAATTGCCTGTTTGAGCCTGTTCAAGACTGGTTAGGACTACGGCCAGAAATGCTGCCCAAATTTACATACACCAGCACCCACCCTACACCACCCACGTCCACAAATAGAGTAACACACCCACAGCACATGTACTCTACTCTTTTACTACAAACTAACCCTATACAAAATGCAATGTCTCAGGACCCACTACAAAACCTCACAAACCACACCTATACACCCTTCTATCCCAGCTACCACACATTTCCACCATCACCTACAAACAGTACACAACTCTATCCTATACCGCTAACCAATCCACTCATCACTAACACAACCCAAATCCACAACATATTTAACTATATCTTATTTATTTATTTATTTTATTTGAAGAGTTTTATATAGCGCTGGCTAGACCCGGAGGTATCAGAGCGCTTTACATGAGGATCATTAAGTTACAAGTTACAAATTACATCCGTTACAAGAGCATAGTAAAACACAGGAAAAGAAAACAATGTTACGGTATTTTGTCGGAGAGAGGGGGAGGAAGGAGACACAGCGGGGAGACGGGAAGAACTGTGTCCAATGTCCGGCTGGGTTGGTGACGGCCGAGGGGGTGAACCAGGGACCAGGAGAATTTGTCCCGAAGTGGGAGGCTTATTTCTTGCTTTTCATGATGCAATGGGTATTTCTTGTGGACTGCCTGACTTCAAAATGGCCATCAAAAAGGCGCCTAATGCATTAATCACCATTACTGGACTGCCTGACCTTAAGATGGCGACTAACAAATGAGTATTTGCAACAGAACTACTATTCCCAGGGCAAAGAACCTTAAATAGATCTTCAGATCAGACATAAACACAACAAACCCAAGCATTGAAAGAGCCCGGACAAAACTATAAAGAAATGCGACCGCAATAGAAATGGAGTGGCTAAGGAGGTGACGATGCCGCCAGGGCGGAATCCATTTTGTGTGATGCTGACAGCGGAGCCTGAGCAACATGGCCGATGCCCGGTGGAGCTGTTTTTACAGCTATAGAGGAGATTGGCTTTGGTTTCACCCCCGCGGCCGTCACCTACCCAGCCGGACATTGGACATAGTTTTCCCTCGTCTCTCCGCTGTGCTTCCTTTTTGACCCGATCTTCATTCCTTACCCCTTCTTTCCTTCCCCCACTTGACCTTCCATGCCCCATTGGACGTATGTACTGGCTAAGTTACGCTTAATGACTCATGTTATTGTCTAATCTCTGTTTTTCTCCTATGTTTTACTTAGCTCTTGAAAACATGTAATTGTGTAACTTGCAACTCGCTGATCCTCATGTAAAGCGCTCTGATACCTACGGGTCTAGCCAGCGCTATATAAAACTCTGCAAATAAATAAAATAAATAAATAAAAGATCTCCTCTATAGCTGTCTAGCAGCTCCACCGGGCATCAGCCACGTTGCTCAGGACTCCGCGGTCAGGAATAACAAGAATAACAGTTTTGCATAGTTACATTAGTTACAGTTGCATAGCTAAACATAGAAGAACAAGTCCCCAATAGAGGATAGAGGGAATGAGGGAGGGGAGTAGAAACAGGGGGCTGGTAAGCAGATCAGTTCTGAAAGATCGGGAGTGGAAGAAAAATACCTCAAGGGGGCCCAAAAAGTTAGAGTAAGCGGGACCATCCCCCAGGTAGGGGTCACATAGTCACTAAGTCCAGTACAAATTAAATCACCGCGTTGGGTCATCTCGGGGGGTGAAATAAGGGAGCCTCATTAGTGGCCATTCATGTCTGGGGGGAGAGAGCGTCCCAGAGGGGGCCATCACGGCGCCCTCTCTCTTGTGGATGGTATTTCAGTCAATTCTAAGGCCTGTTATCACTTAGGTGGTTGGGACCACCAGCGTAGGGGCCTCTGTTCATTCCGCCCTGTTACCTTGGCCCAATCGCCGCATCTTGGCCTCCAGAGGGGCCCCCTCACTGCTCTGATGGGTGAGATGGAAGGGAACCGCGGTGCCCATTTGGTCGCTATTCCAAACACCGTCGCGCTCGTTGCCTCGCCGCAGCTAAGGCGTTATCCACTGTTGCAGAGCTCCCCTGCTGGCCTTAACAGTCCGAGCCTCTCTGCTCAAGTCATGGATCCTTCGCGCTGCTACGCCCTGGGCAGAATCGCCCAGCCGCCATCTTGAAGTCAGGCATTTTCAGACGCTCTCCGAGATTGCTGTCGATGGAGTCTGCCAGCGTCCGGTGCCCTTAGTCCGCTTGCAGCCTTGACGTTGATAGTCTCAGTGGCCTGACTTGGAGCGTCAAAAAGGGCCCAGGAGGCCCCAGAGTCAGATACTTCTCGGGAAAGGGAGGGGGGGGCTGGGAGGAGGCATCCATACACACACTCCCTGCTCTAATTACTCCTAACAGACCCCTTTCTGTCACTAACAAACCTATACTCAGCCTTCCATCATTTCTCCAACCAACACCCTCCTCTTCTTTCTACCACAATAACACAACCGCACAACACTTACACTCCACTGCACCACACATATTACCTCTTGCAGCCAACAAGTCTAAGACAAACACTCTTAACTCTACTTCATACCCTCTTACACACAACATACACTCTACTCACAAACACATCACCACCTCTTTACCTTACAACTTCCACTCACAAACAATACTATACAAACAATTCAATCTCCTAAAACAAATACATCAGCACCTCATTTCACTAATCCTTAAAAACAAAACATATCAGGCACACCAGCACAACAAAATCTCTCAAGCGCAACACCTCATAATACTTACCATCACAAACTACAAACATACACCCACCTTTCAACTACACAAATGAACAAACTCCAATGCCAAGCTTTCTCTCTTCCACCATGCCTAACACATATACAGCAACACAGCAACTCTCTTTTAACGGCCTCTCATCCATTGGACAATTTAGAACCTTACTACATGACCTACATGCTGCACCGCCACCCCTAACTCATACACCTTCCGCCTTAAACACCCACAAACAAAATAAGCAAATTGCCACACCTCACAACTTTGCTTCTCCATGTCTACTGCACAACAAGGTTACACCACAAAAACAACACAGCGCACCAACTCACTCTCAAACACCATATCCACCACCTACACACACAGACCCATCAAAATGCCTTCTTAACCTGCTGGACAAGGAACACAATACAGAACAGCTACACGATTGCTATCCTCATATACCTAATGCCAACACTAAGGACACACCTGCTACAAGCCCACAAAATACTGCTTACTCTTCTACAAAACAAAGCCACACTATCGAAAAAGCACATTCTTTAAACTCTCTACTAATAAGTGCTCAATCGCTCTCTAAAAACATCACATCTATGACCTTGTCACTGACGCAAAACCAGACATACTGTTCATAACTGAATCATGGTTGGGAGATGATATGGCTCCAGTCCTGCATGAAGCCGCTCCTCTAGGCTATCAAACGATCACCCAAAACCATATAGGCAAAAAAGGAGGTGGCCTAGCCGTTGTGTTCAGACAAACATTACATATCACTAAAGTTGACGACATCTCCATAAAAGATTGTGAGGCCCTTTTCACCGGATGCAATCCTACACCGTCTTCCTCCTGTGACGTCCTGCTCCTTTACAGACCTCCACCTAGCAATGCAACATTCCCAGACACACCTCTAGACACAATTTCAAACCTGATAACACTACACTCCAACCTATGCGTTCTGGGTGACCCCAACATTTGGTTTGACAAACCCAATATGCCCCATCCGAAAACAATCATCGCTGGCCTAGACCCACTGAACCTGCATCAGATCGTCCACAAACCCACACACATCGCTGACACATCCTAGAAGTCATTTTTGCTAATACAGAACTAGTTACCTTTCAAACAATAACTCCAGTCACATGGTCAGACCACCATTTGCTTCCATTCCAACATAAAACAACACTAAGCGACGCACCTAAAACCACCTTACGTGCATCGACCTATCGACCGTGGAACAAATTCAATTTGGAACATTAGAAACACAACTAACATCCAGTACAGATCTAGAAGCAACAAATTCTGTTAAAAAACTATATGAGTGGCTACAGGAAGCTTTTGATATCCTGATACCACTAAAAACCACACAACAGAACAAAAGAAGACAAACACCTTGGAGAAATACAGAGATAAAAGAGATAAACAACAAACTAGAAAGCTGCTACATGCCTGGCTCAAAACAAACACCAATCAAGACAAACTTCACCTACAGAAAATTAACAGATTATACCAGTCACCTATCAAAAAAGTGAAGAAAAGATACACTTCAGACAGAATTCAAAATGCAAAATGTGGAAATAAAGAATTCTATAAAATTCTCAATGAATTTCGTAAACCATATTGCCTAGAAGGAGCTCATCCCGTTACTCAAGATTTCACAGACAAAATGGCAAATCATTACATGGCCAAAGCAGACACGTTGGACTCATACTTAAAACAAAGACAAAGCACCAGCACTGACTCTTTTACAAAACAACAATCCAAGAATAATCTAACCCAGCCTCACCGTTCCTTCCAACACATTTCACACAATGAATGTATGGACCTGGTCAAGGCAAACAGGCCTGCCGTCAGCCCTTCTGACCCGTGTCCACCGCAAACCTTCAAGACAATTCTTCTAACAACATCTGCGGCCACTCCAGTAAGAAGGATCAACAACAACTCCTTAAGTACCGGAATAGTTCCAGAAGAACTCAAAAAGTCATACATACGCCCATTACTGAAGAAAACAAACTTGGACCCTCTGAACCCTGACAACTACAGACTGATTACAAATTAACCTTTCCTGGGCAAACTGATAGAAAGAGCAACATTCGTCCAGATGTCACAATTAATTGAAGATAATGCCATACTTTCAGACTTCCAAACGGGATTCCGTCCAGAAAGAGGCACGGAATCTGCCCTCCTTGCCATCTGGGATGACCTGAAGAACACAGTTGACCACAAAGGGTTGCTGCGCTACTTCTCTTGGACCTCTTGGCTGCCTTTGACACAGTCTGATACAAAGGCTCTACGAAGCCAGCATAGAGGGGACTGCTCTAGACTGGATCACATTCTACCTTCGCAACAGAACTAATGACATCCATACCCCACCTTTCTCCTCCAAACCATATTTCACAAAAGCAGGGGTCCCTCAAGGCTCTATCATCTCGCCCATGCTTTTCAACATCTACATGAAGACATTACTGGCACTGATCAATCAATTTCACCTCACATGCTATAACTATGCAGATGACACGCAAATATTCCTTCAACTGGAATGCCCCAAAGACATTGGAAACTCACCAATTTTCAGTTGTCTCAGAGCCGTAGATCAATGGATGACATGGAGCCATCTTAAATTGAATGCTTCCAAAACGAAAATACTCATGTGTGGCGATTGGAAACATTATGACCCGCTTGCAGCCTGGACTGATGGTCTGAGAACACCGCCTAAAGTATTGAAGGAAGTAAGAAACCTCGGAATGACCATGGACTCCAAGCTATCAATGAATGCCCATGTGAACAAACTATCAAGATTAAGCATTGTTACTATAAAAACTCTGCGACGAATCTTCCCCCATTTGGGATTTCCACACAAGGGCCAGGCTACCATCTCCCTTGTTCTGTCCAAACTCGATTACGCCAATGGACTCTACCACGGATCACTTTTATCAACCATGAAAAGACTACAACAGATTCAGAACTCGGCTCCCAGACTACTCTTAAATATAAAACCGCAAGACCACATCTACCCTGGCTTGAAAGCCCTGCATTGGTTACAGGTTGCCAGAAGATCCACGTTCAAGCTGCTTTGTATCACCCCCAAAGCGATACATGGAACAGGACCACTCTTCATCAGGAATAAAATCACCAAATACATCCAACAAAGGAAACTCCGCTCTAGAGTAGCAGCTCGCCTCAAAATCCCAAGATACAAGAAAAAAACCATGGATGGCACATCCTTCTCTGTTCAAGCAGCCAAACTATGGAACTCTTTACCCCCCAACATAAGACCCATGATAACCACCTTATCTTCAGGAAACTACTCAAGAATTGGCTCTTCCCTACATAACCACCATACGCAAACAGAAATATACAGCATATCCCTCTGTATATAGGCATTTATTTCTACTATAGATATGTACCTATATATGTGCATTGCTTTGTATAAACGTGTAGAATAATTATATTTAAGAAAAAAAAAGATATATATATATATATATATATATATTCATTAGTTCTGCTTAACAAATGTGCATATTACTGATAGTTACATTATTCTGTGTTTTTAACATGTATATAAGTGACTGCATAAATAAGTAAATCTTTTATCATAACTATTTATCTACAATTGCTTCACTATTGAATTACAAAAAAATATATGTAAATAAATATACAAAATTAATTTTAAGTACAACAACACTTGAAAGCCAGAGTTTATTTAATGCATTTTTAATCTACATATACTCCCTTCCTTTATGCATCTATATACCTTCCATGTACTTATGGATCTATATATTTATTACTTTTCTTCTAATTCAGCATATCCAATGCACTCCCCTAATTCTCACTCTATACCGCTCTCAACATATCCTCTACCTCAACTCTCTGACTCATCTCAAACCTCTTTCTACTACTCTTTCCAATGCACTTCCCTATTTCTCACCCTATACTTCTATCAATATATCCTCTACCTCCACTCTCTCATTCATCCCAAACCCCATACCACTACTACGATCCCCAAAATAACCCTTTCTAGACTCTTTCCTACTCTACCCCTCCTTGCATCATCTCATACCTTTTACTATTCCAATCCCCCAAAACAAGCCGATCTAATCCCTTCCCTCTGACTCTTCCCCTCCACCTCCCTTTTACTCATCCCAAGCCTCCTCCTACTGCTATGAGCTCCAAAGCAAAAGAAATAAATAAAGATTTCAAAATTCTTCCGTCTTCTATCATTCCATTATCCTTTTCAATCCAAATAACAGACTAACATGTCCACCCCCCAAATGAATTTCATATTTCACTATACTAATTCACCACTAATACTTTATGCTACTCTTTGAAAAAGCGCTTCAACACCTCATCAGGGGTAGCAAGCACTATATAAATGCAAACCTTTTTCCCTCTTCTATCCCTCCGCTATGCTTCTGAATCCAAATAACTGACTAACATATCCACCACTCAAATTACTTTCATATTTCACTATACTAATTCACCACTAATCCTTTATGGGTTCCGGAGTAGCGTGCTACTCGGCGAAAAAGCGATTCGACGCCTTGTCTGGGGTAGTAAGCGCTATATAAATGCAATTACAATTACAATAGAGTTCATGCTTAGAATGTTGAATTCGCAGTTACATTCAGCGGAATAAAGACATGTAATGCCAAGCTCCGAGTGTGGCGTATTCATTTACGAGTGCCCAGGCTGGGGAGGACGTTACAATTTCTATTACTGAGAGCCTTTATGGTAATGATTTTATGCTAAATGTGGATGCAACACGTGTATTACTGATCTAAAAGTCAATCAGGCATTTCATAAAGCCTTACGGCCGGTCACATTTTCTGTGGCATG
Organism: Calotriton arnoldi; assembly: GCA_963921515.1. Classification (NCBI taxonomy): domain Eukaryota; kingdom Metazoa; phylum Chordata; class Amphibia; order Caudata; family Salamandridae; genus Calotriton; species Calotriton arnoldi. The sequence goes on from CAWUFW010009269.1 coordinate 744,354, forward strand.
AAAAATATATATCCCCTACCTATGATTTTACATTGGCTCCAAACTATCCAACATTTGTTTAATCAAACTCACACCGAGGGGCATATTAGCAAGGCCCTTATCGCCGCTTTAGCTGCGCTTAAGGCCGATAAAGCGGCGATATTATTATCGCCCTATTAGCAAGCCTGCGCTAACATGCGTTAGCGCCAGCTTTCCGGCGTTAGCTGCCGGTTTTCCTATCGCCTTGCATGCCAGCGATAATTATCGCTAATGACATGCAAGGTAGGCGTTCCTTACAAAAATTACACGGTAAAAGTCGCTATCACCACTTCGCTCTATTACCAAAGATGTCCCGCGATAACAAAAGTCGCGCTAAACCCTGAGTAACGCATGAATTTAACACCTGATAAAAACCTTACTAAAAATGGTGCTACATGGAGGTACATGAGGGAGACTAGCCCTGATCTCCTTCTGAGGAGCCACAAACACCAAAGAGGTACAGGTCATGCTTCATTATTAGCCCCTTAGCTTGTATGAAGGTACATTTTAGCCAGCTACAGCCATTGCTTCTACTCATGTCCAGAAGGTGCATCACATCACAGGCCCTCACTATGTTGTCCTGATCCGGCCTTTCACAGCATTACATACATGTTAACATTCACTGTTGTTCCTGCTGCATAATTCATCCATTGATCGGGTCATACAGGGGGTTTTCAGGCACTCCATCACGTTAGCTGAAATATTATTGACGCTAACGCACCACTAACGCGCTGATCCCATGCTATTGCATGAATGCCTATCGCGTGTTAGCGGGAGTTATCGCTTCCTGTCCCGGACACCATCGCATCTTACCGATGTGTTCATAATACGTCGATAACAATGCGAAAAGTGTCCAGGAAAAGAAGCGATACAAAAAATGCCGATACCTTGCGCTGGCGATCATTCTCGCCTTTTGTAGATAATATGCCCCCAAGTTCTTCCAGATAGTTCTATATATGGACCAGAACAACCTCAAATGTATCATCACAGTAGTTTTCAGGCTCTATTCTGTAATGGAACCGTTGGGATTGCTGGAATGATGCAAACGGCAACCCACACCACCACCAAATGCGAGGCTATACTAATGACAGGCTGTACTATGTACAGATGTCAATAACATAACATAGTTATCCTGTCTTACTGTAATACACAACATTATACACATGTTCCCTTTGTTGCAGATCCATCATGCAGTACTTTAGGCCTGTCAGAGATTACATATGATCAAATGTAAAATGGTTTATTGTTCATAAATGGAATTGTGTTGTATTGTATTGTTGTTTTATATTGTACTTTCTATCCCCCTTGTGGGGTCTAAAGCACTTGCATCACCTTGTACTACATGTACACAATTATTTCTCAATAAATCATTATGATTTTCCAGGTGTCTTTGTGGGCCCATTATTTTTGTATCTGCATGTGTCCTTTCTATTGGCTTTGGGGGTTATTACGAGTATGGCGGTCTGGGACCGCTGTACTCACGGTGGTGGTCCGACCACCGTAACCCCTGCGGGTCCGCCTTCCGAGTGTGGTGTTCGGACCACCACAGGACCGCCATCTCCGCCGAGATCCAGGATCCCGCGGCGGTGGGGGTGTGGAAAGGGGCAGTAATATGCCGGCGGTGCCGATGTTGGCACCTCCGAGCATATTCCGAGTTGCATTTCCACCGCCCATTTCATGGCGGTGAGCCCGTATGAAAAATGCAGAAGACATGCAAGTCCCTGGCGAATTTGCCCATGGGGGTGCATGCAGAGGGGCACATGTGGTGCTCCCCCTATATTTGCACCTTTGTTCCTGCACTGTGTGGCATGCATGACATGGTGCATGCCACACCATGCAGAAACGTGCAGAAGGTGCTGTCACGGTGGTGGTCTGGTTGTTAGGCTGTCCTATGAGCCTAGCAGACCACCGCTGTGACCCCGCAGCAGCAACGCCCACCCGCCCTGGATTCAATTCGAATGCAGCGGGCAGGTGGACCACGGGCTTGGCGGTCCTCATGGTAGCGCAGCAGTGGCGGTCCTACAGGAGGACTGCCAAACTCGTAATCATCCCCTATATCTCCTGTATTCCACGGCACACGTTTTTTTCATACAGGCCCCTGTTTACCATCACTCTTGCAAAACAGGATGCTTACGAAGTTCAATATTTGCAGTTGAAGCAGGCGGTGAACAGCAGGTCAGGAGTTCAAATCCTGGCAAGGCCGCTTAGCCTTCCATTCTTCCCTTGTGGGTAAATTGAGTACTGTTAAATGAGGTAATAATAACATACGTTATTTGCAGTGCATAGAAGGATCAGAAGTGCAGTATGAAGCACTATGTGAAAAAATGTACTATTCGCTTTTAATATCAGTGCTTTTATTTTTTATGAAACATCAAATGATTTTCTTTCTAGTGACTGAATTCTAGTGACGTTTTGCTAAGTGCAGAAATGACTTGATAAAAGCTGAATCAATGGGAATACAGAGAAATGTCAAGTGAATTCAATAAGAAGTCACCGTTAGTAATGGAGAAGCAAGTGATGAGAAATATTTGGCACCTTAAAGACAAATAGCACAACGTTTTATAGAATTAGAAGAAGAATAACATATTTTGTTGGAAAACACGGACAAGTGAAATTGCAATACTATTAAAGAGAAAGGATATGAGAATTGGCAAGAATTCTAGCTGAATTTGTGGGAATAAGATGGTGCATCTAGTGGGGAGAAGCAAGATAAGAGAGACAAGTGTTAACTGTGGAAAAAAAATCAGTCCCCTTGTTACTCCTATTTCCTTATCACTTAAAATGTGTTAGCACCACCCTATAAGTTATTCAGGACTGAAGCAACTGGCATTGCTACCCTACCATGATGTTTTATGTATATGAAACAGATACTGTATTACTGGTGCTCCCTGTATTCTGTATTCCTTGAAGAGGTTCCTTTAGTTTATGTTTTAAAAGAACAAAAAGGCTTTAAAAAACTGTGGAAAAGAAATAATGGAATTGAAGGTGATGGTAGAGCTAGGAGCAGAGAAGAAGGCAAGACTGAAAAATACTTGCATTTGGTGCAAGTATTTGTTGCACCCTAATATAGCCTTAGAGGCTGCCTAATTGGGCTCTACTGGCCATTAAAGGGCCTCTCCAGCGTTAAAGGCCCAAGCCGAAGGGAGTGGACCTCTAATGGCTGGTAGAGGGCACTAAAGCTATTAGAACATTCCGCCCCTAGAGGGCAGAAACTAATTTGTAAACTTGAAATCCCCTTGGGCTCCGTGAGGCCTTTGTTCACAGCAACGAAGGCGTTATTCGTGTGGGGGCCGCTGGATTACTCTTACCCCTACCCCCTGATGACTTTTTTCCATTCTGTCAATTGACCATCTTGTGGCTGTTTTGTACAATTTTTATTCGATATTGTTCTTGGAATCTGTGTGAATGATGTTTGAGTCCTTGATGAATTGTGGGAATGTATGACGATTGAGTGGCTTGTTCTGTAGGAGGTGTGTGGGACCGAAATTCTTTAATTTTTTTGAATTTTTTGCTTTATTGACTATCATATGTTGCGTCAATTAATATGTGTATTTATGAACTGTTGAAATGATTATGTAATTAATAAAACTATCATCTATTTTATTAAATTCGATGTGATTATTTATACTTGTCCTTGATCTGCTCCAGAGACAGTAGAGGAATCTTAGGACCCTCTTCTAGGGCCTTGTTTGCATAATTTTGGGTAGGTAGTTGTTTGTGATTTTGGTGTTCCTTATTTCCCCTGCTTGCCTGCCTTCATTTAGTCAGGGGTCCCCCTTCTCTTTAGTCACAGCAACAGCTGTGAACATACATTGGAATGTTGATGCTCTGGGCTTCTACCAGACAATAGAAGCCCGTAGCACTCCATTGTTTTCAGTAGAGCTCCCAACATTCCAATGTTCTAATTGAGGTTACATTTTGCTGCTTTTACCCTGACAAATAGACCACATTTGATGCTGGTTGTGGCATTCTGGTGCCCACTGAAGTTGACATCTAGTATAGTCTTAATGTCGCCCAGGCCCTGAGAGAAGAAGAAAGCAGGCAGAGAAAGGACACAAACCAGAAGGAAAGAAGATGTCTTTGGTGTGTGGAGGGACAGTAGAAAGGAAAGGAGCTATAGCCAAAGACTGGGAAGCATGAAAGAAGAAAGAAATGCAAAAGTGAAACAAATCAAAAAAGCATGAAGTAGAGAGAAGATTTGAGTACTGATGGCCAACAAGTATAGGCCAAAGGAGAAGAAGGTGCAAAGGACACCAAGAGAGAAGAAGCAAATTTTGAATAAAATGTTATGTTATGTTAATTTAATTTGTATCGCGCACAGATACTCGAGAGTGTCCCGGCGCGGAGCAGAGAGGGGCAACCATCTGAGAATTATGCAAAGAGATATGTTTTCAGGTTCTTCTTGAAGATCAACGGGTCCTGAATGTTCCGGAGGGTGACAGGGAGGGCGTTCCAGGCAACAGCAGCTTTCCGAGCTAAAGAGCTGCCTCCAAGCCTCAGACATTTAAAGCGGGGGACCTGGGCGAGGCGCTGGGACAAGGAACGCAGAGGTTGTGCTGGAGTGTAGAAAGCGAAGCATTTTTCCAGGTAGGTGGGGCCACGCCCATGAAGAGTGCAATGGGACATGACCAAAGATTTAAATTTGACCCACTCGGCTACAGGAAGCCAGTGCAGAGAGCGCAGGTGGGATCTCATGCTAGTCCTAGCGGGGATTTCAAGAAGGAGTCTGGCTGCTGCATTTTGGACCACCTGGAGTTTTTTTAACAGATAGCCCGGGATGCCCACATAAAGGGCATTAGCGTAGTCCAGCCGAGACAGAATAAGGGCACAGATGACAGTCTCTTTCACCGCCCTAGGCAGGAGAGGGAGAAACTTCCTCAGAGATTTCAAAAGGCCAAAGCAGGTCCCGGCAAGTTTCTTAATCTGTGTAGCGAAGGAAAGATTCTCCTCAAACCACACCCCCAGGTTCTTAGCGGGCTTCCCTATAGAGGTGGGGATAGGGAACTCGGGGGGCCAAAGAGTATCTCTAAAATTGGAGGGAAACTTTCCATAAAGGAGAATCTCCGATTTATCTTCGTTGCCCTTAAGTTGTACGGCAGCTAGCCTGTGAAAAATGGAGGACAGACAGTGTTAAGCGGAGGAAACAGAGTCCACACTCTTATCCCAAGAGAAGCTGGGTGTCATCCGCGTAGGCCATGACCTTAGCCCCAAGTTCCTCTGCCAGGTACACCAAAGGTGTGACATAAATGTTAAAAAGGAGGGGGCTAAGGGAGGACCCCTGTGGGACTCCTGTGGTCACTGCCTGGGAAGAAGAGGAGGACGGTGGAAGCCATATCTGCTGAGCCCGTCCTTCCAAAAAGGATCTGAGCCAGCCCCAAACAGCACCCGACACCCCGATCTCGGTTAGACGCGAGAGGAGGAGGGAGTGGGGGACAGTGTCGAACGCCGCCGACAGGTCAAGCAGAATTAATGCTGCCTTCCCGCCGGCGTCCAGACACACAAAATGGGCAATAGGAACTATCTTCTGGGACCTCTGTGGAAGAAGAAGAAAAAGTTGCAGAACAAGGGGTTTTCGGTCAAAGTAAGAATGATCTGGCAGAAAGTTGAAAGTGGTAAAACGAAGCTCGAGCAGGACATAAATAACAAGAGTGACTGGAAGCAAGTTGGATCACTCTATTGAGAGACGCTAAAACGTGAGGTTTGTGTGGCACAGGAAGATGAAAGTGGCATCTGTTGGCTCTTAGTTCCTCTGTTCATTTCCTATGCTGAATTTAATCTGGTAAAAAATATATCCAAACCTACCACTCGTTCAGAAACCAACGGCTGCATTTTGGGCAGGATTGCTGTACTGGGCCTTATTTCACCCAGTCCGACTTCAGTAGGTTGAGTACAGCACACTCTAGCATGTTACGAATTGAAAACTGTATTGTGCACCGGGAAGTACATTTTACTGGTTTGCAGAATTAATGTTTGCAAAAATCTCAGGAAATTACAGTGGCAGCTGGCAATATTCAAATATGGTGAGGCACGATGCCCAAAAAACTCACCATATATGTTGCATGAATCCCCGTCCGGTGTCTCTCTCCTTGGTGGTGACTCCAGCAGGCAGCAGGAAAGGGAAGGACTTCCTCCCTTGTGCAAAGTGATTCCAACCAATCATCAGGATTGGTTGGAGCAGGCTAACCCAGCCCATTGCTCATTTTGTGGCTGGGGGCCTGTGGCTGCAATCCCTTGGCTCTTTCTCAGCCCTCGGATTGTGCAGGTTGAACTGTGCATGTCAGATTGGACGGCTGTAGGCAGCCGGCCAATCTGACATGCGCACTGGCAGGGGCTGCAGTAATAGTGCAATGGCAGGAATCAGCCCCGCCCCTGCCCTTGCGCTGTAACAGCGCGAGCCTGTGACCAAAATAAAATGGTATTTATGACCATTTTAGTAATGTGTGTGCCTGCTGCACTCACAGCAGGCGGGGCGACACTCCTCCGCCGCAACGGAGGAGCCGCCGCTGGGAACTGACACCATAAAAGGGCTTTTTTAACATACAAAAGCATTTTTATGAGTCGGAAAATTCTTTCCAAGCCGTAAAAGAACATTTGTGATCCTTTCTAAAACGTAAATGGGAGGGGGCGTAAAAGTGGAGTCACCGATTTGTAAAGGTATGTATCAATAGTTTACAATCTCAATTTAGGTCACAAACCATTAATGATTTACTGACCCCAGATTTGCAATGGTAACAGATTCGCAAAGTGGTGAGGGTCCCCGCACGATCCCTTCCCCTTTAGAAATCATGTTGGGAGCCTCGGGGGAAGAAGGCAGTGACCCAGGGGACCATTGCCTGCTTCCCCTAAAGTTTCCAAAACTGAAAACATTTTTTTTAAAGCATCATTGTTTTCTTTAAGGAACACAAGCTGCTTTAAAAAAAAAAAAGTTTTCCATTTTGGAAAGTATTAAAAGTATAGTGATCTGCTTTCCCTTCCAGGTCACCATCCCTTTGATTGCAGATAATCACAGGTCATGGCAAGTTGCGACCAGCCTAACGAATATTAATTAGGCAGGTCTTTTTAGGACCCCCTCCAACTCAGTATTTTTTGAGCCAATCTATTAGTACCCATTACTATTCTATTTGCAAAACATGAGTGTGTAATTTGCAATCATTTTTCTGAGAATGGTATCATAGTATTCCAGGCACTAAATTCCTATTAGTAAACTTACTGGATTTGGAGAGTTAAATTCTAAATAGTAATTCCTACGGTTTTGCAGAGTTAAAATCCAAATTCTACATTTACCATATTGGTAGACGACACAATTTTACCAATGGTCCTGTACTATTATTAAATATGAAATTCCCAAAGACATAAGGTGTGAAAACGTTGCTCTCTGAAACAGGTAAAAATTACCTTGACCTTCGACCCACCATGGGAAAACATTCAAACTATCTTGTCTTTTATTGATGCCTGAAACTCTTTTCTTTAAGGAAGCATTTGGATGCCTGATGTTTCCCTTCAGGTGCTGTCAATTTTAACACCAAGTAGTGTGCCTGGGGGCCATCTTGAAAGGAACGTTGACGTGTTCTTAATTCCACAATCAATCAATCATCGTTGTGCACATAAACACTGACAACAACAAGTAAGGCCATAAATCTGCAGCTGCCCAGCAGTACTAAAAAATGGTCCTGCCATATTTCACTCTGCCACGTGTTTTACTCTTACCTTATGTCTTTTTTATTGAAAATAGAGGCCTGTAAGGTTACTTTTTATTGGTTGTTCGTCTGCTTAATGGCGCTTCTGCTTAGTCCTGATCAAGTAAAGATGTGCCACTGCATTGAGTCAGCAGCAACAGAAAGTACCAGTATACTAGAAACAATGGCCCAGATTTAATAACCCTTTGCAAGGGTGACCACTGGAAGCTAAGCCTTGGAAATTGCAGCACCGATCAATACTCTTACACAAAAGATATTTTACACTAAATGTTATTTATTGTTTCCGTTATTTTTTATTTATTCTCAAATTGCATAACATACATGACTTTTCTGTGGACAATTTCATATTTTTAATTTTAATTCCACCACCTGTCATGGGGTTGTACATCCATAAGTCTTTTTCGTTGTGTGTTCAAATCAAGAAACTTCTCATTAAAAGTATTCAATAATATATTAACTAGTAATATTAACAGAAACTGGTCTTGTATGCTGTCAGCATTATTGCGGCAAGAGAAGATGCGTTTGTAATCATTTCAGTATACCAACATGAGTTGCCACATGAGTGTGCTACGGTGCCATCAGGGAAACAGCCATTAAAATGAAACTTTTTTAATGCATGCTATTACAACGCATGCCATCACAACGCCAGTGCCATCACAACACAATGCCATTACAACGCATATGCCTTTACCACGCACCCCTTTACAACAAATTTAATTGTAAAGACATGAATGGTAAAGGCATATGTGTTTTACATTTAAGTATAAGGTAAGTATATATGGTTTAGGGTGGGTTTGGGTTTTTGGGTGGGAAGGATAATTTTAGGGTTTAGGGTGGGTTTGGGTATTTGGGATTGGAAGGGTAATTTTAGGGTTTAGGGTGGGTTTGGGTTTTTGAGTGGGTAGGGCAATTTTAGGGTTTAAGGGGGTAAAAAAATATATATAAAAAAAATTATATGTGTATATACACATATATATATATATATATATATATATATATATATATATATATATCAAAACCACGCTGCATTATTTAAAAAAAAACAGCTGCTGAGGACAACAAATTGCTTTTCAAAAGCGGTATTTTATTAAGTAACCAGACCAGCTCGACGCGTTTTGGGACAACTCCCTTGTTCACGAGTACTGTGTCTGTAATTTCGTAAAGTTAAATAACCACGTGATTTGTTTTTCAAACAACAATGAAGACAGACTTCCGTTTACCGAGTTACACCACTCGAAAACGTACACTTCTTTCAATACATTTAGTTGCTTTGTTCATTAATTCGAAAACACCAAAAATAAGTGAAAAATTATATACATTATAGAACAGTGAAATGATGATAAATTCAATTATAAATTGGCTTGTTACTCAAGCTTAATCAACCAATTCAGTGTCTCTGGGATGATAAACAATTACATTGAATTGAAGCCAGTGTCTCAAATACATCGCTGCAGCCCCAGTGGGCTTTTCATCAATAAACATTATTTTTAACCATCAGGCTTTCAGTATCAGCGGCTGCTTTCCACAGTGTTCTTCTCAATCTAGCACATGCTTATCTACAGCAATTGTTTACCGAGTTGTACCATTCGCAAAAGTGTATTTTTCATTGTATTTAATGTGCTATGCTGAATATTTATATCACACCAAAATTAAGTGAAAAATTGTAAACATGGTAGAAAAGTAACATAATAATAAATGCATTTAATGTCGTTACATAACCTGCTCTCCACAGTGTTCTTCCCTGTCTGACACACGCCTGTTTATCATGATGACATGGCATTTAACTACAGCCCCAGTGGGCTCATATTTATGTCCAATTTTCACTTTGCGGACATGGGCATTCCAATGTCTAAAAGAGCTTAACCTTTCAGCCGTGTTTCATAATTTTCGATTTCCTTGCACTTTTCGGGACACCGCCCTCAAGGGGATGATATTTTAGCTTTTTGCCTTTCTCTTATGAAGTTTCACCTCACCGTTCTAAAATAAACAAGAAAAACAAACATCATAAGTGCATCACCTTCACCAACACAGTGTACAATAAAAACAAAACGTCGTTGGCAGAGACCTTTCTTTTAAATACATTGCTTCTTTGCTTCGAGACTCTAACGTTTCCCACATATCCTTAGCCTAGATGTACTGCTAGCTCTTCATCGCAGTTATGCCCAATAGGTGTCAGGGTACTGTACTGAATTATCAGTTTGGACTCAAGACGTCGGAGATTTTGTACTCTGTTACCCCCTCGTTCGTCCAATCTAATTGAGTCAAGTACACAAAAACTCAATAAATTCTCATTTTTGTTGTGATGGATTTCGAAATGGCGGGCTACTGGGTATTGCTTGTCCCCATTTCTAATTGCACGCAGATGTTCCGGTACTCTTTTCTTCGCTTTATGGATGGTGCTTCCAATATATGCTTTTTGACATGGACAAAACAAAGCGTACACAGCATAGTCGGTGTTACACGATGTGTGTTTAGTAATCACATAAGGCTTGCTTTCTGGGGGTAACTTACATTCCTTCCTATTCTTACTGTTTTTACACGCCTTGCAGTTCCTACATGTGAAGAACCCTTGGATCCCTGAAATATTCGCTGTCGGTGGTTCTACTGCTCTACATAGGGAGTCTTTTAGTGATTTCGCTCTCTTGAAGGTAATTTGTGGAAATGTTTCTATACTGTCTACCAGATCTTTATCTGTCTGTAAGGCTGGCCAGTATTTATGAAGACTTTTCCGTATCTCATGGGCCTGGCTGTTGTAGGTTGTGATGAACCTAATTTTCTGTTCCGTAACTTCATTACTCTTATCTGTTTCTAACAGGAGTGATGTCCTAGTTCTCTTATCTACTTCTACACTTGCTTTGTTAATGGTAGCTTGTGAATATCCTCTCTCTAAGAATCTCTGGCACATTACCTGTCTTTCAGTATTAAAGCTCTCTTGTGTGCTGCAATTCCGTTTGGCCCTTAGCATCTCTCCCAGAGGTATACTGTTAATTAACGAGCTGGGATGGCAGCTGCGCGCATGCAACAGACTGTTGCCTGCTGTTGTTTTACAGAACAATGAGCTTTCTAATTTCTCTTCTTGAATAGACAATTTTAGATCCAAAAATTCTACAGTGTCTCTTGACCAGTGACTGGTGAAGTGTAGGTTAAATGTGTTTGTGTTTAGTTCTTCAACAAACTCATTTGCTTCAGTCTCATCACCCTTCCACACACAGAAAATATCATCGATGTAACGCGCCCAAATCAAAAATGAAGCCATTGAGGTGTTTGAAAAAGGAGTGTCTCAAGAGTTACTCAAAATTTCTAAGAATAAATGGAAAAGGCACAACAATGTGACACAAGCACAGAGTAGAGCGATTGAGAGTGTAAGAAATGACACCTCTGTAGTTATCAAAAAATCTGATAAAGGAGGTAACGTGGTGGTGCAATCAAGACAGAAATATATTGAGGAAGGCTTAAGACAACTAGCCGATAGTAGCAAATACAACAGAAGCAATAGACTTGAATATGAACACTCTATCAAGTTGTTTCATATGCAGTTAACAGAGTGGAAAGAGAAAGGATTACTAGAGCAGGAAGAGTATAATTTTTTAGCCTGCAAGTTTCCTAAATTTCCAGCACTTTATCTGTTACCAAAAATCCATAAAGACCCAAGAACCCCCTGGAAGACCCATATCATACCTATACCACACAGAGATGCTTATTGAGATGATGTCTGTTTGCCTGAAGCAAAATTATTTTATTTTTGACAATAAGATCTTTAAACAAACCCTTGGAACATCGATGGGGACCTGCTTTGCGCCATGCTTTGCGGGTCTCTACTTAGGGTTCTGGGAGGAGAAAGTGGCAAGAGAATTGGACATGTTTAAGAACAAGGTGGCTGTGTGGGCGCGTTACATCGATGATATTTTCTGTGTGTGGAAGGGTGATGAGACTGAAGCAAATGAGTTTGTTGAAGAACTAAACACAAACACATTTAACCTACACTTCACCAGTCACTGGTCAAGAGACACTGTAGAATTTTTGGATCTAAAATCGTCTATTCAAGGAGAGAAATTAGAAAGCTCATTGTTCCGTAAAACAACAGCAGGCAACAGTCTGTTGCATGCGCGCAGCTGCCATCCCAGCTCGTTAATTAACAGTATACCTCTGGGAGAGATGCTAAGGGCCAAACGGAATTGCAGCACACAAGAGAGCTTTAATGCTGAAAGACAGGTAATGTGCCAGAGATTCTTAGAGAGAGGATATTCACAAGCTACCATTAACAAAGCAAGTGTAGAAGTAGATAAGAGAACTAGGACATCACTCCTGTTAGAAACAGATAAGAGTAATGAAGTTACGGAACAGAAAATTAGGTTCATCACAACCTACAACAGCCAGGCCCATGAGATACGGAAAAGTCTTCATAAATACTGGCCAGCCTTACAGACAGATAAAGATCTGGTAGACAGTATAGAAACATTTCCACAAATTACCTTCAAGAGAGCGAAATCACTAAAAGACTCCCTATGTAGAGCAGTAGAACCACCGACAGCGAATATTTCAGGGATCCAAGGGTTCTTCACATGTAGGAACTGCAAGGCGTGTAAAAACAGTAAGAATAGGAAGGAATGTAAGTTATTCCCAGAAAGCAAGCCTTATGTGATTACTAAACACACATCGTGTAACACCGACTATGCTGTGTACGCTTTGTTTTGTCCATGTCAAAAAGCATATATTGGAAGCACCATCCATAAAGCGAAGAAAAGAGTACTGGAACATCTGCGTGCAATTAGAAATGGGGACAAGCAATACCCAGTAGCCCGCCATTTCGAAATCCATCACAACAAAAATGAGAATTTATTGAGTTTTTGTGTACTTGACTCAATTAGATTGGACGAACGAGGTGGTAACAGAGTACAAAATCTCCGACGTCTTGAGTCCAAACTGATAATTCAGTACAGGACCCTGACACCTATTGGGCATAACTGCGATGAAGAGCTAGCAGTACATCTAGGCTAAGGATATGTGGGAAACGTTAGAGTCTCGAAGCAAAGAAGCAATGTATTTAAAAGAAAGGCCTCTGCCAACGACCTTTTGTTTTTATTGTACACTGTGTTGGTGAAGGTGATGCACTTATGATGTTTGTTTTTTCTTGTTTATTTTAGAACGGTGAGGTGAAACTTCATAAGAGAAAGGCAAAAAAGCTAAAATATCATCCCCTTGAGGGCGGTGTCCCGAAAAGTGCAAGGAAATCGAAAATTATGAAACACGGCTGAAAGGTTAAGCTCTTTTAGACATTGGAATGCCCATGTCCGCAAAGTGAAAATTGGACATAAATATGAGCCCACTGGGGCTGTAGTTAAATGCCATGTCATCATGATAAACAGGCGTGTGTCAGACAGGGAAGAACACTGTGGAGAGCAGGTTATGTAACGACATTAAATGCATTGAATTTATTATTATGTTACTTTTCTACCATGTTTACAATTTTTCACTTAATTTTGGTGTGATATAAATATTCAGCATAGCACATTAAATACAATGAAAAATACACTTTTGCGAATGGTACAACTCGGTAAACAATTGCTGTAGATAAGCATGTGCTAGATTGAGAAGAACACTGTGGAAAGCAGCCGCTGATACTGAAAGCCTGATGGTTAAAAATAATGTTTATTGATGAAAAGCCCACTGGGGCTGCAGCGATGTATTTGAGACACTGGCTTCAATTCAATGTAATTGTTTATCATCCCAGAGACACTGAATTGGTTGATTAAGCTCGAGTAACAAGCCAATTTATAATTGAATTTATCATCATTTCACTGTTCTATAATGTATATAATTTTTCACTTATTTTTGGTGTTTTCGAATTAATGAACAAAGCAACTAAATGTATTGAAAGAAGTGTACGTTTTCGAGTGGTGTAACTCGGCAAACGGAAGTCTGTCTTCATTGTTGTTTGAAAAACAAATCACGTGGTTATTTAACTTTACGAAATTACAGACACAGTACTCGTGAACAAGGGAGTTGTCCCGAAACGCGTCGAGCTGGTCTGATTACGGAATAAAATACCGCTTTTGAAAAGCAATTTGTTGTCCTCAGCAGCTGTTTTTTTTAAAAGAATGCAGCGTGGTTTTGGTGTTTAGAGGCTTGCCCCCTCGCTGAGGACCGCCGTTGAAAGTGGAAGGAGAAAGGCAACGGCAGTGCGGCTGCACTGCTTAGCGTTTGATATATATAGTATATATATATATATATATATATATATATATATATATATATATATATATATATATATATATATATAATATATATATATATATACAAACATGTGTGGTGTGTGTGTATAAAAACATATATATACATCCTCACACACACACACACATATATATATATATTAATTTACCTACCTTCAACACTTTTACCAAGTGTATGTCTTTACCACGCATGCCTTTGCTTTGTAATGACATGCGTGGTAAAAGTTTGCGTTGTATTGGTAGGTCATTGTAAAGGCATTGCCGTAGTAATACCTGTGTTGTAATTGCACAGCTAGCATCTTGTCTACCTGTAGCTTATAGGTCCAAACCGACATGTGTGGCATAAGTGCCAATTACAGATGGTAGTGTTTTGATCAAGTGCGGCGGATGTTCCGCTTACAACCACCTGCCCTATATTATTAATTCTAGGTCCTTTATTGGATTCTCTGTATGATTCCTGTTTCATGTTCTGGGGTGTTTCTTCTTCAGGGAGGACATTCAATTGTTTGTGACTCCAATGCTAACAGGATCGTGTCCCATGTGTTTAGTGGCGACCCAATTCCTCTCTGTCTCTTTGTTTTGATTAATGTGTCATTTCCAGACCTAGTCCACTTTTTTGGGTCTCTCAGCCCAGTGTTCAATTTGAGCTGGTGGTTTCGGGTGCTTGGCACAGGCACTTAACTGTCAACAGTGGAACTGTCTGCTAAATTTAGAGATGAGCACAATAACAATTGTTTGTTAATTCAGTATACATTAAAAATGACTAATACCTGCCGCCCAAGCCATTCTTATAGCTGGAGGGGCCTGGAATAATCTGAACTTTCACACTTGTAGGAGTGTGATGGTTAGTAGTTGCATTAGTATTGTCACTGGTAGTGCTGGCAGGGGCAGTGGGTGGTGCAAGCTGTAGTAGCCCCCTTGACCAGGGCCTTGGCACTTATTCTTTTTTTTTTTACAAATTCAGCATTGTCTCAGCCATACCTTTTCCTCGTGTGAGAGCCAAATCAATGCACTTGTTGGTTGAGTTCGCTTTTTCGGTCCTGGATTTGCCCTGACAGATATATGTAGGGTGTTGTCGCTACTCGTTTTCCTGGTAGTTCTGACATCATGGATGTGACTGCTTTCGAATACTATGCAACTGTAACATAGCCCTCCCCACCATGTAAAAATCAGCATTTGGGGTTCCACACCTAGGTCATCAGTTGCCTACTTCTTAATTTGTCTCAAAATAGTCCCGAGCACCAATTCACTTCAAAGTGGGTAGTCCACACGATTTAATCGTAATTCCATCTTTATTTTCAAGCTTCATATATGTCCATTCGCATACAGCACCAGCTTGTAGCCCACCCTGCTTAACTTCTGAGATCAGACGAGATCAGGTGCTTTCAGGGTGGTACGGCCATGCCACCCTGAAAGCACCTGATCTTGTCTGATCTCAGAAGTTAAGCAGGGTGGGCTACAAGCTGGTGCTGTATTTGAATGGACATATATGAAGCTTGAAAATAAAGGCGGAATTAGAACGATTACATCGTGTGGATTACCCACTTTAATTTGAATTGGTGCTCGGACTATTTTGAGACTTCTGTTTTGGGGATTTCTGTCCTGAAATTTTGGAAGGGTTTAAGTGGCACCATCTGGTTCTTGGAGCACCACCACAAATACAATATAGGGTACACTGTAAACACCAGTTTTGCGCAACTCTAACCCAGCCACTTTTTTGGTCTTATTCCTTTTTAATTTGTGCTGGTGTTTGCAGTGCTCACACCAGCACTTATTGCTAATCATCTATACTTACTTATCTACCACAAAGTGGCGTTCTCAGTCTATTTTTGAGCAAAGCAATTACACAAAGTGTTAAATATACTTTCAAAAATAACACAACCAGCGGTTTCAGACCATCCTTACAGCTTAAAGTAACATGAAAGTAAAGTAAGTCTAGCCTGTCACACTTTATTGTGTGATGGTTAGTATTTTCCGGTGCTAGCAGGGACAGTGGGTAGTACCAACAATGAGGACCTCCTGAGAAATACTTCAAGCCCTGGCACCTATATTTTTTCAAATTAAGCACTGACCATCTAGTCCTATCCGTTTTGGTTGAGATAGGCTTGAAGCAAGTAATTAAACAGTGAATGTCAGTCTAGGTTCCTAGGTACTGTTTGATGTACTCTGGGCATTGGGCCCATTTTTAGTCAGGTATTTTTACACATTTTTACATCTCTCATTTCTCTTTTAGCTTTAAGTCCCTTGACTAGTGTAAGGGCAAGAAAGGGACAACAATGAGGATGCACATGGACAACGGAAAGTAGGCTGGCAGACAAGCACACGGACAATGAAGGATGGATGGGCAGGAATGGGGAGGCACATGAACAACAGAGGCTGGGCGAACAGGGATGGGGGAGCACACAGATAAAGGATGATGGGGAAGCAAACAGACAACAGTGGGTGGGCAGGCAGAGGTGGGGAAGCACATGGACAACGGTCGGAGGTGCAGAAGAAAGAATAGCAACAAAATGTGGGTGGACGGAAGGACGAGGAAGCAAGAAAGGCAAGTGAGGATAGGGAGGGCAAGGGGAGAAACACACGGGTGAGCAAGAAGAACACAAAGTACACCAGGGAGGCAGCTCAAAAACACATGCATTTTCGTAGAGTGCTTAAATCAAAATAAAAAAGTAGCACCGGAAAAGGAAGCAGTGGAAGGACACAAGTAATGGGTCCATGCTCCAGGCAGTGCTTAATTTGAGCTGCTGGTTGCCGGTGGGGCCGGGACTTATTTTTCCTCAACAGATATTTACCACAAACAAGAGAGGGAAAAACACACAGGGCCTCTTTTACAATATTTTGACGTACGGCAGCGCAGCAAGCCTTCCTGCTGCGCTGCCATGCATCAAAATAAAAGGGCACGAATGCGCCATAATACAAGATACAGCGTATTCCTGTCCTTCTCCCGTGTACTGGCGCAAAAACATAAGCTGTGCGCCGGCGCAGACACCCTTGCGCCATTTTGCAAGGGTGCCTGCACTGAGGGGATGATTGTTTTTGTGCAGGAAGGGATACCTTCCTGCACAAAAACAATCATTTAAGACATTTTCCTCTTTCTATGTGTGCTGCAGAATGCAGCACGCATAGAAAGAGGAAACCATGAGGAGAAATACAAGTATTTCTCCTCGTTGCACCTCCTTACTCCTCCCGTGGGGAGGCGTACAATTCTGATGCATTCCCAGGTTTACAAAATGTTGCAAATCTGGGAATGCGTCAAGTTCCATGGATGTTGCGTGGGAACACCCACAGCAACACCCCTGGAACGCCCCTTTCACACAGAGTTATGCGTGAAAGGAAAACATATTTACAAGGCCATGAAAAGTCACGCAGGGTGACTTTACGCGGCCTTGTAAATACGGGCAAGCCCATTGCACCGCTGGTGCATCCAAAAAAGTGACGCATCGGTGGCGTAATGGGCTTGTAAATAAGCCCCACAAAGTGAAAAGATGGAGGAAGAGAAAGATGAAAAAACTGGCACAAAGAGAAAAAGCAAGGACCGGCAATAGTAAGATAAACAGACAGTGTCTGTTTGGTAGTGGATTAAAGAGACTTGAGGTAAATTCACAACAACACTGCCTTGGTATCTGGCATGCTGATTTTTAATAGCACGGCTGGAGTAGAGCTTCTGCACAGGCACTTATTCTTTTAACAATTAAACACTGACTTCAGAAAAGGGACAGACATCTGACGAGGAAAGGAAGCCCACAAGCTGACGAATAAGAAGCAAGCAAAGGAGAGTGACAATAAAGCACACTAATTCTAAGCAATGAGCGGGCTCTAAGACCAGTGTAAGCTGGCAAGATGTCTCACAATAGACAGAGCATGCGCTGTCTTAGACGAGTCCTTAAAATATGAGCCCATCTACCCCAACACTTAAAATATCTTTGTCCAGGCAGAATCAAAATCAAATCTAATTTGATGGCACCTTTGTATCCACGCCCCTGCCTTAAATAGGGGACCTGCAAACATTTTGGATGTGGTGCTCCAGATGGAACTCCCTGCACGGTTACCAGGAAGCTTCTGTGCAATGACCTCTCAGGCAAGCTTGACCTGCGCCCTCTTTAGTTTGTTATTTATGTTGCGGCGTGAACTTTGACCCCAATAATCACCTTCTCAGCTAATCTCCCCCCTGCCGTCTCCTCCTATCTTGCTGTGATCTGATCTGTCTGAGCCGCCTTTGATGCCACACCGTGACCCCGGGGCTCAGCCGGCCTGCTTGATTTTGGACACATTTGAACTTGCCTTTCATGGAGAGGCTCACTTACAGCCACGAGCCCAGTTTCTTACCTCGAAATTCACGTTTCAGAGACATTCCAGTCTAATGGCAAACGGTTCACCGATGTAAGCAACAAAATCATGCGCGTGCATATTACATATTCATCAGGCTCCTCAGTCAATGCCCTTACCAGCTCTTGCCTGCTCCTTATCACAGTCATCAGAAAATACAACGAAATTTAGTAAAATCCGTATAACCCTCTCTCCGAATTTTTTTTTTTTTTAAATAAAATAATGGGGCTTATTTACAAGCCCCTTGCGCCGCCGGTACGTCACTTTTTCCCATATTAAAAGTGGTGCACCGGCGGCGCAAGGGGCTTGAAAATATGCCCCTAAATCTGTTAGCGACAGAGAGCACTATGATTGCACTCTTGCGCAGTATTCACCCATAAACTATGGATCAGATTTACTAAGGACTTGCGTTGCCCTTGCGTGACACAAGTCATCGCAAGGCAACACAAGTCATTAACTAGGATTTACAGAGCTGCGCAAGGGCCAATTTGCATGGCCTTGCATGACTTTGTAATGAATTGTAGCGTAACACAACCACTTGTGCTGCGTTCCTTTACATTTCCTTGGGATAGGCGTTCCATGGGTGGAGCATGGGCGTTTTCGTGCATCCACCTATGGATTTCGACATAATCCCAGATTTATTACCGTCAGTAAACCTGGGATTGAGCTAAAATGCTGCACCTCTCTGACCCAGGTGTAACGAGTAGAAATATCTTCTGCAGCACACACAGAAAGAGGAAAATGCCTCTAAGGGTTGTTTTTGTGCCGGAAGGCATGCATTCCTGCACAAAAACAATCCTGCCAGTAACACAGGCACCCTTGAGGCATTTGCGCAATGGGTGCCTGCGTTGGCACTAGGCAGCACACAGTGTGCCAGCGCTCGAAGGCAGCAGAAATGTGCTATATCTTTGTAAATATGGTGCATTTCTGAAGCCTCTCTTTCACGCAACGCAGCGCAGTAAGTTGCCTTGCTGCGCTGCGTTGCTTGAAATCTTAGTAAATCTGTCCCTAGGTTTTTAGGTCTCGCCTACGCAGCGCGCATGCGCTGCATAGAGGAGACCTTTAGCCATCGGTTCCCTTTTTTCCCCAAAAACGTGCACGCGTTCCATTGCCTTCAATGGCAACGCGTGCACGTGTGGCGATTGCCTTGTGGGAGCGAGCGGCAGCGCCATATGGTGTCAATTATCGCCGCTGGCTCCCGCAAGGGAATCGGCAGGCCCCCCTCCCCCCTGCTGCCGCGCGCTTTTGCTTTTTTTCCCTGCTTTCGCTTTCTCCGCATCCCCTGTTTTAACTTATTCGTAGACACTCCTGCTTTCGCTTACTCCGCATCCCCCGCATCTTGCCTCATCCTTTTCTCTCTCCTGTTTTTGTATCCTCGTCCTTTTCACTCCCCTTTCCCCTTTTCATTTCTCTTACATTTTCATCTTCCTAGTCTGCTTTTTTTTCTTCTCTTTCTCACACACTTGTCTGAACCTGTCTTCTCACCTTCTCTTCCTCACTTTCGCTGCTGGCAGTTTCACACTCACTCAACTGCATACAATGTATCACAATCCATTATTACGATTCCCCGGGACGCGGCTTGGTCCGCCTGACGTCATTGATGTAGTGTGTGTCCAATGACTGCCTGTCACTGGACGACCCCGCTCGGGACTCAACAGGAGTCAGGAAATTATCACTGTCTGGAGGCGGGCCCGACGCCAAACCTAAAATGCCACGGCTCGCTGTGGTTCACGGCCTGAGCCTGCCTGCTGCAGCTAGCCTTGCAGAGGAGACTCACAGCCTGCAATTATGGAATCTTCGAGTCCGGACTGACTCTCTAATCTGCGGCCTCGGCCCAAGTAAGTACCCGCGTGCGTTAATATAATAACGCAAACGGCAACTCCTGTTGACTCCAGACTCCAGTGGTGGTCACTCTGATTCCTAACGCAGATTTGTTTGTTAGCGCGCCTGCCCTCAAACTACTAGCAGGTTAGAAAATGAGCTTCAGCCTCTCCGGGAAGTCTTCGCCCTCCGAGGTCACTGGTCCAGAGAGCCCATCGCTCCCTGCTGCGCCATCCATGGGCCTCGGCTCCTCTCTGTTGGCGTCGGGGTGTTCGTAATTAGGGTGATAAAAACACCGTCAACAGAAACTTCACAGGACGTGACAAGTGCCCAGCCTCCTAACCTTGAAGGCCCTGGCGCCACCCCAGGGCACACTCTGTGACTGCTTATGTGCGCGGTAAAATCATAATATTTTCTTGGTAAAGTTGTGATTTTCAACTTCCTCCATTCCAATGCAAGTTTATTAACAGGCACCTATGGACTATAGGGGGCTCCAGCTGCAGCCGTTAATATTGAGCCAAGTTGGAGGGGAGGGCCGCAGCGAATCTTATTTTATCCTCAACCTTACTGTCAGGGAAGGGTAGTGCGAAAACACGGAGGCACATGCTGCGAGGCCCGCAGGGGGGTGATGCACAACTTTACAACAGGAGCAATCAGCATCTCACTGACAAGGCAGGGAGCAATTACATGTCAAAGGCTCACATTGAGGATCTAACACCTTGATTGAAAACAGAAAGCCGCCCATCAGCGCAAGAGCATAGATAGGCACAGGACACCACCTCCCTGCTAAAAGGAAGGAGAAAATGTAGATCAGCTGTGTCTTTCCCTACTGAAAAACCCAGCGTAAAAGACAAACCCTTATATATCTGACGTTATCTGGTATTTTTTTATGTTTTCGTTGTATATCCCAAGAGTAGTGTCAGTTGTTGCCTTTTAAGCCAGGCGGATACTTTCTGTCCAATGGCTACCTGTGTTCTTGTTTAAGGAAGTATATATTTTCTGTTAAATCCTGCATTCATTTAAGTAGTTCCTACACTGTCTCGTGAAGTTTATGCTGCCTTGGAGACCGACAGCCGGGCTGCAAAGTGTGACAGGGCCTGCCTGTTGCCGCAGCTCTAGCTTGCCAGACTCACAAAAACAGTAATTGCCTGAGTGACGGTATAATCTCCTAGTTGCTCTTGCTATGCTATCAACTTTGCTTATTTAGGCTAGCGCAGGTCATGAATGATCAGATCAATGTTTCGTCTTCTGAGCAGCTGCAGTGCCTGCCTACCCTCTGACCCATCGACATGTCCTGTCCTGATTAATACCCGCAGCTCGTCTGTCCGGCAAATTGAGGCTACATTCCCTGCTTCCAATTGGATGTAGAGTCGTGGTTTTATTCTCCACATAGCAACACCTCGTCGGGTTTAAGCTCGTAGGCTGCGCAGGTTGCTGCTGTTTGTACTTATACGTAACTGGTTCAAGGCTCTCTTTGCCTTTTGGTTATTTTTTTCTAAGTTTTCGGTGTGTTATTTACGTGAGCAGATGCACTACCCTGTCTATTTTGAAAATGACAATGCTTGACTTATTTCTGTCACCGGCCTTTCCCAGCCAAACACCTGTATTGCTACTGACTCTGTCCCCGCGCTGACAGACCTTTGGAGGCATGCTGTGGCATGCAGTGGACTTCACACTCGCCTCGCGGGCCTTCTGAGACACCATCCAGATAAGGGACTTGCCTCACCCCAGTCCTGGAGGCCAATTGGGGCTGACCGTATGATGTACCAGCCTGACTAAAGACTGTCTCGTTCCCAGTGCTGATGACCTTCTCAGGGCTCTGACCTCCAGAAGCACCAGCCTGATTGTAGCTTTCTCTCTAACATCTTCTGGCTTTTCAGGGGTGTCGTTCTGATGTGTGGCTGACTTGGACACCACCTGCCAGGCTTCAGGAGACCCTGGCATGTGACTGATTCTCACCCAAACCTTCAGACCTTTCTAAGAGCATGTCATGGGGCCAGAAGTGTGAATACTTCTGCCCCGACCTGGATGGCTGTCAGAGACAGCGATCTGACGTGTGGCTGTCGCAGTTTTCGGGCATTCAGGGGCAACGACCTGACACGATTGAATCTGGCATAGCCAATAGGTCTCGCCTTTGGGACCTTATAAGTGTTTAGCCGTGCAACGGTTGGTGTTGTTGCACCAAGGATATTGTGCTGCATAACTAAATACTTATAAGGTCCCAAAAGCGAGACCTATTGGCTATGCCAATGCTTGTTATTTATTGAGATGTTTTGTAAACCGCTGCATGTTGCCTTTCAGAGCACTGGCAGGATGGAAGTACAGTCTGATTATAGCAAGGAAGGAAGTTAGCATCCAGTCAAGCGAGATGAGTAGCTCTATCACTTATTTTACAGAATGACCTTTGTCCATAGACAATCTCAGAGGAAGGTGAGTTTGAAAAGGAACATTTTTAGCAGTTTTCTTAACTTCATATGGTTGAGTTCAGCTTTTAGGCTGGGTTCAGGGTCGTTCCAGACATTCAGGGCCCTATTTATGAGAAGTGTCGCATCGCTGTGACAAAGCGATGCAACACTTCTCAGTGCGCCCTCCTTGCGACACCATCGATGCGTTATGTTTACTGTATGACACATCATGTCGTAAGGAATGACAGATACGTCAGTATTACTTACGTATCTGTCGGCGCAAAACTGGCGCATTGCTGGAGTTGTGTCGGCAGTGTGACGCAACTCCAGCAATGCAGGGGAGAGGGCTATGATTATAGCATTGCGTCACCCTTACACCTGCTATAAGGCAGGCGTAAGGATTTGACGCAGTGGCGTCCTAGAAGTGGCGCACTGAAATCTTATAGATTTCAATGCGCCACTTCTACAAGTCTTTGATGCAGGGGAATGCCCACCCTGCATACATTATACATGGCGCAGGTTTAATGTAGCGCAGGGCTTTACGAAGTGAGGCATCTGCCTAGATGCATCACTTCGTAAATATGGAGCAACGTGGCAAATTATTTATGCCGCCACAGCGTCACAAAAGTGACGCAACAGCGGCGTAAATGTGACGCAAGGGCTCATAAATAAGCCCCTCAGTCCTTGTGCATCCAGGGATCTGACACCATGTTTCATCTTTTTTGAAGAAACATAGGTTCGTCCAATGAGCTAAAATAAACATAGTTCTT
Source organism: Calotriton arnoldi (assembly GCA_963921515.1). Classification (NCBI taxonomy): domain Eukaryota; kingdom Metazoa; phylum Chordata; class Amphibia; order Caudata; family Salamandridae; genus Calotriton; species Calotriton arnoldi. The sequence continues at coordinate 767,621 of CAWUFW010009269.1, forward strand.
TTGTAGGTATGTACTAAAGTGTTATTGTCATTCATTTTTGTATCTTTCTACTGTGCAGACCAGGCCACATTGGCGTTGGAGTACTGATAAAGCGGGATTCTTATCTTATCTTACCATCACTAAGAATCCTCAGGTCGCCAGGATCTTTTTACCTGCTGAATAGTGTAAAGGGAAGAAAGTCTATTTCGGTTATGCAACAATTGAGGATCCAGTTTACCTTAAAGACCACTGTCTCCGAATTCAGTTTCGTGGTTTTATTACAGCCAAGAATAACTGCACATGTAAGCACCTCAACACGAGGTTAAAGAAATAGATGGGCACTAATACAAACATCATCCTACGCAGGAGTCTCATCCGACTCAGAATAAGAAGAATCGTTAGCTCCAGAAGTATTAAACAAACAATAACTGCTCCAATCTCTATATTATTCTTCATTTATCTAAATAAGCGTAAAATCATTAACTGTCCCTACTCTATTACTAGGGTGACATACCTACTTAACGAATTTCCCCAGGCAAGAGTAAAAGAAAAAGGTGTCAGCTGTGAAGGCTTCCTAAGAAGCACACTCACTTAGCATTTCGAGCTCGTTCTAAGATGCTCCTTCCTAATAGATCTCTCTCTTGGCCCTTCTCTCTGGTCTCCTCTACCTCCTCTCTCCTTCCTCCCTCGGGGCACTGTCCCTAATACAAAATCCACATACAATTGAACACGCCCTTGTCACGCCTCTTCGGCCAGGTCTTCCTTCTCGTACTTTTCCATCAAAACTCTTACTTCATCCAGGACGGTTACAACGACCTTGAGTCCCAGGCACCTTCTCCGCTGAAAGTATCATCCCTACATTCCAGCATACTCCCATCTCAATGCCTCCCACCACCCTAACTCCTAAAACAAAGAGCCAGTCTTTCACTAACGAGGCATGTGTCCTTGCACCTGCAATAGAAGATACATTTCAACAGATTTTCCCTCTGTACGAATCTACCAACTGTTCCCAGAGAGCCTTTCCAAGAGAACACCTTCTCTGCCTACAAAATAAGCTAACATAAGAACGAACAGGCCCTTCTCTTAGTCTATATGTAAGTCAGGCCTTTACACACTTTAAACACACAATTCTTAATCACTTCTATAAGCATTTATTCATTACATTTCATATGCGAAAATAAACTACACGTGTAACTTAATATGGTACACGTTTATACTACTGCATCTCGATTACACATGGGCTCATTACATTTGCATGATTAAAATGGCACTGTTATGCTTCTATTTGCTCTAATAACTGCGATTTAGAACTACATCTTACTGGGCATTCATTGATATATATCTGAATATATGCGGGTGCGAACTAACAATGATTATGAGGCACCCCTACAATTTTTACGATAACATGGCGCTCTATCAGTTCCCCCCTTTGATGACTCATGTCATCACACTTTCACAACACTCTTGGAGAAAGAACCGACCTAAACAGAACTTGTTGCCATTCTTCCCTGTCGGAATCTCTCCAAACTCTTAATATTTCGATAGTGACTGTCCTGCAGCCTAGCCATTCTCGTCTCATTTTCTCTCAAGGCCCTCTCAGCTGTGCCTGCTCGATACCACTTGTATGCTCTGATCAGACCCCACAGACAGACCACACAAACCACTACAATTATGAGAGGTCTCAGAACATATCCAAGGAATCCCTTTCCCAGATTCGTAAACCAGCTCCCTACTTGACCAAATCCTTTGCCAACTTTCTCCCAAACTCCCTCTTCAGTCAAATCCGCTATTTTCGTATGGATCGTAGTGATGTTACTTATATATTTCTCCAGATCCTTGCTGTGGTCTGGTAAATAAGTGCAGCACTCTTGAACCTTCAACATTTTACAGACTCCGCCCTCTTTTGCCAATAAGACATCCAAAGCAAGACGATGCTGCAAAACCATTGTCCTTATCGACAACATCTCTCCATCCACAAGCACCAACGACTTTGCTGTATTCATCGATAACTCATCAACCACAGTCGCCAATCTCTGGATCTTCACATCATTCAGAATCACTCCCAAACTTGGTATCATTGCTCCAAAGATGTCTCCTACTACAGCTCCTGCACTTGCACCTCTCTTCACTCTCGAATCCTTTCCCCCTTCCAAAAGCTCCAAATCCTCAGCATGATAGATCTTTGGAAATATTATTCCCAAATAGCAAGTACCATACCAGTTCGCTGGCAGTCTCACATAAGCATTCTTTCCGCACACAAAATACACCGTAGGTATCATTTGTACAGGGCCTTGCAGAAAATTCTTTGCTGAATCTTCCATGGTGAAAACATGATCACACGTACTCTGTTCCACAGGGACCTTCTCACTATAGGTCTGATAACGTCTCACACATAGCTTTCCCCTTTGGCCCATATCCAATGCTATAGGACCATAACTTCCTTTCGTTCGGTGCAATCTTTCCTCGTCGGTCCAATCTACTGGACTATCTCCTGCGTCTCGTATCTGTGTTAATTTTCTATATCTATCTTCTACCTGATCTACAAACTTCTTCTCTACATCTGACAATGAGCACGTCAAGTTATGTCGGTGAGCATATGCTGTATCTAATTCCAAAGACGGTATGAAATACTTCCTAAGCCTATCTTCTGACTTATAATAATCGTATTTATTCAAATGTTTGTAAGCTGGAACTTCAGGAAGCACTGCATCGTAATTGGAAAAGAAATACTCAAACTGACCTCTTCCATAAAATATACTAAGCAACAGACTACATGAAATCCCATACATCAGTGGAAGATGGTGATATCTAATACCCTCATCCACTGAAGCTGGCAACTGCATACACACATAGAAATCTTTCGCATCCATCGCATCTACATACTCATATAGCAGCTTGGCATATGCATTAAGCTTAAAATCACTTCTAGACAAATCTACATGCAATCTACGACTCTCTTCTATTAGCAAAGCTCTGTCAGCTCCTATGTCTCCCTCCTTTTTGCTAGGTGTAGTAGGTGTTGGAGTCCCTGGCACCCCCTGCACTTCTAGCTTGTGTGGAACCACATATGAAACTACAACTACTATGATTATAGAAACTATCACACCCCCTACAAATGTGCCTACAATCAACTTGGATCTACGGTGTGGATCTCCAGCCTCCATGATCTCGAAAGTTCTCAAAGTTCTTGGTTTCAGCAACGACCACTCAAAAGTCTCTGTCTTTTCCACACGTGACTTGCTTAACCAGTTCGAGCAACACTCCGAAACCTCTGGAAATCCCCTTTCAACAACAGTGTCTTATTTACATAGTCCAGAAAAAGACTTCCCTAAGTTTTCGTTCCTCTTCGGTGGAAAGTCCCTAAGTTTATTCTTCTTCCACTCGGACCTAGGTTATCTTCTTCTTTAAGCTTTTATTTTCAACAGTTTATACTCAATCCACAATAAGGTCAGTTGCAAGCGCTTCTAGAACATGATACAAAAGTTCAAGACGAAGAATTATCATTTCATGTGAAGGCGGCTCAAATCCAAAGGACGGAAATTCGAGTCGATGCAGAACCAATTGTCGGATTTTACTCAGAAGCGGAGGATTCGGAATGTGAGGGTCAGGATTCCTTCGACTTCGAGCCCTGGCACTAACAACACCACCTTCAGCACCACGTTCGGGCTCTTGCTGACCACCTGCACGGATCTCAGCCTCCCCGAACTCACTACTCCCTGCATCAGTCACTGTGTAAGTCCACTCCGGGGTAGCGTACCTCTGGCAAGGTATTCTCGTTCTTTTCGACCTCCTCCGACCCTCTTGAGCCTGCTCTCCGTCACTTGCTTCTGATTCAGACGTTTCGGACACTGGAGCAAGATCTCTTTCGGGTGCCAACCTCAGGTTCAGTCGCCTCTGTCTCTCAGGCCAAGCCTCCTTGATTCTGGTCGTTCTTCCGCTTTCCCCCACTATACCCTGTGCACCACTTCCTCCTTCTGCTGAATTTGACTCTACTCCACCCACAGCAACACCTCCGTCATCTGAGTCAGAGTCGGGGTTCTGGTTGTTGTAACCCCCTTCAGCTTGCCCTGGTGCACAACCAGCTGCATCAGCGACCCTTACAGCTTGACTTGTCCTCTCATGTGGCCCTGCCACATCAGCTGGATTTTTATTTACGAGAGGAGCTGTTTCTTCCGAGGGTGCTGAAACTCTGCGGGTATGGGAAGCATGCACCCAGTTCGGCAATCCTCCACACTTCACTGCTGTGTTTGTTACCAGTATCACCTGGTACGGGCCTCGCCACCGAACGTCCAGACAGCTCTTCCTCACGTGCTTTCGAACATGCACCCAGTCTCCTGGACACAGGTCGTGGCACAGATCACTCGCGGCCGGGACAGCTGCAGCTTGTACCTGCTGGGATACAGAACGGACCACATCAGATATTCCTTTACAGTAATCGAGAATCAAGTCATCAGTGATGTTTATCAAGGCTGTAGCTGGTACTGCTGGCAACCGCATTGCCCTCCCCATCAGGATCTCATGGGGGGACAACCCAGTTCTCCTGTCGGGAACACTGCGAATACTCATAAGCACAAGTGGCAGGGCATCAGGCCACTTCAGAGACGTTGACGAACACATTTTTGCCATCCGGGCTTTCAAAGTCCCATTAACCTGCTCCACTATTCCAGAAGCCTCTGGTCGATAACTGCAATGTAGTCTCTGATCGACATTCAATGCTGCACAAAGTAACTTCATGATTTCACTGTGGAAGTGTGTTCCTCTATCCGATTCCAAAGAGGTTGGAAAACCAAACCTCGGGATGAGTTCCCTCAACAATAACTTAGCCACTGTTAGAGTGTCACACCTGCGTGTTGGGTAAGCCTCCACCCACCGTGAGAATACACACACACCTCCACTAGAATGTACCTCAACCCATTGCACTTGGGCATTTCCACAAAATCTAGCTGCATCCTATTGAAGAATCCTCCTGACCTTCCAATGTGACTCAATGTGACCACAGTCTTCTTTCCAGCATTCATCTGTTGACACGTAATACACCTTTGACAAACTGCTTCAGCAACTGCACGAAATCGTGGGTTATACCACGTCTGTCTAAACACACGCATCATTGCATCTCTTCCAAGATGTACCGACCCATGTATTAATCTCGCCATCGGGCTCAGCAAATTCTCTGGCAATACCGCCCTTCCATCACTGGAAACCCAAACATCCACATCCCCTCTTTCACATCCTGCTCTGACCCATCCATTCCGTTCTTTGTCTCAAACTTCATCCTGCAGGCGCTTGAGTTCCTCCCAAGTGTCTGCCATGGCCAACATCATATTGAGCTCGGTTCCTTCTTGGCTCTCTCCTGTGTAACCCCCTGTAAATATGCATCCTTGTTCTGCACAGAAACGGGCAACTTCGTCCGCATAGTTATTGCCCAGTGAGACAAAATCATCCCCCTTTCCATGCGCAGTGCACTTGACAACTGCGATTTCCTTCGGACATTGCAATGCATCTAACAGCTGTCTTACATGTTCTCCATTCCTAATGGGTGAACCAGATGATGTCAAAAATCCCCTCTGTGACCATAACTGTCCGAAGTCATGAACCACACCGAACCCATACTGGCTGTCCGTGTAGATCGTGATTCGGATTTGATCAGCGGCCAAACAGGCACGAGTCAAGGCAATGATCTCAGCTACCTGCGCTGAGTGTACTCCTTCTAGGCAAGCAGCCTCAACCACTCCTGAAATGGTACATACAGCAAATGCTGCTCTCAGTTGACCAACACTGTCTCTTAGGCATGAACCATCGACAAAGAAAATTTCATCTGGGTCAGTCAGCGGTTCATCGACAATGTCAGGTCTCGGTTTGGTGCACAGTTCAGTCACATCAAGACAATCATGGTCCGCACAATCTTCATCATCGGTATTTGGTATAGGCATTAATGTCGCAGGGCTTAAGGCAGAGCACCTTTTCAGAGTCACATTCTCTGCGGCAAGTATGACTTGCTCATACCTCGTTAACCTGTTATTCGTCAGGTGCTGGGTCTTTGTCCTGGTCATTAACAATTCAACCGAGTGTGGTACATAAACGGTTAGAGGGTGACCCATTACAATGCTTTCACATCTTTCAATGCTGACACCTGTTGTGGCAACGGATCTGAGACATCCGGGCAACGCAGAAGCTACTGGATCTAAAGTAGCTGAAAAATAGGCAACTGGTCTATGGACACCTCCATGGTTCTGAGCTAAGACTGCTAATGCACAACCTTCTCTCTCGCAACAGAACAGTGAGAAAGCCTTATTGTAATCAGGCATTCCCAAAGCTGGCGCAGAACACAACCCTTCTCTCAGTCGTAGGAATGACATCAAGCACTCCTCGTCCCAGGGCACCGGATCGCTCACGTCCTTGTGCGTGAGCCTCTGCAAAGGCTTTGCTCTCAGGGAAAAATTTGGAATCCACTGACGACAATAGCCGACCATTCCCAAAAACATCCTGACTTCCCTCTGAGAGGTGGGCACTGCCATGTTCATTATTGCCTCAATTCGGTTTGGTGACACCTTCCTCTTGCCTTTTTCTAATCTGTGACCCAAATACTGTACCTCGTTCAGACAGTACTGCAATTTGTTCGGGGACACCTTGTGTCCATTCTCTGCCAGGTGATTCAGTAGAGCTATCGTGTCTATCCTGCAGGCATCTTCTGTTTCTGATGCCACAAGTAGGTCATCTATGTATTGCACAAGAACTGAGTTCTGTGGCAATACGAGACTCTCAAGATTCTTCTTCAAGATCTGATTAAAGATCGATGGACTCTCTGTATACCCTTGAGGGATACGACACCACGTTAACACACGATTTTCCAGCCGGAAAGCAAAGCGAAATTGGCTTTCCTCGTGGAGCGGTATCGAGAAGAATGCTTGACACAAATCAATGACAGTAAACCACTCGGCTTCGCATGGGATCTGAAACAGTATCACTGATGGATTCGGTACCACTGGACAACATGGGACAACTATCGTGTTAACCTTTCGCAGGTCTTGCACGATCCTGAACTTCCCGCTCGGTTTCTGTAGTCCCATGATAGGTGAATTACATGGGCTACCTCTTATCTCTTTCAGAATGCCTTGCTTGATCATAGACTCAATTACAGGTCTAATCCCTGCAATCGTCTCTGGTGACAGATTGTACTGGGGTGTCCTAGGGAATTCGGCATTCTGCTTAACCTGAATCTGTACAGGTTCAACCCCTTTGATCAGTCCGATCTCTTCTCCCGTAAAGTCCCACACATCTTGTGACACAGAATCTCTCAAATCCAGTGGAAGTTCTTCCACTGTCACCACTGGATACATTTCTATACACAGATGCTGATTAGTAACTTTAAAGGTAGCATCATCGTCCTTCGTCTGAACCTCCACTCCCCTGGGTGTGCAATAGATAGTGCAGTTCAATTTACACAATAGGTCTCTTCCTAACAGACAAACTGGACTCGTATCGCACACCACAAACTGGTGTTTAGCTTGGAAAGAGCCTATTCTTACTGGGATCGGTTCAGTCAATGGGCTAGTTATCTTCTTGTTTGCCACTCCAACCACTTGGATCGATTGTCCTGAGAGGGGTAGGTTGGGGACTACTGCTGATCTTACAGTAGACCGGGTAGCACCAGTATCAACCAACAGCCTGGTAGGATGACCATCAATGTCTGCCTCCACAAAAGGTCCTCTCTGGTCTACCTCCAAGACTGCTCCAAGTGTGCAGTCTTCCTCCCCCCTCAGGCACCGTCAGGCTAACGGGTCTGGACTGTACTCATCATACCCTTCGAAAAGGGGCATCTGCTGGTAAGTCCGCACTCCTTGCGGAATTCTCGGTGGCTGGGGACCTGCACCTGTGGGTTGTACGTCCCCCCTTTCGTCGATCTGGGCCTTGCCACAGTGTTGACTACCTCCGGCACAAATGCCTGAACCTCTTCTACCTCCTGCTGCACCTGATTGGCTGGGTTCAAGGGACACTCTCGCTTCCAGTGTCCAATCTGATGACAAAGATGACACACAGTGGTCTTTTTCAATGTCGCCACATCCATCCCCGTCTTGGGATCGATAGGTTTCCCTTTTCCCTGATTTTGCCCATTTTGGTTCCCTTGGTAGTTTCCCTGTCTTCTTTCCAGTGTCCCTCCGCTAGGCTGGACCTGAGCTGTTTGCATCTGAACAAGCATCAGTTTGTCCTTTAGCTTCCGATGCTTTGAGTCTACTTCATCACTACAGTACCTCGCATACCGCAAGATTTCATCTACCGGCTTGTTCTGCCAGCAGATCAAATGGTGCTGTATCATGAGGCTAACCTCTGGTCTCAATCCCAAGACAAATTTTGAGACAAACTGTCCCATATCCTTGGGATCTAAGGCATCTAGTCCGCTATTCTGTTTAAAAGCTTGCAGGAGTCTTTCATAATATTCATGCACTGTCTCCTTGGGTTCCTGCACAGTTCGATCTATCTTAACCCAATCGATGTCTTGAGGCGAGATCTTCAACTTCAACCATGTAATGACTTGCTCAAACTTTTTCATAACAATAGGTGACGGACCATTTGTAACAGCGTCCCTTTCAGGCTCGAAGGTCGGCCATTCAACTGCAATTTTACAAGCTGTCCACAAATCTCCTGGTACTACTATGTCAAACAAGGTGTTCAAATCAATCCACAATACCTTCGAAATTTTAACAAAACGCTCGACCTGTTTGTACCACTCTACGGGTTTTTCCCTCAGCCGAGGAAAATCATTTGTAAACGCAGCCAAGTCACCTCTACTCCATGGCACATGCACGTACCCTCCGTTCTGTACTTCTCGTAAAGGATAATTCCCTACGCCCGTCGTCCCTCCCCCCGGGGGCGGCGTTTCTCCTACAGTCTTTTTGGCTAACTTCTTCTTCGACCACCTTTCCTCCCATTTGTTTTGCATTATCCATATACGCATCCCTACAATCAAGTCTTTAGTATGGGTCCTTAATCCTGTAACCCTTTTCTCCTCCAGCTCTTGATCACTATATTGCAACCTATGGGATCCTTGCAACGATTTTAATTTATTCGTATCCACCTCATACTTCTTGGCCAATTCTGTCAATTTTTCATGCGTGGCCCTCGCTTTCCGAGTCACATCTTTTGCTACAAAAAGCAGTTCGTCTGGCTCATAGATCTCTATTCTCTCCAAAGGCAGGTTCCCACTGATCATTTCGTCTACCTCCGCCTTTAGTCTCACTACATCCAGCAACCTTGCCTTCACTGCACTCCTCAAAGTTTCTCGACAAGCCGCACCATTCCGCTCGTCGTAATCACTGCTTTGTTCTCGTGGCCTACTCTCTTCTATTGTATTCCTGGAACCGGGTCTGTCTCCTGAGTTGTCTTGCTCTATATCTCTTGGCATCCTAGCACTCTGATTCCTTACAGGTGGTATCCACATTCTCAAAGCTGATTTGGACTCGACCAGAGACCCTGGTCTTACCGGTCTCACATCCACCTGTCCACTAGAGGATTCTCCGGTGGCTGGCAGTGGCGTGCTCGCTTCTATGGGCTTCGGAGAACGGACCATTTCCTCCTCCACGCCATTCCCCCCAACACTGATCCCCTCTCTTCCTGTTGTCTGCATCAGGCTCCCTTCACTTACTCGATCTGGGTCATACACCGATACTATAGGACCGATGGTAACAGGTACCGTCAGGGAGTCCGGCAACCGCATACTCCCCATGGAAGACTGGGTTCCCACTCTCTCCGTTCCTGTTGAGATTTTTCCCACTACTCTCATATTTGTCTGATTCTGTGACTCGCCCGTCCTTCCTGCCACAATCGAATTTCCTGCGCTATATTCTGGATTTGATGGAGGTGGTCTCTCTGACAGCAGTCTGTCTAACAAGCTGTCATCCGTATCACTATCATCTTCCTCTGCACTCCTTCCCTGCGTAACTCCCGTTTTCTCTATCAACGGATATAATCTATTCCCCTCGATTGTTTCCACTCTCCACCTTTTCTCCAGTGCATCCCATCTCGCATCTTGAAATGCCCTGATCGACTTCTTCACCCTTTCCTGGCTTCTGTCTCTCTTCCTGTCGTACGCTGCTCTAATCCATGCATGTAGTGCCTCAAACTGTGTGGGTCTGGGTAGTGGTCGCAAGGAAGACATCACAGATTTCAGCTGATACAACACTTCCAGCCTGAAAGTACCATAGCGTGGGAAAGTCAATTCTCCTTCTCCTTCTGTTATTTTATACCAATTCTCAAGCCAGATTATAGTGTGTAATCCTACATTCTTAGCCATGTAATGTGCTGGCGTGTCCTCGGGAGGGGCTTCCTCTCCACCCCGAGTAACCACATGTTTATCATCTCTACAGAGTTCTCTTAAAACTTTAAAACATTTCATGATGAAGCAGATTTCCGTTCGCGCACAAGATTTCGTTTTACTTCCTGATTTCAATCCACCAATGCCAGCGCGGCTCACACCAACCGGCCTATCGCAGCGCGACACTGTCTGACGTCACTCTTCCTTCGCTCGCAGCGGTTCCCCTCCTTCGCAATTCACCCTTTCTCGTTCGCACGTGTCCCAATCACACTCTGAAGTAACTGTCTGTCCTACCGGACAATCACCTCTCTGACTGTCGGTCCACCAATGACCGAACAGCCTCTCGAAACTGTTGACTTCAATCTGGCAACTGTCTGTCCGCGAACGACCGGACAATCACCTCTGACACAATCGTTAGGATCCAAACGCTCAATGTTCTGCACACAACAACCTACTACCAGCGTCGGTTATTCACACACTCACACATATGCTCCCTATCTTCCGTGGGTTAATCAACGACGTCTCATGACTCCCACAACCTCTGTTCAACAATCTCAGCTCTGGGTGTCTTCTGTTATCTCTCGGCCCCGCGCGCGCTCACGGTCCGATCTTCAATCACGCGACTCGCATTCCAACTCCGCAAGACATCACACAACAATTAAACACCGCAATCTAGCAAGCATCACCCTGTTCATACTCACTCTACCGCAAACTGCTACTTCCGCCGCACCGTCACTCTCCGTCAATTTTCAGCGACCGCCGTCGTCCTCCAATCCAGTGGATCCTCATCACTCGGGCTCTATGGGGCAAATAATCTCTTATTCTAATCTAGATCTCCCCTTACTATCAGAGGAAACCATCCTACTCTGCTACCAACTGATAAAGCGGGATTCTTATCTTATCTTACCATCACTAAGAATCCTCAGGTCGCCAGGATCTTTTTACCTGCTGAATAGTGTAAAGGGAAGAAAGTCTATTTCGGTTATGCAACAATTGAGGATCCAGTTTACCTTAAAGACCACTGACTCCGAATTCAGTTTCGTGGTTTTATTACAGCCAAGAATAACTGCACATGTAAGCACCTCAACACGAGGTTAAAGAAATAGATGGGCACTAATACAAACATCATCCTACGCAGGAGTCTCATCCGACTCAGAATAAGAAGAATCGTTAGCTCCAGAAGTATTAAACAAACGATAACTGCTCCAATCTCTATATTATTCTTCATTTATCTAAATAAGCGTAAAATCATTAACTGTCCCTACTCTATTACTAGGGTGACATACCTACTTAACGAATTTCCCCAGGCAAGAGTAAAAGAAAAAGGTGTCAGCTGTGAAGGCTTCCTAAGAAGCACACTCACTTAGCATTTCGAGCTCGTTCTAAGATGCTCCTTCCTAATAGATCTCTCTCTTGGCCCTTCTCTCTGGTCTCCTCTACCTCCTCTCTCCTTCCTCCCTCGGGGCACTGTCCCTAATACAAAATCCACATACAATTGAACACGCCCTTGTCACGCCTCTTCGGCCAGGTCTTCCTTCTCGTACTTTTCCATCAAAACTCTTACTTCATCCAGGACGGTTACAACGACCTTGAGTCCCAGGCACCTTCTCCGCTGAAAGTATCATCCCTACATTCCAGCATACTCCCATCTCAATGCCTCCCACCACCCTAACTCCTAAAACAAAGAGCCAGTCTTTCACTAACGAGGCATGTGTCCTTGCACCTGCAATAGAAGATACATTTCAACAGATTTTCCCTCTGTACGAATCTACCAACTGTTCCCAGAGAGCCTTTCCAAGAGAACACCTTCTCTGCCTACAAAATAAGCTAACATAAGAACGAACAGGCCCTTCTCTTAGTCTATATGTAAGTCAGGCCTTTACACACTTTAAACACACAATTCTTAATCACTTCTATAAGCATTTATTCATTACATTTCATATGCGAAAATAAACTACACGTGCAACTTAATATGGTACTCGTTTAAACTACTGCATCTCGATTACACATGGGCTCATTACATTTGCATGATTAAAATGGCACAGTTATGCTTCTATTTTCTCTAATAACTGCGATTTAGAACTACATCTTACTGGGCATTCATTGATATATATCTGAATATATGCGGGTGCGAACTAACAATGATTATGATGCACCCGTACAATTTTTACGATAACATGGTGCTCTATCAGTACTATATAGAAAAAGCATATACGGTGTATAAGAAGTAGGTGTAGTGCATAAGCATAATTACAGTCACTTATAAAATGTTATGTTACAAGCAAAAGCGGGAAACGTTCAATCAAATAGTGAATCAATGATATTGTACAAGTAGGCTGCTTGCCCGCCCCCTACACTTACACTTGAGCATGGTAGTCTAGTATCCATACCATCCTGTTACCTTTTTGTGAGTATAGTATAGTGGAGTGGTACCGTGGATGGTGATAACTACTCCTAAGAACCCCTATAGTGTGATAAAGTATTGTACAAGTAGGGACAGCGGGTCCTTCCAAGAGCAGGGGATCACCGTTTATGACTGTGAATGGCATATACAACAATTAACATGTAACAGTATATTATAATGAGTCAGGGTCGCTTGACAAGTAGAGAAATGTGACAAGTCCTCACATCTGCAAAGGATTCTAAAGTGTAATTAAAGAAGATGTGTCAGAGTTACATGCAAAAGACAACAAAAGTCTGATTTGCCCCCCCCCTCCAAAAAAATCTCAGTGCTCACATGTGATATTGATGTTGCCAACAGGGACCATCAAATCAGGAATGCTCGGTCCACATCAACATCACAAAGTAAAAAATGGGTATAACTAGGTGATGCTATTTCTTACTCAATGTTCTGCAGGTCATCCGACAATTTGCCCTCGTGTACTTTGAGGATGATGTACAAGAAATTCAACTTAGTCGTGCCAATTTTCCAGAAGCTGTTGGAGATGTTCAAGAGTGGGTTTCGTTGGGACTCCTTTTTGTATGAAAGGTACCTTTTGGCTGTTTGGTTCTGAAGTCTTTGGAGATTATCAATGTTCCTCTTCCAGAAACCAAAGTAGATGATGTTAAAATAGCCAAGACATGCCAGGAGGAGGGCTCTAGTCAGCCCTATTTTGCATTCAGTTTGTAGGAATAGGACAATTTTCCAGAGAGCGATGCGCTGAATATTCACACCCTTTTCCAGTGTTGGCTCAGGGAACAAAACTGATCAGAGAGGAGTGCCAATGTTTTGAGGCTGGACAAATAATGGAGAAATCTGCTCAGGATTTCGGATCACTAAGCTCTCTGTCTTGGTGCTGTTCAAGAACAGGAGTAGAAGAGAGGGATACCTTCTGCCATAATGCAAAAAGTGACAGTTGTCCCACCCCGGAAGTGACGTCACTTCCGTTACCGGGACTTCGGGGCCCCGGGGGCCCTCCCTCCCTTCTACTAACAGGGAGCTCTTTTTCATCCAAAGGACCATGTGGTTAAGGCGCAAAGAAATATCGGTTCGATTCCCTAGTGCATTTTCTAACTGGAATTGGATTGAGTATCATCAGTGTGCATTTGGAATTTCACCAGGTAATGCTCGACCAAGTCTTACAAGGGGTATGAATCGATGTCGAAGGGAAGACACAAGCAGAAAGATTCTTAAGGAACACTACACGTCTCTGGGCATGTGTACGATTCTTATAATCTAATCCTGATTTTTTTACCTACAGTCAGTGAGGATTGTTTGGACCTCATGCAGCACAGATACTGGCATACCTCTTCAGAGTTCAACTTTCCCAGATGTATTGTAGGGTGACGGTATTGTAGGCCTCCAACAATACAAAAAGGGTCAGAGGGGTTTTCCTATCCTCCAGAGAGAGGAGGAGCCCTTCACTTACATTTTTTTCAGGAAAGGGGTGATATTTGTTTTCTTCAGAAGGCTTGCAGCAATATCGGTAGGATGAACTTTATGTCCATCGCCATAAGGGAGGATAGGTGCTTGAAGCATTTATCTGAACAAGAGTTGTAAGTGTTAGAATTTTTTTCATTTATTTATGTTTTTTTTGCTGGTTTAGACAGCGGGAACTTGTCCCGTAGTTATTGGAGCGCTTTACATTAGCATCAGTTACATTACACAAGGGCACATTCTTTTTTTTGTTTGTTTGTTTTAGGCACGGAGAGGTGAAGTAATTTGCCCAGAATCAAAAGATGTTGAGCTGACTCAGAGACTCGAACCTGGTTCTCCAGTTCGAAAGTCGTCTGCTCTAGCCGTTAAGCTGCATCCCTGCCCAAACGGATGCATTTGTTTGGAGGACAAATTTGAGGAGCAGAATCCAAAAATTGGACCAAGGTGAAGGCGAATTGTAGGTGTGAAGGTGAGATGGGCAAATGAGGCACATATGGGGTACTAGTGATGGAGTCCCGGATTTTGGCAATTTTGGATATGAAGGTGAGGAGGTCTTTACAGCGTTGCTGAGAAATGCACAGGTTGCTTTTTAAAGCATCACAGTTAGTAAGTGCCTAAGAGATGCTAAAGATGTCCTTAGTTTGGTAGGGTGCCTTGGCAACAAGTTTGAAGTTATACGCCTTTTTAACTCTCTTGATGGCCCTGCAGGAACCTCATCTGTTTCACTTACAAAGGATTTTATCTTCTTCAGACTGGAACTTACGCTATTTCATTCCAGGACTGAGCTAGCACATTCAGCTCCAAAGATCCCAGAGTAAATCACTTCTTGGTAGATTTGATTCACACCTAAGATTTTCAGGGCTTAGTAGAAGTCAGAGAATCTAAAGCAAAAACTGGACTGAGTTCCAGGTTGTTGCTTTTTGCTGAAGGCTAATTTATGTTAGCACCTTGGCAAGAAGGCACCAAATACCTTGGCGCTTATATTTCTGAAATGTCTGGTGGGAATTGGGGAAGTTGTTTCTGCTTTAGTGGTTGTTTTGTAGTTTAGGTTTGTGAGGCTGATGTAGAAGTGGTCAAAACAAGCCTTTGGTTGCAGCGCCATGTTGAGGTTTCTAAGTTGTATTTGAAAATGAGGTCCAGACTGTGCCCTGCTGAGCACACCGCGCCCTGCTGCATCTCTTTGAATCCGAGGCCGTCCGTATTATTGGGGTGGTCTGAGGTAGATGTCAAACTACGGGTTAAAATCTCCCATAATTGCAATTTTATTGGCTTTAGTCTGAAGGAAGAGAATGAGGTTAAGAACTCAGCCCAAAAAACAGTCTTTTATCCTGGGAGATGGTTAGGAGGAAGGCGGTATCGCATCTTGGTGAGTAGGTCATCGAAGGTGGTATTGGCATTGTCACCAAACCATGTCTCTGTGAGCCCACCTGACAGGTGGGTTCAGTCAGGAGAAAGTGGGTGTTGTGAGGGTGCCTCGAGCTGACCTGGTGTTAACCGGGCCACGTCTCAGGTCGGGCCTCACAGCTTGGGAAGCATTGAAGATTGAAGTCAACTGTAGCATTGTGACTAGACTCTCAAGATGGGTTGTGAACAACAGTGGCATTGATGCCTGGCGAAAGTGGAAGCTGAGCAGAACCCGGCCTTTTGAGGTTCATTGCATGGTGTCTGGTGAGCTGGAAGTGGGGCAACTGCCTAGGGTGGTGGAGTGCACCAGTGGGTATGGAGGATTCAGCAATGCTAATTTTTGCTGCCTTTGTATTTCTGAGACTTTGGAAGATCACTTCATAGGCCAGCAGGTTTCTGTCATTGACTTGGCTCACAAAAGTTCTGTTTCTGTAGGTGTTAATGAGGAATTTCTTTGATGCTGCCAAATGAGATATCAAAATCTAGTATGTGGCTACCATACATTTTCTGAGAGCTTTTCAAGGGTGACCTTAGACTGGAATGTGTCAAGTCAAGATTTTGAGTTGGGTGTAAAGCATGTAAAGTTTGTACTCTTAAGGCTTGTGTAAACATCAGCATGAGATTTTCTCTGCTTGATCTCGTACTGGCATGTTATCAGTCTCTTTCTAGTGTTTTGGGAAACTGAGGTTGGTGGGTATTGGATCTATTTAGAACATGTGCGCTGCCATTAGGGTCTGGGGTCACCTATTGTACAGTTTGGCTTTTTCAATGTGGGGAGGAGGGCGAGGCTTCCTGGCGCGAAGGGATTGTGGTGATGGCTGAGTGGCCAAGAGAAACTGGTGTGGGTCAGGAGCATGCACTTGTTGTAAAGAGTAGGAAGTGGGTGGCAAGAAAAGGTCAATCCAGTGGATTCATGGTGATGGTGGGTGGATGGCGGCAGGGATCCGTACCAGCACTTCCAGATTTGTGAACCAAAAAAAGGCTTAGTTTGTGGCATTCTACAACTTCCTTCTGTCTGATGCAATTTAAAATTCACCACGCCTGAGGTTCGTAATCAGAGAGTCTTTATTTAATTTTCTCCCAGTGAAGGTGAGTACAGGGTGGAGAAGCTCTCAGGGCCAGTCTGTTGTAGTTACAATTCAATTTCAAATTCAACTTTAAATATAAAGCGCTGGATCGAGCGTTTAGACAGTGAGGGCTCAGATTAGGAATACGCTGAAGCTAAGTGCCGATGGGTAAGCTGATTACAGTCGGCTGCCCTGGCTCATCTTGTGGTGGGAGAGCTGAATTTGTGAGAAGGGCTTCTGTAGCGTTTATGTGTCATCGTGCCCAGGAAGGAACAGGTTGTATTGTGCAGTGAAAAAACATAGTTATGTTTAATTCTGATTAGATATTGCGTGGAATTTACAGTGCAAAAAGGCTCTGAACTGATATAGCCACTCTCACTCCCGCAAAATATCAGGTGGGAACAGTCGCGGCTCCTGGATTGAGTGCTGCGGGGCAGTGGGGCGATGGGGCGGGGTGGGGGGTAGTAAACTCCGGCATACGGCCGAACGGAGTTAAGTACATAAATAAATAAATAAAACGAATTACATTGCGAGCGCCGCATCGCCATTTGGCGTTGCAGCGCGCGCAATGTAATTCGTTTTATTTATTTATTTATGTACTTAACTCCGTTCGGCCGTATGCCAGAGTTTACTACCCCCCACTCTGCCCCTCCCCCGCCCCATCCCACCGCCCCGCAGCACTCCCTCCAGGAGCAGCGACTGGGTGGGAACTATATATATTTGTTTCATTTCCTGGTGCTTTGCACCAGCTAATTTAGCGAGAAGTATTCACTAGGCAGCCATGATGCCCTCAGCACTGGTAGGATTAGTATAATCTCCCCCATTCAAGAGGACAGACCACTCTCAGACATGTCACTGTTACAGTTATCAGCTTTAGTAAAGCCATTCCTGAAAGGCTCACACTTCACCCCATCTGAGGAAAGCTCTATGGCAGGGCAGCAGAGATGGAAAAGGTGGACCAGGAGAGAGGCAAGTAGGTGACAAGATAAAGGGAAAGGGCAAAGGTCCTGGTGAATGATATGTGTTCACTAACCCCCTATATGTCACAGGATGGAGAAAAAGCGTTTTGTGGAAAGGCAACTTTATGCGCCTGACCAGAAGATTGGGAGGGAAATACCTGGAGAGATGAGTAGGGAAAATGAGATGAAAGAAGGTGGACATCAGAAGAGGGCATCACTACAGGAGACAAATGAAACTCTGTTATGCCATGCTTAAGGGCTGTATCTCCAGCACGGTAAGTAGTTCCCCAGCTCTCTGCACCGAACTGAAGAAGTTCTAATAAGGCCAAAATGCACCTACACAAAGGGGCTGTGCTCTGGTTATCCGCCTTGACTGCTCCTGTGGGGCAATGCCAAGACAGAGTTTTGTGCGAGTGGTCTCCTTTTGTAGAGGAACTGATAAGCTAAAAACAAAATGAATGGAATGCTACCCATGGAAATCCCGCTGATTAATATTGATTCATGCATTTTCAGCTACCACTGTGGTATACTTTGATATGGAAATTCCAGCCAAGGAAAGTTTGGAACATCATGGCCTCTGATAGAAAATCTTGAAGCAGGTAAGCTTGTAGGAGAAATCCTCTTAGTATTGTTTGACTTTCTGTATACCATGGCCCATATTTATGGGAAAGTAACACAATGCAGTGCAGCAAGTCACCTTGCTGCGCTACATGGAAAGTGGTGAAACGATGTCCAACAGAACATAACATGTATTTGTAAAGCACACGTTCACCCCCAAAAGGGATCTTGGCACTGAATGACAGATGTTTATTGTTACCCAACTCAATCATACTCATTTTATTGACTTCAGAAAAGATGAGTTGACCCACCGGGATTTGAACCTGCAACCATGAGGTCAAACACAGGCCCCTGCAATGGATGCATTAGTCCACTGAGCCACCAGACCTAGCTGTATAAGGGATGGACGTACAAGGGCTGGACGGTGGCACAGTCCAGCCTCTACAGCCCCAATCCTGCCCACACCATTGCCTTGCACTGCACCTACCACTAATAACCATGTGCACGCAGCCTCTGAGGAAGGCCATTCAGTGGCCTCTCAACTGGCAGTGTTTTATCGATCAAATGTTTGGACACAATGGCATCAAGAAGGATTTTGATTTTTGATGGTTCCGCTTAAAGCTGTGCTACACTGTGTTATGAGTTCAGCGTACCTATAGTGAATTTCTACCATTTCTACAGCTCCGTAAGGCTTTTGGAGCTGCAATTCTCATTGGTTTCCAAGATCAACTTGTATCTTTGTATTTAGTCAGCGTAGATCGATCAGTCCAATGTATTGTTTTGTAGGTCTTACTAGAAATTTACAGTGATCATTGGTAAAGGCATAGTGGAGGAGAGGAAAAACTCCAAAAACTGTTGTTGATGTCCAATGTATGCTTCTTGGTAGGTCCCTGTATTTTCACCCTCATCGGGCCCAGGTCGCGAGGGCAACTTAACTACCTCCCTGAGACTTGAAGCTGTGTCCAGGTTAGAATGTATCTTGGCTGATGTACCCACCCATGGTCAACGTCGGCTCTTGCAAAAAACAAAGGCCTGCATTGGATAGTGTAGGTCCACTGACATTCCTTTATCACCTGCTATCGGGGGGGGGGGAGGACATTTACAAACCTTTTTCCTGTGCAAACCTTTTGAAGCTTGCTTTAAAACTTTGCAAACTTCGCAAACTTCTTTAAAATTGCAACATTTCTGTAAAATTGAGGGGCATATTCTCAAGCCCCTATGGCCACGGGAACATCACTTTTTTTGACGTTCCCGTGGCGATAGAAGCCAGCACCCTATTCTCAAGGCAGCGTTAACCCACTTAACGTGGCTTAAAGCCACGTTAAGTGGCTTAACGCTGCCTTGAGAATAGGACCCCTTTCACGCTAAACTTAGCGTGAAAGGGGGCGTGCAGTGGGTGTTGCGGTGGGCGTACCACCGCAACACCCATTGAATTCGACGCTGCCACCTATTATCAAGGGCGGAGATAATAGGCGGCAGCGCTGAACTTAAGACCAGAAAAATCCTGGTCTTAAGTAGGCGAAACGAGGAGAAATGCTTCATTTCTCCTCGTTTTTGCATTTTCCATGTGTGCTGCATTGTGCAGCACACATGGAAAAAGCAAAATGCCATGGTTTGTTCATGTACAGGAAGGTGTCCCTTCCTGTACATAAACAAACCTTTTTTTAAAATGCCGTTTTGTAACTTACATGTGTGCTGCACGAGGCAACACACATGTAAGTTACAAACTGGCATTTTCGGTTTGTTTATGTACAGGAAGGGACACCTTCCTGTACATTAACAAACCTCCCTGCTTGCAGACACCCTTGCACTCTGGTGCAAGGGTGCCTGCGTTGGCGCTAAGTCGTGAAACTTAGCGCCATCGCAGGGGAAATGCCAGGCTGCACCACATTCTTGAGAATAGGGTGCAGCCTTGCGTTTCCGAAGTGGCGATGAGAGGCGTTAAGCCAAGAAGGCTAACGCCTCTCACCGCCACTTCATTGTGAATATCCCCCTGAGTTTCTTGAAAAACATTCTCAGCTAAATCTCGCTTTTCCCAACTTCTCAAAATATTAGATATTAGATTTAAATTTCACCCACACGGAAAGAAATATACTAATCATTATTAGGTGCTAAGTAAAAAAAAAAAATTGCAGGCAAAATTTAAATTTCACCCACACAGTTAAAAGCAGGCTACTCATCGTAACGTTCTAAGTAAAACAAAAACGGAAATGGGCTCTCCTTGTATTTAGTAGCTTCGTTGAGGTGCTCAAGGATACATGCATTACAAAAGCCTTTTATTGAAAACACTGACTTTTCCTCGTAAAGAAACTGACAAGGTCAGGAGAAGGCCACAAATCATGTGGTCAGAATAACTGACCTTGTCTAAACAGACAAACAAGGAAACGTGCTTGCTCTTCTAGTACATCAGAGCAGGAATCAATCCCCTATGGAGCTGTTACTGCAGGTTGACCTCCTAACGTTTGGGAAGTAATGGTCCAAATACATTCTGATTTATTTTTTGGGGTGGAGGTTAGCTGTTTTTTATTTGGCCTCCATCCGGAGATGTGGTTCTATAACTGTCTGTTTTTTATAGTCCAGAGTTAGGGCCTCATTTCGAGTATTACTGATGAGTTATTCTGTCTGAAAGTGGAAGTTGTCCCATGCTGCATATTACAAGCGCATTGTAGTGTATGGCATTTGCAATATGGCGGATGCAGTGCTTAAATTGCAAAATAATAAGTGTTGGTGCCCAAAACATTTTCTCAGAAGCCCACAGTGGCCTGCTGAGTGGTGGAGTTGCTGAATTGCAAGGCTGTCTAGCCTTGATTCCACCTCATCCCTCTTTTATTCATCACGCTACACTCCCTGCCTCTTTATCTCACTTTTACAGGCTCTTTGTCAACTCTCCCTTCTCCTTTTGTCAGTGTTTGCCGTCTTTGGGCCCGAGTCACAAAGGGTCTCCGCACTCGTGGCGGAGGCCCCTCAGTCGTGGAGAGGGCCTCGCACTTGTGATGGGACCTTCACAATGGGTAGTTACAGTGTGGAGGTCCCGCCACGAGTGCAGGACCCCGCCATGACTGCAGGGGTTCCACCATGAGTGCAGAGAGCCTTTGTGAATGGGCTCTTGCTGTTTATCCACGAGCGGCCCGTGCAGGTAAGAACGGTGGGTGGGGTGGGGAGTCGGCAGGCGACGACGAGGGAAAATTACATTTAAAAAAAAGAAAACCACTTACCTTGCGCTCGCCGCATCGCTGACTCAGCAATGTGGCAAGCGCAAGGTAAGTGTTTTTCTTTTCTTAAATTTCATTTTCCCTCGTCGTCAGTCTGTCGACTCCCCCCCACCCAGCCCCACCACTCTTACCTGCATGGGCTGCTCCTGTGTTTATCTTTCCCCCTTTTCTGCCTTTGCCTCTCTTGTTCAGGGTCAAAGTCTAATGATGGAAAAGTATCCTCTGGTCCCCAAAAAGAGCGCAAGTGGGCCCTACCTACAACCACCGGCTCAAATTAGCCCCTGGACGGACAGGATGTCCACCACATTTTGACAGAGTATCCCATCTGCAAACTCTAAATAATGTCCATGTTCAAAATCTATGGTAATCGGATCACCGCCCAGTTTTGCACTGTCAGAGCAAAGGCAGGTCGAACTAGGCTGCCGTTAATGGTTGCATAGATTTCACAAGCTCAGAATATGTGCCAACAGTGGAAAAACATGGGGGCATATTATCTAGGAGATGCGATAATTATCGCAAAGCGCGCTTAGCGCTGTTTTTTTTATCGCCGGCTATCGCTGGATTTTCTCGCCGTGAAAGCGCGTTATTAGCAACGCGTATCGCAAAGGCGATAGGAAATCCAGCGATAGCGTGTAAAACCAGCAATAGCGTGAGAATTCCCGCGATAAATTAACTGCGTAAACGAAAAGCTTGCTAATATGCAAGTGTGTACTTAACCTAACAATCCACCTCCCATTGACAAGATGGTTAAGTCAAGTTTTTTTCAGGCGTTACATTCCAGCGATAAGCGCGGTTAGCGCGACTTTTCTTATCGCTTCGCGGGCATTGATAATAGAGGGAAGTTGTGTTTGCGACTGTTTCCATGTAGTTTTAGTGAGGAACGCCTATTTTGCATGTCATTAGCGATAAATATTGCTGACATGCTTTGAGATAAAAAAAACGGGCCGCTATCGCCCAAACACTCCCGCTAAGGCCCGTTAGCTGCATCTTGCTAATAGGGCGATAAAATTATCGCCGCTTTACCTGCAAAAAAGTGCCGCTAAAGCGGCAATAAGCCCTTGATAATATGCCCCATGGGTAGTAGTTTGGCTGCAACAATTTTGCTTCAGAACTTGTAGCCCAATACTTTGACATGGCCAAAACTACAAATAGCATGTTTTCCGCCAGAAGTGAGCACCGGAGAAAAGCTGGTGATAACCTAATGTAGATCACCTGCATCAAGTGAAATTGCACAGCCAGATGTGTGACAGGATAGAGAATTGGCATTCCTGCTGCATGTACCTTGGAGGAGAGACTGTGATGCGGGAACACACAGCCAGTAGCAATTCAATGGGCAGCAGTAATCACACAAAAGAGGAGGCGGGCGGGAGCTGCTAGAGTGTACTGCATAAGAACCATACCACTGCTAGAGACCTGCAAGCTGTCTGGCAGCCTCCAACCAAAATAAAATTACCAAGATAAATTAATTGTTACAACCTATGTTCTGCTATATATTGAATCAGGTGATGAATGACACTTTAAGAAAATCTAGCACCACATCAAATTCACCACTGACAGACAGACAGTGCCTGGCAAACAGAGGTTCTATTCCATAGTGAAGCTCCTAATAATGTAAATACAATGTTCCCACGTCCATCTGGTGCCCTCAAAAACCAGCGAGCATGCAGAGTCGATACTCTGTGGACATACAGATGGCAAGTAACGCTGATCTGTCCTTCACACGTGTATACTAGATGACCAGCACTTACCCGTGACTCCATGTGCCGGCTCTAGGGCGGTGCGATCGGTGCGACCGCACCGGGCGTTGACGTGGGGTGTGAGCGTCATTTTTGAAAATGTGTATTATTTTAAAAGCACCTGCTGCCTCATTCCTGGCCTCCAGCAGCTTTCAGACATCAATTAAAATGTCAAGAGAAGTCCGGTGATTAATCGTCTTCCTGGAAATGGACCGGAGGTTTGTCTAGTGGAAGTTTTGACTCATCCTAAGGTAGCGCAGAGGGTTCTAAGAACGTGTACCATGCAGATAAGGACGTGCATAGAATGTAAATAGGTCAGTGGGTTACTGCTTCTGTAAGAGAGCTCCTTTTGTGACTTGTCGTTTATAAGTCGAAATCCTAATATAGAACATTGAGCTATTAACTGTCATCCTAGAGCTGCAGGCAAACTGCAAGGAATATGTTAGAGCTATATGTTTTTTGCCCAGTCTTTCATCATCCTAATCTTGTGAAAAGGGTTCATTTGGGTAGAAAACAATTCTCATTATGAAAGTGAACCCCTAACAATGATACGTTTTAAATTCTGAATTTGTGCTTTTCCTGAATAAGAACTTTAACTATATTGCCTACCAGTATCGATGACGTCACTCCTACACTACACCTTGTAGTGCTGTCTGATGTAACATTTCCTATACACTGATTTACACACATATGATTGTCTCAGTGCAATGTGTGTGTGGTGTAAAGTGCTCTGACACCTTACACTGGTATGAGTGGCACTATAAAACGAAATTAATCTGAGAGACAGTGGTTATAGAGACCCGAGAGGCACTGTTAAAGGGTGCTAGTGAGGGAATCTGTGGCAGAGGTGGTCATTGGGGGGGCGCCAACAGACATTGTCGCACAGGGCGCCACCAGCGCTAAAGCCGGCCCTGACCATGATTCTATGATAAAGCAGTGTGACAGGGTCGCCAGGATACTACAACTGCGAAGGATATGCTGTCTTGACTTGTCCTATGCCACACCTATACATTCTGCATGATAATTGGTTAGAATATCATCTACAGCATTATTGTCTGACAAAAATATCATGCCCTAAATATAGTTTACAAAATGTTTGCTCCAGTTGGTGTATATTTTATATACAGATAATATTATGCTAACAAGATTCAGGCACCATGCCATGATTAAACACATGCACTGTAGCACACCTGTCACATAGCCACTACATGCAGTTTACAAACTTAAGTAGCATGTGACCTTGAAATCCTGGAAACATATTGATATACAAGCGCATGACACAGCAGGCTGAAACTTCAAAGTAGATGTATTCATTACTTCATGAGAAGACAGGCACCACCAACACTCTGCCAAACAAAACTTTATTGTCCCACTAAACTCATAGCAAACATATGCACACCCCTGCAAGTATTAAGCCAGATCTGATGGCTCCGAAGACTAATGTGACCACTGCAGGGCCCTGTGTTTGACCTCATGGTCACTGGTTCAAATCCCGGCATGTCCACTAAGCCTTTCATCCATCTGAGGTCAATAAAATGAGTACCATAGATTAGGGTAACAATAAACATCTGTTCTTCAGCGCCAAGATGCCTACGGATGAACGTATGCTTTACAAATACATGTTATGTTAAGCCACATTTTCAAGGATACTTGGCAAACTTATAAACTATCTCTCTTTACAAGTGATGATGGACTGACCTTTATACTATCCTTCATCCACCAATGCCCATGAGTTGCAAAACAATGAGGTCCATACACATACATGCAATATGAGTGAATGTGCCTAAAGTGCTGATTCAGCTGCCTACACAAAAGTGGGGGGCTTTCTTGTACGCCCAGAATTCGTGTGAAATATCATCCTCATGTGCTACTCACTTCATAATGATGTCATCAGGCGCTGCATTTTTGTGCCTGAGGAAGATAGATATTTTCATGACGGTGGTGATGACGTTGACAATCCCCATCCACCCACTGATCAGAGAAATGTTGAAGACAACTGACAAAAGAGGATATCAGCACTTTGAGGCTTATTTACAAGTCCCTTGCGCCACTGGTGCGTCACTTTTTGTGACGCACCGGCGGCGCAATTTGGTGCTCCATTGTTTTAAGGCTACATAAAGCCACCCTGCGTGGCTTTTTGTGTCCTTGTAAATACGTCCCCTTCTCACGCAGCACTTTGCGTGAAAGGGGCATGCTGTGGGTGTTCCCACGCAACACCCATGGATTCTGCTGCATTTCCAGATTTATGAGAAATCGTAAACCTGGAAATTCGTCAGAATGCTATGTCTTCCCAGTGGAGGAGTAGGGAGGCGAAACGAGGAGAAATGTTTTAATTTCTCCTCGTTTTTTCCTCTTTCTATGTGTGCTACATTCTGCAGCACACATAGAAAGAGGATAACACCTCTTGTGATTGTTTTTGTGCAGGAAGTTGTCCCTTCCTGCACAAAACAATCATACCCGCAATGCAGGCACCCTTGCACCATGGTGCAAGGGTGCCTCCGTCGATGCATGGCAGCCAATTGTGCGCCAGCGCAGGGGAGAGCAAATGGATCCATCATATCATTGCAGATATGGCACATCCCTTTGCTTCCAAAGTAGCACAGCGCGGCTCAGCCAAATGGCTTGCGGCACCGCGCTGCGTTACTTTGTTATAGATAAGGCCCTCTGTGTTTTAAGGAATGTCCTAGAGACAGCTTTAGCTGCCTTTGTAGCCTCATGTAATGAAAGAAAAAAATCATAAATAAAAAATCCATACATACAGGGACCTTGAATCAGTCCTCTTCTTCGAATGGTGTGTTCAGCTGTAGTTCACATTTCGTTCCCGCCAAGGACATCATACGGCATGGGATAATGGGTCAGCCAACTTCAGCCACTGGCTCTCTCGCACTGAGGGATGGCATTTTTTCAGTCACATGTGCACATCCACCTAACAAGAAGTCAGTGGAAGCTGGAACAGATCGGGGTGGCAAGGCGGGGAGAGGGGAGAGGGGGTAAAGAAAAAAAATAAACGTACCTCCTCGCCGCGTCTCGCCATGTCTCTCCACCGTCGTCTCTCCCAGCACAGGAACAGGAACAGAGCACCCAGGCTCCCCTAAGCCAATCACAACGCTGCAATGCAGCATCGTGATTGGTCTGAGCACCGTGGTTCGGCGCTCAGGTAGGGACTAGGAGCCTTGGAATGTTCTTCACCCAGGCTGTAATGCAGCCTGAGTGGAGAACTTGCAAAGTGTGCATGACTGTTTGGCCGGCCCAAGACGGCCAGCCAACCATTCATGCTCAATTACAGAGTGCTCACTACTCACCCCTCTGCTCTGAGAGCAGAGCAGTCCCGCCCGCCCTGCAAAGCTGCCGCAACAGAAAAAAATAAAATGATAATAACAAGTTATTATCATTTTATTTTTCCTTTATTCACACTGCTGAAAAGCAGTGGGGGGACCCTTCTTCGCCTTAGCGGAGGAGCCGCCACTGCAAGAAGTGCACTTCAGAGCCAGTGCTAGAAAGGCTTCACTTTACCAATGGTTTTTTTCCATTTTTTATTCCTTTTTATTTTTTCAGTTATCCTTCTATGTTTAAGCTGTGCCTTCAGGTTATTGCATTTCAAAGGCAATAATACATTTTCTTTATGGCAATAAGAATCATATTTTCCTGTGATGTGCATTAAACTTAAAAGTGATTTACATCTGTTGTAGGTATACTTGGCTGCTAGAAAGCACCCTACTGTTCTAATAAAATTATATGCAATGGTTTACTTTTAAGCTTCAAAGTTTATTACAAACATATGGTCACCGTATTTAGGTGGTGGCAGCATGTTTTCTTTTTGTTTCCTCTTTTTATTTTTCTGACATATGCTTGCAATAAAAAAACTCATTATACCAGCTTGCTGAGGCAAATTCTATTGGCTTTGCAAATGCTTGTTTAGTTATGCAACAATTAAATGTGAATAAACGTGGACATGACCATACACAATTCCTAACCACAACATACCATAGGATTTAAAAAAACATTGTTTTGCCTGTTCCATCATATTCCATAAATCATAACCCCATAATACTACCCCCTGACCGCAACACATTCCATGATTCACAACCCCAAACATTCTAGTCCCAAGTCCAACACACTCCATAAACAACAACACCATCATTGTATACCCTCCCTAGCTCCAAAAATGGTTATGAATCATATCTCATATTTTCTCCTCCCTAATCAAAACGCATCCCATGAATTGTAATCCAGAAACCTATAGTAACCCCAAAGCATCCCATGAATTATAACCCCATTATCTTACCTAAAATGACAACACAACCCGTGAATCATAAACCTGTCAACGTATGCCCTTCCCAATGCTAAAACACTCTTGGAACCATAACCCCAACATCCTATGTGCTTTGTAACTCCTGCACACATAAGCAATGGTAACTCTACCATACTCACATTACCCACTTCCTAACTCAAAGTGGATGGACATAATGAATATTGTTATTTTGCATCTCCTGCATGCCAGATAGTGGGGACTTGGAGGAGTGGGGTAACAGCAATCTCGCCTTAAGGTCTATAGGGGAACAAGGTTTGGGTTTTATGTTGCGATTCCTACTGTGGCACACTCTGGTGACTGCATGCTTCTCTTTGCCTGTTCAGTACCTTACCATCTTGAGTTGTCACATTTCTATCTCTTAAGGCCTATACATGGTCATGGCCACTTGCTAGTGTGATCTTCTTGCAGGAATCTCCTGCATGCCGCCTGGCATTTAGAAGGCCATATGTTCTAATGAGCAAGTATGTGCTGGCACAAGCCTTGTGTCTGCCTCTGGCATGTAAATGTTCTGGCTCTGGGGTCTTGCCACCTTCTGACAATGTGACGTCCTCAACATTGAGTACATATTGGCCATCTTGTAGACATAGAAGAGAGGCAAGGGAGCACACAGGATCGGTGCCTTTTACGGTCAGAGGGGTTGGTTGGTTGTCTGATGTCCGTTGTGGGTCTCCACAGTGTTTCCTGTTACTGGGGCAACATCATTTACTCTAGTACTGATGTCATCCCACATACTGTTCCTTATTCCTACTAAGATACTCCTCACCAGTCTGCTGAAACCTTTTGCCACCTCCTCTGACAGGATCTCAAGCTCTGTTCAATATATTTATATTGAAGTTGTCTTACCTGTACTGTTGTTTTTATAGTGTTTTTTGCGACAGCCGATGGTGATAGAAGTTGGACAGTGCTATTCGGGATAAAGTGCAACACTTCTGACCAGGCCAGGAACCATTTCCGTATATGTTTGGACATGCTTGGTAATGCCCACTGCCAGCAATATTGCACCTGCAAGTGTTCACAAACACTCCATGACGCTTCTGAGTATGTGCAGTTTTAGCGCTCGCCCACACGATATCTTATGTGTCAGTGGTAATTTTCCACCTGCAGAATTGACCACTGACACTGCTGTGCCTACGCTAGTTCTTAAAATGAATGCTGACAACATGGTGCATTTTGCAGTAACAGATTTATTGGTACTCACAATTGCCAGGTGAGTCACCACCTGACTCTAAATTAGCGTGTTAGTAGGTAAGAAAATTCAGTAGACTGAGTACCTTGTGAGGGTATGCATGACAATTGAGTGTGTTGTGTCATATTTTATTTTTCAGTGAATGTACACTGATGTTTCATGGCATTATTGAGGGACACAGCACTGTGCAGTTTGCCATAAAAATGGTGAACATTACTAATTTATTTTTTGATGCTTTTAGGTCGAGCCTAGTAGCAGCGCGCAAGCGCTGCTCACTCTGCGAGGCATGCTGTATTAGGGTATGCACTAGAAGCCCCGCCCACTCTCCGCCCATATATATATTTTTTTATAAATGTTTTTATTGATGATCAAACACATAGGACGGCATGACAGTGTTCCATTCAGTATCTATACATTATTTAGAGTCCGTATTCTCTGTAACAGCGCATACAGTTAGAGACCCAGCCCATGTGGCAACTCCAATTATATCTAATATGCATTTCCACATGATATAGTTTTTCATTTATGATTTCTACGATATTGCTGCGCTGACTGAAATGTGGAGTGCCACCCAGTTGTGTCCTTCGTCAGCGGGTGCCTATTCAACAGTTTGTACAGATCTTAGGTACTGCATGAGTGGGTCCCAAAAGTTTTTAGGGCGAGATGCCACCGGTTGTTCTTCTGCATAAGTTTCTAGCTGCTCCTTGCAGTAAATCATGTCTTTGACCCAGTTTTTAAATTGCGGTATCTGTTTACTTCCCCATTTCATAGCAATCCCCCTCTTGGCTAATAATAACGCCACTGCCAGTAGTTTACGCCTTCGAACCTGTTTTATTTTATGCAGCCCTAATAAGCATACTTGTGGGGTATTGGGTATTGGTTCAGCCAGCATTGTTTCCAGGGTGCTTGTCACTGTCTGTAGAGACTTGTTACAAGACGCTTACGTGTGGGTGATGTGAGCAATGCTTGCAGCGCATTATGTGTTGGGGGTTTGCCCGGAAAGGTGGGATAAATGTCCCTTATCACCGCCCGCAATCTGAAGTAAGCAAATAGCTTGAGTGGTGTGTGATGTGCTGCTGATATAGCGTCCGTTTGAGATATGAATTGACCATTAGGGAATATATCTCCCATTGTGTGTAGTCCCATATCATACAGGAGTTGCATTGTTTTAGTTTCCTGTGTTACTGTTATTTGTGGGTGTTGTCGCAGTGGTAGGGCCGGAGCATATACCGGAAGTTTATTAGCTTGTTTCGTCAGCATGTACCATGCTGCTACTGTACTGCGTACTGGGTTGATTTCCGCTCTTGGGTATATTGCTTCGGTTCCGATAGGCAAGCGGCGAGGGGGGTCGGGTATACACTATCATTTTCCACCGCTATGTGGGGTATATGTGCGTGCGGTTGTTAGCCGTAGTGTGCGTGCGGTGCTTGGGCACAGTAATAATAGAGCTGCAAGTCTGGGGCCCCAAAACCCCCTTGTATGTATGGTCTGGTCAGTTCCTTCCATCCCACCCTTGACTGTTTACCGCCTACGTGAGCTTAGTCATGCATGCGCGCAGGTTAGTGAAAAACTGTTGTGTGAGCACTACTGGTATATTTATGAATAAATAAAGAAAGCGGGGCAGCACTATCATCTTTTGTATAGCAATTCTGTCTGCTAACGAAAGTGGTAACCTGATCCATCTATCCACTTGACTTTCCAGTTTTGTAAGGGCCATGCCGTAGTTTTCGCGTATTACTAGCTCTGGATCGCGGTGTATCCACACCCATAGGTATTTTACCGGCTCTGTACTCCACTGCAGGGGGTAGTCCAATGTTGGTTTTTCTGTGCTAGGAGCCAGTGGGACCACCACAGACTTAGTCCAATTAATACTCAGCCTGAATATTGCTCAAATCTTATGTATTCTCAGATTAATGGGTTTAAGTTAGTTTCCCGATGCTGTGCATATATTACCATGTCATCCGCATATAGAGATATACTCACAGGCCGTAATTTAAACTGTAATGCTGTGTTTGGGTGTTTTTGTCTGATTTTGCATGCTAACGGCTCTAGTGCCAGAGTGAATAATAGTGGTGAAAGTGGGCACCCTTGCCGTGTCCCCCTATAAATATGTATAGGAGCAGCCGTAATGCCATTTATCCTCAGTCTAGCGCATGGTTCTGTGTAAAGTAGTGCAATCCAGCGCAAGAATGAATGTGGTAGTCCTATTCTGCGCAAAACGGAAAACATAAATGGCCATTCCACAGAATCAAAAGCTTTTGCTGCGTCAAGTAGTGCCGCAGCTGCCTGCACATCTGGGTGTAGTTGATGGAATAGTGCGAAAATAGTTTGCAGGTTATTTGTAGTTGACCGTGCTGGGATAAATCCAGATTGGTCCGGGAGGACCAATTTCTGCATTAGGGGTTGGAGTCGTAATGCTATTATTTTTGCTAATATTTTGGCATCCAGGTTAATGAGAGATAGTGGACGGTAGGAATCACGTTGAGTCGGATCCTTCTCTGGTTTGAGCAGTGTTATTAGAATTGCCTCCCGCAATGATGGCGGCAAGTCCCCCTCCTCATATGCCTCTGAGTGCATTGCTTTTAGATGGGGTATGAGCAGGTCACTATACTCTTTATAAAACTCGCCCGGCAGGCCATCGGTCCCTGGGGCTTTGTTATTTGAGAGGGAGCTAATAGCTTCTTTTAGTTCGTCTTCAGTTATAGGATGGCTGAAGTACTCTCTATGCTCATCTGAGAGCCAGGCTAGGGCTATATCGTTTAGGTGCTCATTTATCTCTTCTTCCGATGTGGACACCTGTGTGGAGTATAGTCGTGAGTAGTATTCCGCAAAACAATCCGTAATAGAGGGTGTTTCGTAGTGTGGCATGCCCTGCACGTCCACTATTTGTGTAATATGCGGGGGCGTGTGGTTTGAGTCCTCCCTGCTAGAGCGCGGCCTGGATGTCCTCCCTCTCCGTAGTTTCGAGTCGTGTACCTGCGTGAGAGGTATTTTACCTCGCTGTCTGCAAATTCATGGTACGAGTTCAGTTTGTGTCTAATTTCTGCTAATAATGCAGGGTTCAAGGTTTGTGCATATTCGTTTTCTAGAGCCTTTATATCCAACTCTGCTTTATTTAATTGCTGCCGTATATCTCTCAATATCCCTGCGTGTTTGCCTATGCGAAATCCCCTAATTGTCACCCTGAAGGCTTCCCATAGCACTCTGGCACTGTCTACTGTTCCTGTAGTATGTGCAAAATGTTTTGCAATTGCCTGTCTGAGCTCCATCCAGAACACCTGATCCAGCATCGCAGACGTCTGTAATCGCCATGTGAACTGTCTAGGAGTATGTGTGGGGAGTGCGATCATCAAGCGGACTGGTGCATGGTCTGAAAGTGTCCTGGGCAGGTGCTCTACTGACTTCGTCCATGTGCTGAGTGTGCGGGTGGCTACCCAATAGTCAATTGTAGACCATGTGTTATGGGTTGTGGAAAATCGGGTTCCCTCTCTGCGCCCCGGGTTTCGCAGTCGCCACAGATCTACCATCCCCCATTCTTCCATACTTAACCCTGAGCGCCTTGTAAGCTTGTTTGCCATAGTTGTCAGTGCCCGTGGACCTATCTACTATTGGATCTAAACATGTGTTGAAGTCACCTCCCCAGAGTATCTCCGCAGGTTCTAGTGTCTGTAGTTTTGCCCAGAGTAGTGCAAAGAAAGCTGGATCATCCGTGTTCGGACCATAAGTATTGACCAAAGTCAGTGCGGTCCCCCCAAAGTTCCCCTGGACTATGATGTACCGTCCCTGGCTATCTGTGACTGAATGTAATAGTGTTAATGGGATGCCGCGCTTGACAAGTATTACTACCCCCCTGGCGTAGTTTGAGTAAGAGGAAGCTATCCGCGTGGACGCCCAGCGAGCACCCACTTGTGCTTCTGAAAATTGAGTTAGATGGGTTTATTGTAAACAGGCTACTTCTACCCCATGCCTGTCGAGATAGGCGAAGACCTTCCGGATTTTCTGCGGATTGTTCAGGCCTCGTACATTCCTTGTCAGTAACGTTAAGGGTCTGTTATTGTGCGCCACTGTGTCTTACGTTCGCTATAATGTCATATTGCATGGGTTTTATTAAGGGGACCCACTTATTCCATTGCCCTTGTCGTCTGCGCTCATGCCCTCGATCATTGTTTTTCCCTTCTTCCCCTCTACCTCCCCCCTCCCACTCCGTTGCCCCAATTGCAGCGGAGACATTTCCCAAGAACTGGTCTACCCCCCCTCCCAACGGTTCCAAAATAACTTCACAAACTTGGTGTGGTATACACATGTGGGTCGGAGCGGCCAGCCGAGAACCCCGACGATGGAGTACTCGGGGGGCCGCGGTGATCTAGTGCATGTTTGCGTCCGTCAAAAAACATTCAATGCTAAAGATTAACTCTATCCCTTTGAACTACACAGATTCCGTTCTGAATCTCTAACTCCTCAGCTATTGTCCTAGGGCTTGCTTTGTGCCCATGTGCGTGTAATTGTCGTTTATATCAACACTTATTTTGTAGTTTACAATCCACTTATCTTGTTTGTTAGACTTGGCATCTTTTGGCGTGTTTCCCCTGACTTTTTGCTTTCTGACCTCCCGGTTTTGACTCTGTTTTTGCTGGTGTAATG